>VWYI01008285.1:286-16543 GCA_013399455.1 Anthoscopus minutus | reverse complement strand
GAGAAACGAAATACTCTGAATTCTCATATGTCATCTGCTTTGTAGACCTACTTCAGAGGAGTGAAGTTCTGTCTGAGCTGTGGCCACTTCTCTCCATTGATTACACAGACATGTTTGTAATTGAGTAGTTCAGATAAAGTTGTTTATAACTTATTATCTGATTAGGTAAATCCTTATTTGAAGTAGCTGCTTTTATCTTTTCTCTGTCATATATCCAATGACCTGAGACCAGAAAAGTAAGATAATTTAATTCAAGATTCAGAGATATCAGACTAAGAGCTGTTGGTGTTAAGCAATTTTGCTTTAAGTTAGTAGTGTGTGAACTAGCCAGTTCCTTGCTATATTACAGCCATAAGAGAACTGTGCATCCTATTCAAGTACCATAATAATTTCCCAACCAACCTGAGGGCTTCCTTTTGGAATTTTCTGCTCCAGTAATGCTCTTATTTAGGCAATGGACAAATTCCTCATGGTTTATGGACAAATCCCTCATGATTTTCGGACAATTCAGCCATTCTGGGAGAACACATAAAGTACAAACAAGATGGAGAATTCATTCTAGGAGATGATAAGCCAAAGAAACATTAACAGTAAAGCAAAGCTAACTGACAGTAAAAGTAGCACAACAATTAAAATCTTAACTATCGTCTTTAGAGGAGAGAATTTGTTGGAGCTCCACCTCTAAGTCTCTGGTCTGAATCCAGATCTAACGAGACTGACCAAATGTCACTCCAATTAAACAGCGATAAAAGTTCCAGAGTGAAATGAATTCCACAGTCTGAACTCAGCTCCAAGTGGGCATTTGTCTTCATTACAAGCCCAGCATATATTTGGCACAGTCTGAACTCATGTCTTTAAAAGAGTTTCATAAGTTAATGAACAGGAAGATTGAAACATCCACCCGGTGCCTACTACCACATATTCAGGACTGGGGTAGGGGAGAGAGCAAACAACTTCAACATCCTTTCCTCTCCCTTCTTCACCACCAAAATGGGCTCACTTCTTGAGGATCCTTCAGTTGTTAAACAAAGAAACAGAAAAAACTCCCTAAACAATAAATTTCCTCTCTTTCCTCCCATCCTGTCCTTTCCGCTCTGCTCCCATGCTTGTCAGTGTCACTCAAGGACTCCCCCGAAAACTTGCCAGAAAGATTCAAAAGTCTCAGATTTTCATTGTTCTTCCGTAATTCAGTGTTCCATTTTTTTAACTGTGATAACTACAAGGGAAAAAAAAAAGAAAAAGTGAAAATATTTTAATGTCGGGCATAAAAAAGTCTTCCTAGTCTGCAACTTAATTCTTTCTTTCCCTTCAGAAAAATCTCCAAACTTTACTTGATGTATGCAGAGTAATAAATACATTGGTCTGTAGCACAGATTATGAATTATGAAATTCCTTCTATTTCTCATTCTGATTTGTTTTTGTTGTTTTCTTTTTTTAAATAATATTATTTTCTGATGGACAGAATAAAAACAATTTAGACTTCTATTCAGATTCTCTACACGCATGTCTTAGAACAAATGATTCACATCATCCAAGGATTTGCTGATGCTGTATATCTGGAAAGAAACATTAGTATTGTAAGGAAGAGTAATAGCTTGCTTAGGAGTTTGACAATCTGAAACAAGAAGGGAGCTGATTAGGCAGTGATTTGAAAATGTTTGAAATGATAGTACTGGCAGGAACCTAATCTTTGATTTTTTTTTTTCCCTCCCGTTTTGAATGTAATAAGGAACAGGGTGGATGGAGACATTGATGTAGAATCAATGGTGTTAGAAGTGAGCAATGCTCTTTGGCCAGGATAGGGGCAATGCCAAAAACTAGCCATATTATCAAGTGTTCTGTGAATTCAAAGCAACTCAGCTGAGTCCTGTATTGCACTAATAGACCAAAGAGGTTGTTTATGTTGTCCTCAATCCATAAAGTGATCTTCTGTTATATCCAAATTTTACCATTCAGAGTGTGTATTAATTTAAAAGTAATTTGATCTGATATTTTGAGGAAGTCACAGAATTACTAGGATGGTCAGAAAAAAAGGAGCATTCATTATCTGAGAGAGCATTGAAGGAATTTCTTTTGCAGAACAAAGCAAAATTAAACCTGGTATGGGACAGAGAGGGAGAGAGGAAAAGCACCTACTTGAGCTTTAGGTAATTTTAACATAGAATAAATCAGTGTAAATGACCATGAATAAATT
The DNA here is from genome assembly GCA_013399455.1 of Anthoscopus minutus. Taxonomy (NCBI): domain Eukaryota; kingdom Metazoa; phylum Chordata; class Aves; order Passeriformes; family Paridae; genus Anthoscopus; species Anthoscopus minutus. The sequence continues at coordinate 14,349 of VWYI01008285.1, read as the reverse complement.
GTGTTTAGTACATTAATAGTCTTTTATCCACTGGGACCTAGAAACCTTTCTGTAGAACCACTCCTACAAAAATAGTGGAGGAAAAATAATAACTGGTTTTAAAAACGATTGCTGTAAATTCACTGCAATGGCCACATACCGTTGTGCCCATGGTAGCAGAGGTGAGTCTGGATGGACAAGGATACCTTTTCTACTTTGCATCTTTAGGTTAGCATAAAGCCTGAAACAGATACCTCCTGTCTCTTCCATTAATGACCTTCTATGTTATAAATTAAANAAAAAAAAAAAAAGAAGAAAAAGAAAAATACAAAGAAAAAGAAAAAAAAAGAGAAATTGAACAAGCAGAAAGATCTAGACTTTTCTAGTAACAAGGTTCTGGTTTCTGCTCCACTAAGCTGACCCACAAGCATGCTCTGACTATGAAGTTAGCAGGCAGCAGACCTTCTTGACTCCTGGTGGATTTCAAATGCTGTATTCTTAAGTCAACTCTCTCTGTGCTTTGCAGCAACCCTGTCACAACCCAGCTACAATCTCTGACTCATTCTGCCAACATAGCACTTAAAATGGGGCATCATTCAACACGGAGATCTGCCACACAGCTCAAACAGAAGTAACTTGCAAAGTCCATTGACTTGTACTGTGAGTCAGAAATCGCTTACAGGATTTAAGACCACCCATATATTTAACTGCTCTCTTTTTACCACTCTCTAAGACAGCACCTTTATTAAAAAGCCTTAAAACACTTTTCTTTACTTGAAACTCTTTATTTATTCTTCAGGCTGTTTCAGGTAGCTAGTGAACTCCATTGTCAAATACTACATCTGTTAAAAATTTGCAAAAAAAATATTCATGTCATGATTCAAGCACTTACTCTTTTAAATTTTTTTTTAAATGCCTTTTTAACTATGTAATTCTTGAATGTGGAAGAGCAGAAAAAAACCTAAAACAAATAAATAATCAACAGGAACATGAGCAAACAGAAGTAGAGATAGTGATGATATGGATGCAAGAGAAAAGATGTCTTCCACTGACTTTGATTGCCCACGTAATAAAGAGGCATAGACATCAAACTGCTTCCTCCTACTTGAAACCAAACCTACTTGAAGCTGTTGTGGCATATCTGTAGATGACAAATTATAAGAAGGTCTCACAAGAGCTGTCCCAGATACAGACACAAATCGGGAGAGCTGAAAGCAATGCCATGTATAATTTCAATTTCCTTAACAGTGACAATCAGCTAGGTAACTGAAAGGTGTCAAAGAACACTGGAACATTTCTCCTGTGGAAAGATATTTCCCGGAACTTGCTCTTACATTTCTGTAAGTTTTGTGGAGGAGACGTCTGCATGATATTTATTTTCTCCATTAGTCTGAACAGACTCATTTGCCCTCTTTATCTCTATTAAACTGGGCACTTAACTCACCAGAAAATTAAAATCTCCAAAATTTTATCAGATAAATGGGCCTCATGATTTTACCAAATTTGTGTGATTGCTTCTTGATAGTAGATACTTGCAGGATCTGTATTTTACTTTTTAAGTGATTTGGGGCAGGGTTTGTCATATGCACTCGTATAATGTCAACCTTTTTCAGCACTATAAAAAACTTTCATGTTCATTAAAATTCTACGTAATTAAGTGTTCTGTTTATAAGGTACTCTATTCTTAAGAACCAGTCCTACAGTTTTAGCTCATTTTATGTAAGCTAACGATACACAATAATAAACTATCTCAATTTCTTGCACCTTTTCCACCTCAGACTTGTAGTATAAGAGACACTTTTGCCCTACAACTAATTTGAAAATTTATATGTATTTTCACAAGCAACTTAATTCCAAGAAATGCATCAAGTCAGTATATTTCTTAATTTATTTGGGTCCTTGTAAAGTTTCATCTGATAGACATAAAACTGTAAGATGATAGCATTGAAATGCAAGTCACAAGCTTCAATTAGGTACAATCAGAAATCATGCGGTGACTTCATTAAGTATCATTAAGAATGATCAAAATATTGCTCTTAGGAAAAATACATCAAAAGCATGCATTTACACATTGATTAAACAGGATCTGCAATTTCTAAAATCTGGTACAAGAAAAAAGAATGTAGTAAATTAAGTGCTCATACCCTACTTAGCAACAAGGGACTGCTTAGCAACCAACAAAGTGAAAAATAATGGATATGGCAGTGCACAAACTCTCAGCCCCCTTCAAAATGGAAGTACGGGCAGCCATAGACAGCAACTGAAATAGATGTCTAGGATAAATAAAAAAAAAAAGGGAAATGGTTTTCTTGTCTCAGTAAATTTCACTCATATCAAAGCTAGCTAATGTGCTATATCTGTATGCAACCATGAACCACTGAACAAGAGTCACAATTCCCCATTCAACTGATCCTCTAATCCATGTTCACCCTCCTCACTTGTACAACCACTGGCTTTTTGTCTGCTGTGTCCACTTTTGGGGTCAGCATCCCATCTTTGTGTGGTTTCAGACATTTCAGGCTACAGCACCTGTAGAGATGTAGAAAGTCCATTTCCTAACAGTTCCTTCTCATATCCTAACATCTCTCTGCCTGATGGAAGCCATATTTAGGCCAGTTGTCCTGACATGACAGAAAACAAGGGGTGAGAAATTTTTCAGCCTGACAGTTTGAGCTTAATTACTTGAAATAACATAAGTTTATAGATTTACTACCTTTCCAGAAAATTTCTTTTAAGCTTCAGTTTCTTAAATGTCATCTTCCACAAAATAAAATCCTTCTAATATTTCTTGGAATAAAAATTTACGGTCTTTCAGCTCTAACCTTTTTAGCACTTTTGGATGGAATTGAATTACTCTTTCTCTCAGGAAGGTGAATTGGAAAAAAACCCCATAAAACCCAAACTATTTTTTTGCCTTGCTTGTTTTCTCAGAAGTTTTCTGAACCAGGATTATATAGGAATTCTATATAAGGGAATTATAAATATGGTAGAACAATTTTTCCACAGGCATATGGCGATAGAACAAGTGAGAATGGCATTAAACTAAGGAAGAAAGATTTAGATTAGATACTAGGAAAAGGTTTTTTCCTGAGTGGTGAAACCCTGGCACAGTTTGCCCAGAGAAGCTGTGGCTGCCCTGGCCCTGGAAGTGCTCAGTGCCTGGTTGTAGGGGGCTTGGACCAATCTTAGTCAGTGGCACCCGTGCTCAGGGCAGTGGGTTGCAAATAGAGGGAGGATCTTTAGAATCACTTCCAATGCAAACTGTTCTATGATTCTGTGATATATTTGAACAATCAGTTAGAAAACACAGATCATAGACATGTACACAATCATCAGCAGATGCTTTAATTCCATGTGGTCTGCCCCAGACAAAATTGTGAAAACACTCTAGTAGAGATGCATAGGCCTCTAAAAATCTGTGCAGGGAAACCCCTTCCAGTATACACTTCTTCTGCAAATGGTTCAGGGAAAAAACAGTGGGCCCACAATTGAATTTTCAATACGTCCATTGATTAGAACATGGTAACATAGTAAATACAATGTTGTCTAAGACCCATAAATCACTCAAAACTTGTTGAAGTGCGTTTGTGTTCTTTATAGTTTAGATACTATGTTCAGTTGATATCCTCTGTCACCGCCCAGTTCAGTTGGTTTTGCCCCAAGTTGCACCCCCCGTCAATCCTTGCTGTTACCCTACCCCTTTTGCTGGAATGTTCTGTCCCTCCCCTTTGGGGTGTCAATCCTGTGTTGTGCTTTCCCCTTTGAGTGCCAATCCAGCCTGATCCCTGGCTGTTATTCCAGTACCTTCCCTATCTGTCATTGTCAGCCCGGCCCCTTGTTCCAGACATTTCCTTATTTATCCCTTGACCCTCAGCATCTTAATGGCTGTACCCCATGTCCCTCAATGAGTATCCCCTCCCAGCATTTCCCCATCTGCTGAAGTATTGTGAGTCCCATCTTCTGTACCTCCCCTAGTTCTCCCTCATTTGTTCAAGGATTGTAATCTCCCCCCTGATCGCCAGGGTATAAAAACCCATGTTGAGACTGTTTTGTGCATTTTGCTTCCCCTTTCCTCACCCTAATAAACTCCTGTTGATTGCCGAGCAAAGAGTCTCGTCCCCAATCCTCGCCTCCCTCGCCTCAGTGCTGACAGCAAGATCTTGTGTTGCAGGGCTCTGGCTCTAAGCTGCACCTCGGGTTGTCCTGCTCCCATGGTGTGTCCCACTCTCGGCGTGGTGCCGTGGTGGAGTGAGCTAGCCGAGACTCCGGCACTGCATCAAAAACTGATGTTTTTTGTTTGACGGAACATTTTTCCACATGGTTACTTTCCTACATTGTGATGATTAATTTTAGAGACTAGCTTACTTCCTGAATGTATGAATGAATCTTTAGATCCTTTTCAAATTTGAATTGAAACATCACTTAGGGTGTCAACGGATATTTATGATGTGTACACATGACTAGTGTATTCTGTAGTTGCTTAAAATCTAGTCTAAGTAATTTAGACTAGTGACTATAAATTCACAGTGACACAAAGATCTTTGCATCTGGTCCACCACTCTTTCTAATTTTGCTTCTTTTTTTTTTTTTCTTTTTATTTTTTTCCCCTTAATTCAGTTTTGGTTGCTTTTCTGGTTGCTTTTCTAAGAGAAGAACAACATCCCAGTGTATTTTCACTGTATTCAACACACTGTATTCAACATATATTAAGGGCAGTATTTTCTGAAATTGCCTCAGATTTTTAGTTGACTCCTGTAAGAGAATTACAAGTTTGAGTAGGCATGAATGGATGTGCATCGCCCAAGGTTTACAAATTACATTTCTCCAGACCTTTGTGCAGTATGCAAATGTTGTTGCATTTGTTTACAGCTGAATAAACTGAGGCATCAAGAGGTTAAGTGGCTGGCTGAAGGTTGTAGAGCAAAGCTATTCCAACACCATGAGCAGACTCCCAGGGTCCTGGTTTCCAGAGTCGTGCTGTGTCTGCTCTATTGATTCTCCCTTTACAACCACTCCAACGTGTTAATGGGCTACAAAGCTAATGGAATATTAAAAGAAGCTTAAGAATTTTGTCTCTTGAGGTTGGCTGGCCACATAATTTTACAAAAAAAGGTTTATAAAACAGGGAGAGAGAAAAAGGAATAAAAGGTAAAAGGAAAAATGTCAGAACTGATTGATTAAAGGAAGAAGTAGGTACCTGAGAAATACCTGGTCTGATGCCAGTACTGGTTCAGGTCAGACGGGGCTATTTTTAAATTATTTGGTATTTTCAGAAATTGATTACTCGGCTAACACATTAAGAAGTAGCTCTACACATTCATTTAATGGGCCAGTGCCTCTTGTACAGGTCTGGAACAGTCACATTCAATCTCATCTACTCCTCGTTAAGTAGTGTTTTCTTCTTCAGTGTGTTTATTTACTGCCAATGCTGTAAGCATAAAACATATAACAAAAAATAAATAATACCTTAAATAGTCTTTCAGCTGTATGGGCCTTCAGGACAAGTGACTTCACTTCAGGCCTTGTGAGCTTAGTTAGGGCTCAGACATCAATTCTCATTCTTTCATATACCTGCAAATTGAGTAATACTTTCTTTTCATACTGTTACCTTTTTAATGTATAGCCCCTTCAGTCTAAAAGTGCTCTGAAACAAAACATGGTAGATTCTTACACTAAAAAAAAGTTGAATAATAAATCATTTTAATTTGATGACCCTGTGTGCACTGGTGTAAGAGCAGAGTATTTCAGATGCGGTAAAAAAAGTAAAAACTTTTGGAGAATATGTAAGAATCTGTTGATATCTTGAATAATGTGCATGTAGGTGTTGGCAGTTGACCTGTTTTAATTTTTTTCCCTGACTTTCCAAACAAAATGATACCCAGAACTACATTTCAGAAAGGTGTTTCTAATAAAGGTACTCCTAACCATAAAAAGGTTTTTCTTAAATTGCCAACAATTACATGCTTGTGTTATTATCTGTGGAAGTGCTGGGAATAGTTGGATGGTTGGGACTAGATAAAATCATTGCAGAAGACACCTTTTGGTGTCACATAAGAATTTCAGAAAAACACACAGAGGAAGATAATTATGGTTGTAGTGATGATGATAATAGTAATAATTATAATAAAACATAGAGAATCTGCATTATTAACATGAACAATAGAGATCTTGAACCTACATTGAGGCCTGCCTTCTACCCTACTTATTGTAAAAAAACAGCACAGCAAAAAAGCTCAGGCATCTGAGAGAGTGAAATAGTTTTTCAGCCTTTCAGGCTAGAGGCTTTATTTTTAATGTAGGCATTTGACTTAGAGCCCCAGATATAGACGGATTTCCCTTAGTCATTAATTTCTTTAAAGGGATAACCTTGCAAGTCTTGGTGTGCCTTTATCTGCTGTTGCCCTCAGTGAAAGCCACAGCTGATGGCAGACGTGAAATGAGCAGTATTCTGTTGTTGCAACAACACCTTAAGTTAATTTTCTGTCGGAGTTGTTCACTGATTTTCTACACAGCTGTATACAAACAACTGCACAGTACAGCCTGACTTGGGCAGGGTTGTATTACCAAAAGACACAGGACTGTACTTAAGGACATGAGGTCCCATCCTTCACTCCTCACTGATCATAACGCATGCTGACCCTGTCTCAGAAGTAATGTGCTCCTATAACAAAGCTGAGATACACTATCAATGTTTTTACTGCTTTATTATCCTGGGTATGATGATGATGTTGGAAAATAAAGCTATCATCAGCTTCAGTGATACCTTATGAGATACCTTTCAATTCAATTTCCTTAGAAGAAGATACATGATTTTATTTTTTCACTGGAATTTTTAATTATTGTTGATAAATGTCAGATATTGAATTGCTGATAAGTAAGTAATTCATCAGTTATTGCAGACAATGGAATGAAAAAAACAATGTAGAATTAGAGGTTTTGGAACAATCTTTATTACTTTATATTAAGGGAATGATCTTCTGATCAGAATTGTATGACTTCTAGTCAGCCAGTCTTTGGATAATCGCTAAACATCTGCTCATGTGTTTCTATACCATGGTTTGTTTCAGTAATTTGTTTTGCTTTTCTTGTCCATTAGCTATGCCTCTGCAATTCATTTAAAATTAAAAAAACAAAACAAAAAAACAACAAAAAACTCAAAAAAACCCAACATAGTTTAGCTTTGATTGTGTTTTCTGTTGTACATATCTGGCCCTTGCACAGCTTGTCAGAGGGATTGTAGAAATAGAGAATCAAGAGCTTGTGTATCCTGGTGCTCATGCCCAGTGTTCAGGCTCATTATTCATTGCTTAGTAGACCCAGAGGTTTACCCATTCCAGCAATAAATATTTCCATAATCTAATAGATCTCACAGTAAGGTGCATGCTGTAATATTTTAACACATTTTTGTTTCCTTGATTTCATCCCATCATTCCTAATTATACCCCCCATGAACTTCTCGCTAAATCTCTTTAATTGCACAATTGTAGATTTTCTTTCAACTCAGCCAAATGATATGTACCTGACTTGGTTCATCAGGCTTTACACTTTCTCCATCATGAAAGAAAATACCCTTCCTTTCACAATAGCTAAAAAAGAAACCTCCACCCTGCCCCCAGATGATGGCTCTGGATTAGAGAAGTTCACAGTACAGGATTGACATTGTCAGGTCAGGTGCACATGGCCTTTACAGAGCATTCAAACCCTTGTTCCCTCACATTTAATACCTATAATTATATATTATTTAACTTTCTGTGGAATTTTAAGAACAAAATTGCTTTAGATGCCACTTCAGAAATAATTGTATTTGTTCCTCATTGCAAGGAGAATAATTTGCATGTCTTCACATCAATAATTTTGAACCCATCTTTATAGGCAGCAATCCTAAGGCACAGAAACAATGGAATTCATCAGAGATCAAACAAATCATTACTGCTGGTAACAGCAACAACGTTGCTTAAATTTCTCTGAAAATATATCATTTTGCTGTCACTATCTTCCTTCTCAAAGCTACATACTCTTGTTGACATTGAAATACGTATTCATTTACTGTTTCCAGAGATTAGTTAGGAAAAGCTCTTGCATCAGGCATTTTTGGGGCATGCATTTTCAAACATGCATAGATTTATATCTTATTTATGAAACTCTGGGATCATTAGGCTTTTTTGAAAATGTCTAGTGGTCAACTTATGTCCTAGTGTAAAAAGAACTGCAAGCCCAACTTTAATATAGACTTATTAATTGGAATATTGCTCAAAGAACAGTTGTACAACTAGCTAAACAATTGTCATTATAAACCTAGAAATTCCATGTATCAATACCTCGGTTTTTAATAACAAGAACTTAAAGACAAAAAAGCATATTTTTTTTTTCTTTATAAAGCTTAATAAACTTCATTGCTACTTCCATTCCAGAATGTATTCATTTATAGTTAATTCTTTTGCTGTCATTATTAAAAACACATAGAAAATACAGACTTTTTCTGAAAAACAGAGTGGATGTTAATTATTTAAAGATTCCATTTCATAGCTTCAGAAAAAGAAAATAAACAAATTCATTATTATTAATTGACAATATTTTACCAGTGTGTAGGGACCCCAGTGAACTAAACATTATACAAGCCACAAAACACAGAATTAAATCTTGACTCTGATAAAATGAGTACAATAATTCTAAAAAGTTCACAAAAAATTTCATCCCTGGATGGAGACCTTCTTCTGAAAAGTATACAAAATTTAGTCCCCAGTTTTGCACACACACAGTGTGCATAACTTTTCTCAGGTGATTAGTAATGCTCCTTTTTTATTCATCCCCAGCACCAGAACAAATTACAAAGATAAAAGCATTGCAGGGACTAAAGTGAAGTTGGATTAGTTGTCTGTGATGCCTTTATCATTTGTGATAACTTTAGTCAAGGTTACACAGGTTTTTAAGAACTAGATTGGGGGTTAATTTAATAGATGATGTAACCAGTGGGTGTAATAAACAAATCTGAGACAAAGGGGAAAGAAGTCTTGCTGTAATGTGGATGGGTATTTAAGAGGGACAGATTTGTACTTTATTTATTTGCGAATGTTTTATGTTGGAAATAAATTGCATGCAGATCAGACCAGAATGAGCTCATGGCATGGCACTCTTTCTCTCCAGGATGCATCTTACCAGCTTCATTTTCTGACTTGCCATTTTGCTGTGAATGCTGCAGGAAGCTCTCACTTCTCCGTGCTCTTATCACCAAGATCACCTTTTCGTTTTAACTCATAAAAAAATCTGCAGAACCGAGTCTCATTTCTGAAGTTTAAAAGGCTTGCACTTTCTTGAATGTGAAGCTTGAATAAGGACAGTGGGTTCCCTGAGAGAAGCATTTCCCAGCACAAAAGAGTCTTTTCTATGTGCAACAGTAGGTAGAAGGGCACAGCCAGACATGTCAGTCACCAGACACACCGATGTGCTTTCACTGCCTGCCAAGCACTGACAGCACTGCAGGTCACACAGCTTTACTTTTCTCTGTCTGTGGAGATTTTGCTTCTGCTGGAACTGATTTGATGGGTAAAGAAAACAGAAGTTTCAACACTTAATTTCCACTCTCCAGTATGGGTTTATCCCATTTTTTCTAGCAAGATTCTCAGCTTTAGCCTGTGACTGAAGGTAGAGTACTCTGAGTATCCAAGGTCCAAGTTAGCCTTCCATTCAGAAAGGGGCTTAGCACTATTTAATTTAGTTGTGTCTGTTGCCACTGCTTCTAGATATTTCTGACATACAAGAATTAGCGCAAATAATGAGTAACTTAAAAATAAACTGCAAAACAACAGCATCATCCTGAAACACATTTGTCTTCAAAGCTCAAGGGGTGATCACTGCTGAAGTTCTATGAGGATTTTCAGCAAAACTGCAGAGGGGCCTGCAAGTGACTGGAGTTTTGTATTTGTGCATTAGTGCTATTGTCAGGATAAAAATACCTAGATAACTTATCACCCTGGAAAGAAGAAAATGCACCCACTTGGTGCAAACCAATTCCAGTTAAATACAGACTGACAACATAAATTTTTATTTCCCATCCACCCCTCCATTTTCCATCATGAAAGCAGACAAATAACTAAAGCACAGGTATGTGTCATCTAATTTATCCTTGTAATTTTTAGTACTGTCCATTTACTTTTTAATGTCTCTGCAGCAATCATGCTGATTTTAACCTCTCTCATCTGGCTATTAAAATAAATCTTCAACAAAACCTGAGGAAGGGGGAAAAGCTTAAGAGGTACTATTGTTTAATCTTTTCTACTTACTCCAGTGTTGAATCATTCATCCATGCTTCGAAATCTGAAATTGGGGAAGGTAGAGCTGGAAGGAGAATAACAGACTGGTGTGACAAGACCTCTCTAAATATCCATTCTTAAGAGATAAGGGGAAAAACACACATAAAACCATATTTTTTATATACTTCCTTTTCTGATTATAACAATAGCATAGCAAACTGGCAGTTAGAGCTGGATTGATCACTGGTGAGAAGACATATAGCCTTTATGAGTGGGGGATAGAAACTGATAAATGTTTTTTTTTCCCCTTCACAACCTTTTTCTAAAGCTGCAGAAAATGTGTCATGCATAAAAAGTATGCAATTTTCATGTAATTAGAGAACAGGAGATGAAAATGAGTTCCATCAGAGCAATCAAGGATGGTAATGTGGCATGGATTTGTCAGTGCCTATTTGTCATGAAAGCAAAACCCAACAAGTGTTCTATATATTATTTCATTATTATCACTTCTTTTAAGACATAAAAAATTTACAATTTTATAACTGTGGTATAAAAAAGCAACCAACAATCCACTGTATAAATTAATAGTCACTTATTTTAATAAAATTTATTGGTTTTGGTTTAGACTTTAGGTTAGCTTTATTCTCTCAAAGATAGAAAAAGAAGTGTGATTTATTCTGATGTTATTTTAGTTTTGCTCCAGTATCATATATCTGTGTTCTCTGTTTGCATTACTGCAAGTTCATGCAGTAACCTTTGCTGGGCTTAGGACATCCCCATTCATCCCACCAAGTAATAACTGAGGGATCCAAATTAGGAGTGCAATCATCCTAAATTGCCCTATAATCAGTCTCAAAAAGATGTATATCCAGTGCTGCCTGAGAAATGTGTTAATTCCTGACCTGTCTTCACTGCTTGTAGAGGAAGGTCAAGTCAGTCGTGTTCTAAACTGTGTGACACAGGTAAACTCTTAAAGTCAGACCAGGTGAACCTAAACCTTTTCAAAACTCTCAGCAGCGTCACTCTCTATTGTTCATGTTACACCTTCACTTCTCCTCATGGCTGTCAGGTAGCAAATAGAAATTTAATTGGCATGATAGCATCCAGACCTCTGTCTTATCAACAGCAATTCAATGACCAAAGGGTTTATGTTAAATAATGTTGTGGGTTTACTCAACATGTTCACAGAAAAAATAAATTCAGTACAGCTGTGACTATATGTTTGCATAGCAACAGAGGACAACACTTAAAACTATAAAAGAAAAAGGACTATAAATCAGCGTTGGTAATTATAATTCAGGATGATAGCACCCATTTTGCAGGGTCAAGTCAGAGGTATCACTAGCCTAATGTTCTGCTGATGGCAGTGGTCAAAGACGAATACTTGGGGAAAAAATATCAACCAGCAAATATGCCATGGTTGTTTCCCTGGTTTAGTCTGTCAGCTTCTGGCAAATCTGTGGCTTAGAGGGTGACTCAAACCATGATATACATGGTTAATATCATTCAATCTATTTCTTGAAGGCAGCACTAAGCATTTACAACAGTTATTGACAGCTTTAAAAATTGCTGCCTAGGAAATATCCCTTCATTTATTTCCTATAAATATTTTATTTTATTAAAGTCTAGTTATATACCAAAAATACAGGCATTATACACAGACAGACACAGTCACCAGTTTGTCACAGGCTACTCTGATTAGAAATGAAGAGCCCTTTAGTTAAGGGTTGCTGATGGTTAATATATTCCTGTTTTCTCCCTTCAGGCTGAAGGTGGGAGACAGTTGCTCTCAAGTTGCATATGTCTCTCTCAAGCCATCCAAGATAGGTCTCTTCTCAGTCTTTCAAGCTGGCATATGCCCAGATTCCCTGCTAATGTAGTAGGAATAACAAAAACAAGAACTTGAGATGACAGAGAGTAGAAAACTGTTATAAATGGTTGTTTGAGTATTCTGAATTATGGATTTCTCCTGATGGCACTTGCTGGTGGAGTGCATCTCCCTCTGTATGTGACACTGCTGAGTCTGCACTCGAGTGCTGTGTCCAGTGGGTATGCTCATGGCAAGAATGACATTGAGGGGCTGGAGCTTGTCTAGAGAAGGGAATGGAGCTGAAGTGTCTGAACCACCAGGAGCAGCTGAGGGAGCTGGGAAAGGGGCTCAACCTGGTGAAAAGGAGACTCAGGGGGGACTTTTCACTCTCCACAACTCCCTGACAGGAGGGGCAGACAGGTAGGACTAGGCCTCTTCTCCCAGGCAACCAGTGGTAAAACAGGAAAAAGCCTCAGTCTGGACCAGGGAAGGTTCAAGTTGGACATCAGAAGGAATTTCTTCATGGAGCGGGTTGTTAAAGATTGGAATGGATTTTCCAGGGATGAGATGGAGTCACCATCCCTGGAAGCATTCAAGAAACTTTTGGATGTGACACTGAGCACTCTGGTTTAGTTGACAAGGTGTTCATCAGTCAAAGGCTGGTCTCGATGATCTCAGAGGTTTTTTCTCAGCCTAAATGATTCTGTGATTCTGTAGTCTGCACACACAACAGGGAAGGAATTGCTGAGGTTTGCCCAGAAGAGCTGAATGGTGACTGCATGTCTGCATGGATGGAGTCATTGACAAAGAACAGACTTGTGAATCTCACAAGTCTCTGACCTCAGTAATTCTTCCTGCATTCAGTGCTTCTGTGTGCTGTACACTGATGGCAGAAGACACGGTGTTTTTGCACTGGAGTTTTCATTTCATATATACATAAGGCACAAAGCTAAAATACTTACTAAAGGGAAAACAATATTTCGCTTTGCAGGGCACTTATTAGAAGAAAAGAAATTGGAAACTTCAAAAGAGCGTGTCTGCTGTCTTACATCCATGGGAAGAACCAAGAGATTCTATAATGATTTCCTTCTTCAAAAAGTAAAACAAAGAAATCAGAGCGATCCGCCATTGAGGGCTGGAAAGTAAATATTTTGGGGACTGAAAGTAAGTTCATAGAATCCTAGAATCCTAGAATGGTTTGGATTGGAAGGGAGCTTAAGGGTCATCAATTTCCTACCCCCTGCCATGGGCAGGGACACCTTGCACGGGACCAGGTTTCTCCAAACCCCATCCAACCTGGACTTGGACATTTCCAGCACGAGGCAGCCACAGCTTCTCTGGGCAATCTGTGCCAGGGTGGCCTCACCACCCTAAAGAATTTCTTCCTATGTGTTTAGTCTAAACCTGTCTTGTTTCTGTTTAAATGCATTCCCTCTTGCCTTGTCACTGTGTGTCCTTGGAGAGCCGAAAAACATACATCAAAATTCCTAAAGGAATATGACCCAGACAGCATGTATTTGTGGTGGTTGCTTGGGTTGCTCTTGTGGGAGAAATTAGTTTAAGATATCTGCCTTTGCTTAAACATTTGCTCCAGCCACACCTGGCCAGCTCCATTGGCAAAGGAGAAGAGACGCCCTGGCGTCACTTCCTTTTCCATTTGAAGCATCTGGGATTGGCAGTGCCTGACTCACTTCCCAAACTCTTTGCTCAAAATGATCTGTGTTTAGAGGAAACTTAGTTGTCTTCTGTATGCCAAGAGCCACAGTAAGAGAGTCCTAATCAGGGGAAAATTCACTTTTCTCTTAGGAGCCCCCCCATCCATGGTCGCACTCCCATCTGTGGAAGCTGGATCTAAGTGCTTTAATGGCTCAGTGCAGGGCCTGTGGAACATAAATGAACTTGATACCTCCTTAAGTTTCAGTCAATCTGCATTTTGCATAAATATACACTACTTCAAATGGTCTCAGTAAAATAAAATTACTGACATTTATCACTAATTAGCTAATAATGTCATTATCTAGACT
>VWYI01008279.1:0-73314 GCA_013399455.1 Anthoscopus minutus | reverse complement strand
AACTGTCTCTAAAACCGGGACACTCAGCTGGGCCAGCAGATCAAAGAAAGGAAACAGGGAAAAGGGCAAGCAGGGCTACTGCAGCTTTTAAAACTTCCTGTCTCAGCCACCTCTGCTGTTCTCCTCTCCCATTAAGTGACCAGCAGTTCCCAGTATCCAGGGATATTGTACTGGTGACCACTCTTCACTCCTCCCCTGCTATCACCCACCCACATCCAGATAAGCTGCTGTGACAAAACCAGAAGGAGAGATACAGAATTTCTCCTTAGCTGCCCCACTGAAAAGTCTGGGAATCACTGCTCCAGTTAACTTGAATTTAGTTTCTCAGAAGAATTTACTGCCAACTCATCCTCTGTCAACTTGGCTACACTGGTATCTGCCATGGCAGAAACCTAATAAGAATCTGCTATTTCCCAGGCCATTCTGCTGCTTCCATGGAAAAACCCAGGGCTGGTACTTGGATTTAACCCAAACAGCACGCAGGGTAACAAACCTGCAAACATGTCTGGGGTTGCATTTTTTAAAAAATGTGTTAAAAGTGGAGTTTTTCCCTCCTTTAATCTGACAGGCATTTAAGTCTCTTCCTATACTTCACAAAGCCTATCTTGCTGTCACTGCTCCACTCCTGAATTTCAGACAAGAGCAATGAACTTATCTCATGTACATCAGTTAAACCCATCAGGGAGACCTGACTAAAAACTATTAATAGTTTGAACAGTGTACTATGTAAAAAAAACTCTTCATCTCTTTTCTCACCTCTGTGCCTATTTGGAAAAAATATTCCCACTTCACACTTAACAACAGTTAGAGACAACCAACATGTTTCACAAATTCCTTTGATATTCTAATTTCCACCTTATTTATCATTACTTCACAACTTTATCAGCATTACTTCTTAAAAGACAAATCTGTAAATTATACATTAAAAAAAATTGCCCTTTAGAGCAACTTGTTTCGTTTCCAATTCTTGGCTAATAAAAGCAGCAATGCAAACACACATTTATTGTAGTTCACTGCAGAATGCATTTCATAGCCTAGGCCAGATGAAGGCAAGCCCACCTGCCCTTTAGTGGCATCTTCTAGTGGAAAATTGCATTATAAAATTCATATAGAGATCAGAATAAACTCTTTAATAGATATTCATTCCCAAAAGCAGGATGCAATACTGTGATTAAAAAATACCCCGAAGCAGCACTATAGGATAGAAGAATTTGAAGCTTTCAGAAGTACTGGCCCATGGCAAATACTCCAATGCTACTTTGGAAACCAATCAATCTTATGTATAGCTTCTGAATAATTCTGTCACATTATTCTTTGTGGTGTGCTTGTGAAATCAGCAACATTTTACTGCAAAGTTGTAATGGGTGAAGTTCTTGGAACTGGCTTTTATCTTATACAAAGAACACAAGTGCATCACAGCTGTAATGAAACAATTTCCTGTACGTGAGACTATACCTGGAAGTGCCAGTGCAAAGATCTCCCGCCTGAAGCACAACTGTGACAGGCAAACACATCCCAAACATAGCTACTGCCACCTCCCTATCCATATCTGTTGGAAAATGCCCAGGAATGCTGAAGCGGCAGAAAGATAACATGGTTGCCAAAAAGCTGTAAAACCACAAAATACTGCACTCACCAAAGCTATGCCTTGAGTTTCCTCATGTGTCACTCTTACAATATTTGGCACACTGGTATTAATGAAAAAATATCCAGAACCTTGCTGGATGAGAAGTTCTGCCTGCAAAACCAGAAAAGCATCCAGAATTAAGATTATATCTTTCTAGTAAAGCTGTCTCCTCACACATCTTCTGTAATGTGTGATGTTTTCCTGCCTGCAGTTGGACAGCAGCAGAGTAACTCCTCACCTGGACATCAGGGTGGTTGTAGATGGAGACCCCAGTAGGGTTCACTTTCACATCTTCCACGAGCATCAGTTCAATGGTGGCAGGCCCTGGGAGCACAGTTTCATGCTGCAAGGAACAATGTTAGCAGTTACAGCTAAGAGCCACAACAATGCCAGTGTCCTGTGTGCACAGGGAGGATGTTTAAAGCAGGTAACCAAAGTTCAGAGCACACGCTGAGAGTATGAGATGCCTAAAAGACTCAGACTGCTCAGTCAGGCCTCCTGCACAGCCTCCTCAGGGCTGATCTGCTCTGCACCCCTAGCCCAGCCAGAGGACAAAGGCCAGGCACTGCAGGATCTGTGAATGATGTCTGACAAGCATAGACAGGGTATTAAGTCTGAGCCATGGCCTAAGTTCACACAGAATGATAAGGCAAACACACTAAGTTTTCTACCTCTAACTCATCTCTTCGTGATTCTTCATAGCAAGCCACCAAGAAAATTCTTCCTTAAATATTAGTACATGAACAGTGGGCCAGATGCAGGTTTAATCACTCACTCATAACAACAATAGCTCAGAAAAGGAAAAAGGTTTCTGGAGAAAGTCACTACTCTGTACCCATTTCACCTCATTAGTAGTATTATTTCCTTGATGTAGAAAGGATGCCATCTTACCCTAATGACATAATAGGGTGTTCTACTTAAACAAAGAACAACAATTTCTAGATTTTTGTTTGAGTTTTTGGCCGCAAGAACGGAGAATGTGCAGGTTTGAAAGCAGAACAGAGCAGCCCGTTGCTGATGTACTTGAAAAAAGCAGCCAAGTCACTTCATTTAAAAAAAAAAACAAGACATGAGCCTACAAAGTGAACTGGCAAAACTGGCATCTACAGCTACCAAAGAGTATCCCCAAATTTAAACACAGAGAATAGAACTTAAGAGAACTCCAGTGGTCTCTGAATTCAAGGCAAAGTTTAAAGCATTCACATTTCTATTTCTAAAAGTAAGAAAGAATATTGAATATTGGTCTAATAAAGCAGAGCACAGTGAATCATAACATGACTGCAGAACATCAAATGTTCATATTACAACTCAATTTTTTAAGAAAAAAAAAAAAGAAACACAACCAATTATCTCAAATAACTTCATGGCAAAGTACTGTGTCTCTGCAGTAATTCTCACCAAGCTATAGCCAAATTCTTCAGGGAAATGCATCTACACCATGCTTCCCAAGAGGAGAAGAGTGGAAACCTCACAGAAAAGTCAAGAACCAAGTGTCAAACCACACCACCTCTCAAAGAATCTGCTTAGTAAGCAGATACCACACCCTGGCCATGCTGAGAGGAACCTTACCCACAGAGTATTTCACATTACTGGTGCCCATCTGATACCTGCTTTGAGTTAAATCCTGTAACCTCTCACTGCAAATTTTACTCTTTGCCTTAACTCTTGTTTTTAAGGTAGTACATATAGTCTAAATCCACTTAAATCTTGCTTAATAAGATTAAACAGAAATTCCAGTTAGGAAGCAGAGTATTTTAAAAGTCAGTTACTGTACATATCAGGTTATTCCACAGGCTGAAACCTGGCCTTATATTCAGTTTAAAAAAGTGACATAAACAGAAAACTACCATCTGTTTACACCTTCCCCCTTTGTTCATCATCACTACCTTTTGCTGTTTTTCTTCTCTAGGTTGAGTACCTACAAACTAAATATTTCAGGGAGTGGCTAATGACTTGTAAAAATTAGAGTCTGGGCTTATGGCTGGTATTGTACAATGGAAGAGTCTCTCAGGAAAAAAAAAGAGAGTATTAGTCAGAGCCCAGACTAACATATGGCCCATATGAGGAATCAGTCAACTTTTGCTTTGCTCATGCAGAACTTTCCTACCCAGCTCTGCAGGGGCAATAATCCATTTGCCTTCCCCAGTGACAGGTGCATGAAGCACATGGCTGCTTTAGTGAAGGACAAGCAGCAGCGATTCACCAACTCATTAAAAAACCCTAAACTGAAACAAAACCAACCGTAACACTTCTCTGTAATACCCTTGTCCAGGTGGTTAAAAGAACTCCCAAGGACCTGGACAGATTTGATATGGATAGCAGCATCTAGTGGAGAGGAAAGGAGGACAAGCCATGAACCAGCACAAAAACACTGCTGTATGAACGAGGCTCCACCACGGAGCTGCTTCATTTGTCCAGTGCTATGTGTGGAGGAAATAAATCCATCCCAGAACACGGGGCATTAACCACAGGGAAATGGCAAAGCCCCCCCAAGTGCTGTTACCGGTATTTTGGCTCTGGCTGCCTTCAGGTGGGGCTGCTGGAATCCAATAGCAGTGGCAGAGATGGTAGCAGTTCCAAATTCTCGGTCAACTACCACAGTTTGTAAGCCTAGAATGCAACCAAGATGAAAAATACACTTAGTTCCTCTAGGATCATTCTCATCAGACAAGAACTTTGTTTCACGAGACAGGTTCTAGATATTTGACTTGGTTAATTTTTCTCCTCTCTTTAATAGCACACAGTAAAAAAATCACATTGATGTTAAATTGAAGTATGACTGCAGATTACAGTACTTTCTTTAACCAAGCTCAGACATTACCAAACATATTTAATCCTGACTATCAAACAATGAAATGCTCATTTAAATCAATATACCATGCATTTTCTTCTGACCATTCCCTTCTTCCTTCAGAGTCAGCTCCATTGGCAGCTCCAGCTCAATACGAGCAATGGCCTTATTTGTGGATTCCCATACAACACTAAGAGAGCTGAAGTTGTCAAATTTTCTGCCTTGCTGGTCATAGGCAGCCAAATCCAGTACTGGATTACGATAATTGGAAACAGGAACCTGAAAAAGAAGGAATATTTTGAACTGGTACAACAGGATTTTTTAGTCATTAAAGAAAACTTATGCTGAGTTCCATGAGGTTGGTTACAACATCAATACATAAGGAATGTTCGTTAAACTGAGGCACCAGTGGAAGTCATTAAGGTGTGCTCCAATGGTCCTGAGATTATCTCAGTTGGTCAGAGCATGGTGCTGGTTGCACCACCACTGCACCAGCCAGTGCTGGTTGCACCAGGCTTCAGCTCTGTATGGGCTGTTTATAGTTGGACTCCATGATCCCTGTGGGTCCCTTCCAACTCAAAGCATTCTGTGAATCTCTGAACTATAAGGGGGTTTTTCATGGAGCAGGGGTTTGGGGTTTTTTAGCCAGTGAATTACCTTAAAATAAAAAACACAAAGAAAAAACCCAAACCAACAACAACAAAATTGATTTTGACCACAGCTCAATGAAATTGTTTTTAGAATTCAAACAGATTATGACAAACACTGCTGTTAAAGCTCAAAATTCTGGTGTTGTTCCGGTGAAGTGCATTAGCAACAGCAGTGCACCAAGTCAGGCTGATAGATAATAGAGCCAGAAAAGCAGCTGAGCTCTGAGGTGGCTAATAATACCCAAAAAACTCCTTCTCTTGTTATTACTTCAAACCTCTTTAAAATTATTCATCAACTGCAGTTTTAGGGAAGGAGGATAACTTTAACATTTGACTGAGAATATTAACACAACAAAACATTTACTAAGCAGCCAAGATGTGACAATGCTCATTAGGAATAAAAACAGAATAGCAAAGTTCTTTATGCCTGATAATCTACACATATTCATCATCCATTTACTGCAGGATCTCCCAGCTTGCTCTGTGCAGGAGCTTCCAGGGGCACCAGTGTAGCAACAGCTCCAGTTACTGCTCCTCTTGCAGCAGCTCAGATGCTTTACATTACATACGAAGCTCCAAACACTGATTTTGCAGCTGTAAGACCATCTCCTGCCACTTCCCAGGCTTACCACTTGCTTGTTCTGCTGGAGCAAAGGGCAGGAGAGATCAAGCTGAGGGCTGCCATAAACAGGAATCAAAGTCAGCCAGGAAGGGACAGCACAGATGAACTTCACCACAGCAGGTTCAACCACTGGGAAAGGGTTGGTGACTGTGGGGCTGCTCCCAACTGTTAAGGTTATAACCTGAAAACAGCAAACAAGAGTTGAGTTCAGCCATGCTGTATTTCCACAAGTCTCAGTTACACTGTGATATCAGAATGAAAAGCAAAAATACAATTCTTGGGGATTTACAGCAGGGGAGCATATTTAAAGAACAGTTATTTGTCACTATGAAAGTACTGTTCCTGGGAACTCTTATCAGGTGTTCATGTTCATTATCATCAAACTTGATTCAAACAACAAATCTGTTGTAACTAAACAAGTAAACAGCAGGTGTTCTCGCCGGAGTGAGAATACAACAGCCCAAAGGCAACATTTACAGTCACTTCAGTATGTTTAAAAACATCTCATCTTTTATTTTACATTCCTTTTTTAGCCTTCAGCAAAATGAAGTGGATATAAAACTAGAGAAGGCTGAGACAGCTCTGGTCACCTGCCTCATCTCATGCACTGGTGATGGGCAGAGACACTCAGTGTGAAGTGCTGAGGACAGCCAGCCTTGCACAGACCTGCACATCAACACCAAGGCCTGTTCCTTTTGAATCTGCACTTGCAGAAATAGCTCCACTTTGCAAAGTGTCCACTGAGGAAATCAGTGGAACTTGGCAGCCCAACCAAAATGCTTACCTGGGCTCTGCAGAATAGCAGGAGGAAAACACTGTATCGAACCTAAAACTTCATGGGCTAGGGAGGGTGAATAGAGCAGGAGAAATCACTTCTGTATGTTGGACAGAACAAAACCAGGTGGAGAATGAGCACAGTCACACTCACCACAGCTGAACAGAGAGCAGAGCAGTCAATTCCTGTGGCTGCTATTTGTCAGAATAAACAGAATTACACTGGAAGGTAACACGGTTAAGAGGAGCAGGTCAGACAGAAGAGTCAGCCTGTTCAGTAGTAACCTTCTGCTCTGATCCTGTTCATGCAAACTGAACCTGCATTCATCAGGATGTTCAATGCATCCCACAACATAAGGCTTCCATGACTTGGGTTTATACTGCAATAAACCAATCATAAACCACTTTTTAACATAATGTTGTGAAATGTTCACTCTAAAACCTGCATCACAATGCACAAACAATGTACTTACCCCAGTTCTTTACTGGCTCGTTATCAAAACATCTTGCAACATAATAGGCATATGGCAGCATTAATCTGCCTGGAGACAGTTCTCAGTGCCTGATGCAGGGCAACACCAAGCCTTTCTGGCACCTACCTGCTCTCCCAGACTCCTGCACAGCACCCTAACCCAGTGCTGGTTGTTGTTTCGAGGTGTGGCAGGTTCAAGTAAAGACAGGGCAATGCTTTCTGCGTTCTCAGCAGTGACATTCCTGAAGAACTTGGAAGGTTCTTGGACCCATGGCCTCGGTCCTCCTTCAAACAACATATCCTTAGAGGAACCCAAAGTCACTAAAGCAACAGACGGTGGATCAATAGCCTGTAATCAATCAATTAATTAATTAATTAAAAATTAATCATCTATTTCCACAGTTTGGTTGTGCTCTGCAAAATAAACTTCCTTCTGAATGGAACAGTTGTACTGGTAACTTGGATAAGGCTGGGATTTCTCCCATGCAGTGGTTTGTCAGCGCACTTAGTAGAAAACAGAGCTGCATCAAAATCCACAAGGATTCTGTCCAGCTGGATTAGATTCAAAGGAAGCCATGGATCCAAAGAAAAGCATTCTAATCACATCTCTCTCATGAAGAATTACAGCAAAAGGGAGACCCTTAATGCATTCTTCTGAGCAAAGAAAGATAGTACTCTACTACACTTAAAGAAGTATTTAAAATGAATGAAATAATGTCAGATTGTACTTTCACTTGACAGTGCTCTCTCCAGAACAGTTCTGTGTATGTAATTATTTTCCTACACAAGTTTTACTCCAAACCTCTCTAACAAATTCTGCACTGATGTGACTGCCTGGGACAGCCTGTGCTATTCACCCCCACAGCAATTAACCTGACATTTAGTATACACAAAAACCATTTCCAATTTGTGTTTCACATCATCATATTATATCATTATAACCACAAATCTGTAAGATTTGCACTAACGTTTTTTCCATATTGGGAGAAAGCTATGCTCAAATACTTCAGACTTCAGCCTGCAGTCAGTGCTAGGCCTCTGCAAATGAGGTAACAAAGTATCCCCTTCTGTATTTCCTTCCATCTCTTGACCCTGGACTCAGCTTCTTTCTTATTTTCTTCACTGAACTAGCCAGTGGTGGAATGTAAACCCACCCACCTCAGTTTTTCAAACCTATTCCTTACATAACCTGCTCCTGGTCACGTGAAGGTGTTTCAGTGATGGATTGCTCCAGGAGCAGAGGAAGCACACTCACTCTCAGTGGGAGGTAAGAAGCGATGGCGATGCTGGCACTCAGGCGCACATGCCCGTGGGTGTACATAACCACCAGCCTGGTGTACCCCTGAAATTCAGCCTCCACTCTCACTCCACTGCAAAAATCAGCAGTTGGCTTAAGTCTTCCTGTCAGATAAATTAAAAATATACAAGAGGTTATTTGGAAAGAAATACCCAGGCATGTTCATCTAATTCAACACAGCTGTTTGAAAGGAGCCTAAGAGAAAGATGGAGAGAACTTTTTACAATGACATATAGGGACAGGACAAGAGGTGAAGGTGCCCAGAGAAGCTGTGGCTGCCCCTGCATCCTTGGAAGTGTCCAAGGCCAGGCTGGACAGAGCTTGGAACAGCCTGGGATAGTGGGAGGTGTCCCTGCCCATTGCAGGAGGTGGGACTGGATGAGCTTTTAAGGGATCTCCAACCCAAACCATTCTGCATAAAAAAGCAAATATATCCTCAAAATAGAACTACTTGGATCCCCTCCCCTCTGGAGTTTGGCACTTCTGTGAGGATACTGTAAAGAGCCATGAATCGGTGATTTAAGGGAGAGGTGTGACTTGGTAACCCCTATCACAAATCTAACTTCCAAACCAGGGAGGCAGTTAATAAGCACCTTCCAGTGGGCTGAACACGCCAGGGTTCTCCAGCTCCACCATGAGCTCCAAGTGTGAGCAGTCACTCAGGGGGACCAGTTCCCCCCTGTCCACACTGGTGTGACCACTGATCCTCAGGGGCAGCTCCAGCACCTGCCCCACGTGTGCTTCCACCTGGCAGGGAGTGAACTCCATGGCGCTGGGCTCGCTCACGTACACCTGCCAGAAGGAAGGAACAAGACAGCAGTGTGTGCCAGGGCTCTGCCTCCAAGCCAGCCCAAGCCCACAGCAGCTTGGTGAGCCCTCATTTTGCTGCTGCTGCTTCTGTAATTCTCTATTCTGCTTTATAGACTTTGAAGTGTAGACTAAGCTGTGCGCTATCTCCAGGTAATGGAGGTGCCATTACCAGCTGGGAGAGGTTCAGTTTCCATTAAAGAATCCACCTCAGACTGACCACAGATTTCATACAATCTCTGTGATCAAAGCTTTTATTTGCAGTAACTACTTAATCTTCTGCAACTGGCATCACAATACCAAACCATATGGTACAGAGTTAAAGCTGTATGATCTGTATGGATTAACTACTCCTGAAACTACTACTACTAAAAACTTGTTCACCGAGGTCAGTAAACAGAACTCTGAAGAGCTGTTCCACAAATAAAGCTCCTAATACAGGAACAAAGGCATTCAAAAATAACCTATTCAGATTGTGCAATACACTGCGCTCACATGGACAGAAGGTTTCTGTCTTCAGGCTTTGACTTAAGTTTGAGGATAAGAAGTTTTAGTTGAAAAAAATCTTCATTCTTGTGTCTCCAACTGGTAACTGTTGCATTGCTAAAAAGCAGTAACCTGGGTCATTCAGAGAATTATTTCAGAGTGAGTATGTAAGCTAAATTCTGAACAGATTTTAATTCTTATCACACCTCCCCCTTTGGGGACACCAGATGTATCGTTCTCCTCACTCCACACCACACACACTGACCACCATGACAGTGGATGAACAGGGGATGGTCTGCAGAGGTACCAAAAAAATCCCTCCTGGGAGCTATGTTTTTCATTGCCATTTTCTCCTGATTTTCCTAAAATATTGCTTTTTTCTTGGCCAGCTTAGGTATCTGGAGTCAGTCTGCAGCACTGTGCTCACCTCAGTTACCTCTCCAGTTAGAAATTTCCTTGCATATCCTGATAACAACTGTCACGCTTTGAAATCAAGGGAGAACACCCACCTATCACCCTACAGAAGGAATTTTTAGTTTGGCTTGTCCACTTAGACGGCCAGACCAGGAGTCAATTACCATTTCCTTCTTGCACTTAAAACTTCCTACAAGGAACAAGACTTGCCAAGGAAATCGGGAAAGGGAAAAAATGGGAGTGAAGTTAATGCACTGGACAGTGTTTGCTTCCCTAAAGCACAAACTGATACTAATCACTTAACCTGCCACAGGGCATGAAGTGGAATGCCTATGGCATTCTGAGCTCCTCTGCTGCTTCCAAAAGCCATCCTCAAGAACAATCAGTGAAAAATAAATCTCTTACCTTCGTTTCTCCATAATGCAATGGATTACGAACGTCAAATGCCTGAATAATGCTGACCCCAGCATCACTCCCAGTGGTCATTACTCCTTTCACTGTCACTGCTGCTACTGCCTGGTTGGAAGAGGACCAGCTGAAGTTGCCACTTCCACCCTGAGCCTGGAATACAGACGGAAAAATCTTACAAACATTTAATTAAGTACGTGGTTCTCACATTTCACAGCTTTGTATATACTGCCTTCGGATATCTTGCATGAAAACTAGGAATGCTCTAAGGATGGAACATACAAATAAAATAACACCTCAGAACTTAATAAGCTGGATAAAATAAGAGAGACATGAGAAGATTGCTACCCTTCATTCATTTTTATTTCAGTTTTTTCACACTCCAAAATAAATGTCACAAGTTCCATAAGAGCAAAACACAAGTGAACACTGAAACAATTTTTTATGTATATTGCTTTAATTTCTTTAACTTCCTCAGCATATCCTTTAAGCTATTTCATAATTAAAAATGAACAGGTGATAAATCTTGACTAGAGGGACAGTGTGGAAAACAAACAAATCTAAATTATGCAGGAACTTAGCTAGCAATTTTTATCAGGAAAAGAGAATAAAAAGAAAATGAAGAGGAGGATCATTTCCCTTCTTCCTTCCTCTAAGCATGTGCACAACGGATACATACAAATGAATAAATAGGTAGTGGTGTGTTACAGAAGATGCATGGGATGTGGTGAGAAAGGCTAGAAGAATGCAAGAGTTCAGCATATTTGTAAAGGTATTTTAGTTGAAACAGGGAGATGAGCAGAAAACAGAAATACCCAATTCTTCGTAACTGTATGAAGTCTCACATCCTTGCCACAAACCCCAGACACCTCACTACATTTTCTCTCTCTGGCAGTCAATCTGCACTGAGGACAAGAAGGGTAAAGCAGCTTCCACTGCAGGCTGATCATTACCCACAGCCCAGCAGGGAGCTCCACATTGCTACCCATGAGTGATGCTCTCCCCAGGAATCTCCAGCCTCATACAGCTGGCACTGCACCTCCCATGCATGGACTGAAGGAAGGCAACAGCAACTATCTCATTAGCACAAATATGAACAAAGCAACCCCCAACAAACCAGACAGCTGACAAAGGAAAACCTGCCAGGCATTCTGATACCATCTGGAGGGAGTTACTTCAGCTACAAACAGAATGTGGCTAGATCCAAAAATCCCTTTCAATTTTTCAGAAAAACTTTATTCACCCATTTGAAACACCCTGACTGAAGCAATGGAGTGGGAGGCAAACTCTGATGGAGAGGCAGGAACAGCTGAGCTGTGTGTGTGCTATTGACAACCACTGGTACTGTCATATGGAGAGACCACAGGAAAGGCTTCAGCTTAAACAAGTTTCTATGTTTTTATTGAAAAAAATCAGAGTAAAGTAAGAATAGCAACACAGCTACTAAAGTACTATGAAGGAATGTTCTTTAGTGAGATACTTCACTATGCAAGATAAGGTGAGGTAAGAATCTAACTGTGAGAGAGGTAGGAAACAAAACCACATTTCCTTTCCCTTACTGGGAAAACTCCAGCAGAATTACGATGTAGTGAAAATGCAGATTTGTACTAAGAATTTTTACCACAGTCTGCTGGTGTGGTCAGGAATAGCATGAAGTAACCAAATTCATCCCACAGAACAGACAAGTAGTTGCATTGCTTAATGGGGTTGCCTTTAGATTTACAGTGGAGAATGGAGTTTAATCCCTATGAGATTGATTCTCTCCATGGAATCACTGAACCAGTAAGGCTGGAAAAGATATCTGAGATCAACAAGTCCATCACTGAACCACATCCTCAGGTGCCACGCCCTCATGTTTTTTGAGCACTTCCAGGGATGGTGACTCCACCACTACCCTGGGCAGCCTGTCCCGGTGCTTGACAACTCTTTTCTGTGAAGAAATTTTTTCTAACAGCCAATCTAAATGTGAGGCTGTTTCCTCTCATCCTGTCCCTTGTTACCTGGGAGTAGAGCCTAGCACCAATGTCCTGCAGCCTATTTGGATATGGTTTACTTAAGACAGATCCAAAACTGAGCAGTATTTTATGCTAAAAGGGAGAGGCAGGAACTGTGCATCCAACACTTAGTGCAGGGTCTGAGTATCACTGGCCTGGGATAAGATTCTGGGCTGAGAAAGCACAAGTTTCTTTTCCCTACTTAGACTGGAGACACTGGATACTCAGACACAAACCATTTGCTTCATGAAGCATAAGGAATAACTGACAGCTTGGGACCAATGACACACCTAAAAACACTGAAACCATCCCTTCTTGATGAGCTGTGGCCTTTGGTCCCTGGAACTTGGTATTAGCATGAAGTGTGTGGCCACTGCAGTCCAAGGCTGGCAGAGTGCCACTAATTAATCTTCTCATGCCCTTTTTGCAGTCACTTCACACTGCCATTCATATTTCTGATCCTTGCCAGCAAAGGGCAGCCTCTAATGATTGCTGAGGAGCTTTGGATATAAAACGCTTCCTGTAATTCCAAACCACTCCAGCCATAGGTGTGTGGTGTATGTGTGAGGGAGAGGAAGGGAAGACAAGAGGTAGAAGTCACTGAGGCTTTTATGTTTGCTGGTTTCTTGGTACTTTTTTTCAAACTGTATATTAATTCCTGTAACTAATGTCCCACAAAGTTCCTCCAAATTACATTTTGGATGCCACAGTGCCTGAACTATCCAAAGTCAACCTTATCTTAGTGGTGCCAGGCCTCAGTGTGCCTGCCTGACCAACACTTCCCTACTGCTGGGTACCTCTGGCATACCTGGATGGTGTACTGGTAGACTCCTGCTTTTGGCTGCCAAGGAAACATCAGAATGCTGGGTAAAAGAAATACTGGAACATAGATCTCCACATCCTGCTGGTTTCGCACTGGAACTGGTAAAGTATGAACACCTCCATCCTGCAAAGTGCAAAATCACAGTATTTTAAATGGCTCCACAGAACTTCCCACAGTTAATGTTCAGTCCTTACATACAGACAAGTCCCTAGAAAATACCTCAGAAAGGAAGGAAGACTAGTTAGGATCACTCATGAACAGAGCTCCTTGTGAGCAAACAGCTCCTGGCAGCAAGGTGTGCCACCATATTAAATAAGTGCTACTGCTATAAAGATCCAGGTGGCTACATCAATTTAAAAGGCAAACAGTAAGAAGAAATACATTCATTCACTGCTCCTATTTTGAGACCTCATTTAGAGGGCTAATCTGGAGGCTTGACACCTATATTTACTCCTTGCTCATCCCACTGTGTACAAAATTCAGCCTGAAAGACCCATTGCTCAGCACCCCCTAACACTGGCCTTCACAGCTCTGCTGTCACTGTAGTGCCACAAACCTCTGGCACAACACACTATTACTGCAGTTCTGAGGGAAAAACAGTGCTCAGGGGATGCCTTTCCATTGAAGAGAACACCTCTGACATGGAGAATGACCACAGCTTATCACATTCACAGAGCTAAATCCCGCTCAAGGAATCACTAAAATGATTTCACAGCAAATGGGTTGAAGTGTTGATTTTTCGAGCAAAAGCAACGCATATCCACACCATGTGCTCTGGTTAGCCACACATTCAGCAGCCTGCCCAACCAGCAGAAAGTTAATGAATATTAAATTTAGAGAAATGTGCAGGCTGATACATTTGGCAGATTGTCATTCCAGAGTTTTAAGGTCACTTACCAACTGATAGCAAACTTTCCCAATGTAACTGACTGCAGAACAAGGCCAGGGTATGAGAGTGATGATCCTACCACAATAAAGTGTAAAATTCCCTCATCCTGTGAGAGGCCCCTTGCCCAGCACAAGGATCTGCCACGAGAAAAGAAATCAGTGCTGTGCACCACTGCCTTAACAGGAGTTTGCCACATGTTCAGGAGCAAAATCCCAGTCTTTATTTAAGCAAATCCTCTGTTGACGCAATTGACAGTTTTCATGAAGAAAGGATTTTACAATTTGGTTCTTAATCTGTTCAAACAAAGACAGCTCAAACCCATGTAATTCTTAGGCTTCCTTTTGCTAGGAAGTCACGACTGCACAGCTCAATTACTTTTAGGCCTACCACTGAAGCAGAGGAGTTTTCACAAAGGAGTTTTCACCTGATCAACTACTGATGTCAGTGCAGCATCAATCGTGGTCAGACCTGCCTTTACTGCCATCACATAATGATAGGATCCATTCAGAGAGGACTGCAGCACCTCCAAGTGTTCTTTGGACAGTTCTGTTGTAATTCTGATGTTCTAAAACCAAAACGTGAGTTAGAAATTGTCACAGGTAATTGACATCAATTGAGGACAGAAAGCAGCAAACATACAACAAGGCAGTGAGCACAGCTCTGTTTAATAACATGGTTCAAATATACATTGTTGAAACTGATTAGAACCTTCCCTATGGAAGTTTCAGCCTTTCAGTGAGATTTTACTTTTAGACACAACATAAATTCCACAGAAAGTTGTTTTCTTAAATTATCAGAAACATGTAATTTAACATGAAAGTACCCATACTTACACCACTAAATAATTCATATTTTACAGCATTTTTCTAACTCTTTCCTTCTTCAACACAGAAGAACACATGTATATACTGCCTCAACAGTACACTACTGAGCTCTAGCTAAAACTCAAATCTGCATCCCAAAAAGCAATCATGAGCAAATAAAATAACATTCCCATAGCTTCAATATTCTGAAAAGTAGTAATTCAATAAATTTTTTCTTATTG
This sequence comes from Anthoscopus minutus, assembly GCA_013399455.1. Taxonomy (NCBI): domain Eukaryota; kingdom Metazoa; phylum Chordata; class Aves; order Passeriformes; family Paridae; genus Anthoscopus; species Anthoscopus minutus. The sequence goes on along the minus strand of VWYI01008279.1, from coordinate 58,215 downwards.
CAACTGAACTATTTAAAGTTAGTTTCCTTTGTAGTTTTAAGAACTATGTATATTTGGTACCTACTATACAGAATTTAGGAAGAAGCTCTTCCCTGTGAGGGTGGTGAGGCCCTGGCCCAGGGTGCCCAGAGCAGCTGTGGGTGCCCCTGGATCCCTGGCAGTGTCGCAGGCCAGGCTGGACACTGGGGCTTGGAGCAGCCTGGGACAGGGAAGGCATCCCTGCAACGGCAGGGGTGGTACTGGATAATTTAAGGCTGCTCCAAGCCCCATCCAACCTGAAGGACATTGTCCAATTTCCATTTTTTTCTAAAGCATTTAAGACTCCAATGATTTCATACAATCCACCCCGAGAGCTTTATTTTTAAAAAGTAACAACAACAAAACAAATGGAAAAAATGAAACAGCAAGAAACAACATGCTTTGCACTGCCCCATCTCAATGTAAATAAGAAACCACCCAAATAATTCCAAAGAAAATCAGGATTTAGGAGACAGGCACTGAAAACTATCTAAACATTTCAACTTACATCAGATAAATACACCTTATTGCTTGATTTATCATACACGTCAATTGTAATTTCATAAAGTCTGCCAGTTTCCAGGACCCATCTGTCACCTGGATGAATTGTAAATCCTGCAAAACAGGAAATATTGAATAGCAAAACCAACAGCCTCTTTATCTAATGAAGAAAAGTATTTTGCTTCTGGTTCCCACACTCTGCAGATGAACATTTATTATTTTAAACTGCTGACTACAGAGATAAAAGAAAATATATAAAACCTATTTCATGTTGAGCTACTTTTATAAATAAAATTACTTTTCTGTGAAAACTAGCACTAAATGGAAGTGTGGAGATGCAGCATGAAAATCACAGAAACAAGCCTAGAAATTGCATTAAGCGATCAGGAAGATTGCAGCAATACCAACCCAAATATGCAGGTGGTACCACATAGACAGTGCTGTTGGGCAGCCTGGACACCCCCTGCATGCGGATATCTGAGGGCTCAGTCAAGGAACACACAGGTTCAGGACAAGTCGAGTTAAGATCAGCATTTTCCTCCTCTTTGGCTACTTTAAAGCTAATTGTACACTGCAAATAAACAGTATCCCCATTTCATTGAAAGCCGGTAAGCACTTTGGAGCAATCTCACTATATATATTATTATTATTATATTAAAGAATATAATGACTGAAATATAAAAATTAAATAAAGCCCCATTACATTTCTACAGTGACTGAGGGGAACAGACATGATTTATGTGATCTTTTGCCAACCTAATTGGTTAAAACATTCCAAGACATCAGACAGGTCTGTTGAGACTGAATTCGCTGCTTTCCATGGCTCCACCACTGCTCCTGATTTCCAGACTCTTGGTACAAATGAGGGTAACTTGATCTTTCTGTGATGCAAAGGGCAGAAAGCTTGTCTCCTTCCACAGAGTGGTGGCTGGAGAAGCATTTCCAAGGAAGGATACTCTTGTGCACCAGGATGAGGTTGGTTTGGCCCTGCTGCAATGCAGTCACAGTGGATGTTGCCTGGTCCAGCTTGGCAACTGGCCAGGAGGGATCTCCCTTAGGATGGAGGATGCTGTTCTGGAGCTGCAGCTCATACTGGTCTGATGGCATTGCTATTTCTGGAGGTGAAACAAAACATATGAAACAATAAAAGCAGGTGTGGAAGTGACTGGCACATGCTAGTTATTGCTGATTATTTTTATTGATGCCTAGTGCACATATTAAATCAGTATTTTTATTGTCTTGTAAAAATAGCACTTCTGTCATCACATCAACACACTGAAAAAAAATTAGCTTCTTGGCAAATTTAATGTCAGTGTAACTGCAATTCCCAACTAATATCATCTCACTATTTAAGACCTAACATTCATCTGATTTCCAGCTTCGGAAGAAAAAAAAAGACAACAGAGAAAAAAGGAGAGAGGAGAGAAAATTCAAGGCACTGCATTTAAAAATGGGCATAAAGCCAGCTAACCCACATTTATAAAGGCTTCACTCTGTGGAGCAAATTCATTTGCCAATAAAACATTTTCTGTTAGAAAACTACAAATCTAGATTTGATTTAAGTAAGAAAGTCAGTCAGTTCTTTAGTGACTGTCAACATCTAAAATGACAGTGTTAGTTCCTATTTTAAGTTACCCTTGTCTTTATATCCTTGACAAACCTACAAGAGTATATTCTTAACAGTCACAATTTTTTTTGACTGAAAGAACTAAACAGCTGTATCACTGTGTGCCTTAGGAAAACAGTATTAAATATTAACAAAGTAGTTTAAACACAATTAAAAATGTCTCAGCAGTTAAAAATTCACACAAAGCATTAAAAGATAAAAATAAATGAGAACAGAAACCTGTGATCTTCCCTTGCCTCAGTTTCTGAACTCTGTACTGAATTGACGTTCCTACCAGAAGATAAATGTCATATACTGGACTTAAAAGGATGTTTTCCAAAATAAGCAATCTGACTTCTGCAGGTTGTACATCCTGTTGATAGAAGGGGAAAGAAAAGTAACCACATTAAGAGCAGCTCAATTGCTTGGCATGCAGCAGGAACTTAGAATTTAGAAGTGAAAAACATTACTGGCTGCAATTGGCTCTTTACTTTCATCTCAAATTTTGTCACAACAGGGCAACGCAAGAGAATGGTAGAGAGATCTGCTCTGTGCACATAGTGCAAGACTGAAGAAAAAAAATCATGTCTGTATAAAGATCATTTTGTAGAATACAGAAAAACTTGAGACACATGCTCATTCAGACATTCAGAAATCCATCTCCTCGCCTGATATTCAGAATTCTTACCTTATAGATGCTTTCCTGAAGTCTTGCCTTTAATTTAGAACTCCCTGTTTTCATTCCAGACACCAGAATGGTATCTCCTTGCTTAGCAACTTTTTCCATTTCCAATATATAGGAAGGCGGGATGTAAGTGGATTCTAAGAACTTGAGTATACTGAAAGGCAAATCAAAAAGTGAATAGAAAATTGTTAACCAATCTTGTTAACTAATCTCCACAGAGAAACACCACCACCATCTATCCCCAGCCACTTCCATTTTTAAGTCAATTTAAGACATTTGCCGATCAGACAAATTGTGCTTGTACAATAAGACAAATTGTACTTGTTCTTTGAGGTACCTGCAGATAATTTCTGTGACAGGTAAGTTTCTCTGAAGCTTGCTTGTGAGCTATCAGAAGACTGCACATGTTGTCTACAACGACCCCTCCAGTTTGCTCAGTAGGTGAGACTGCAAAAGCTCTCTATATTGTAGAACTGACGTGCAAGACCCAAAGCTTATATTTATAAAAGCAACAGCTCAAAAACTCCAGAACATAACTCTGACATCTCTCAAGAAGCCAGGATGTATTTAATAAATGACTATGAAAATCATCTACAAGTGATTAGATCATCTTGTAACAACACTTAGAAACTTCACTAAAAATTGGAAAAAGAGGGGAAAGAAATTTGCCATAAATGGGCAAATGACAGGAAATTTTGGAAAGAGGACCATGTTTACAGGGTGTCACCTTCTGCACATCATCTCGCTGGCTTCATGTGCACTTTCACAGTAAAACCAGTAGAGCAATATGGAGAACAGTTATGGATATTAACATACTCACAATTTAAGATTTTTTTGCAAAGCTGTACCATGTGTAGAACATTTTTATGCTATCACAGCCATGCTAACAGAAGAGCATATAGCAATATTAGTTTGGTTAAAATCATATCAGCAAATACTTATCCTGAAAGAAAAAGCTCCATATGTACTAGACTTGGGATATCCAGTCCCACTAAGCCATTCATTCTGGCTCTTACTCATACCTGCAGCTTCAGGTGCATGATGGGCTTAACAGGCTTTCTTCAGCTAACGTTGCTTCTGTAAGGCTGCAAAATCACTTTGTGTTTGCCCAGCAGCAAAGTCTTGTTTGCTACCCCCACTCCACTTGCAGTGTATTTGGAGTATCAGTTTGAGGATGGAAGTTGGATGTTAACCTTCCTGCTCTGCAGAGAACTGGTTTCCCCACAAGGAATCATCCTATTTCAACACCCAAGCTAAGTGTCCTCCGAAACCCGAAACTCTTCAGGTTCAGAGAACTCCTTTCTGAAATGAAAGGGGACTTTTTTCCCTTAAAAAGCTAAGAAATAAAACTCTGCTGAAATCCTGAAATAACAATCTTACTGATATACCTTCCTTTTGCACGAGATGTTTCAGCAAGATCAAAAAGCGCATCTGTTTATTTCTAATTACTGCACCATAGCTGCTTACTAACACTATCAGTTAAGCTAAACAGAGATGAAAGTGCCCAGGCTGTCGAGTAGGCAGCTGCTTAAAAAAACCCAACCTGAAACAACTGACCCTTAACATTATAATTTTAGGCATCAGTTCAGTCAACTACCTAGACATGGGGAAGTATTTTTACACATCAGACTGAACAGACTTTAGAGACCAAAGGAAATTACCGGAGAGCGCTGTGGGAGTCTGAGAAGCCATCGGCCTCTGGGTCCTTCACCACTGTCCAGTCAAACACCAACCCTGCCAAAGTGCTGAAAGTGTTTCCTACAAATCAAACCACCAGATTAAAACAAAAATAGACAACAAGCTGAGTCCTCCTGGAACATAAACCATGACTTATTTCACTATTTTATCCCTACAAGAAGAACCAGAGAGCACCCTTGAGTTTGCACAAACATCAAGCCATGAATCCAGTACTACATATAGGATAAAAACAAATTTACTTCTCATTATTAACATATCACCGCACTTCACTTTCACAGTTTACAAACCCAGGTGGGATGGGCTCAGTAAGCACCCAAAACAATTAATTCAACCTTTTACAGCTGCTTGACACATTATTTCCTTTCAGTAGTTGTCCCAAAAAACCCTTGCTTGGTATGTTATGTGTGAACAAAACTTGATTGCTGAAAGCATGGAATTCTTACCAAATCACAGCTCTTTTTTTGTGCTACAGACTACAAAAAGCAGAAATTTTCTGCTCCTATTAACTAATAATGCATTCAGTCCAAATGCACCTGAGCCTAAACGGTGCCTTCCAAAAGCAAGCATTTGTGTAGTAATTAACAGATTGAGCAATAGGTGGTTGGTCTCAAACATCACCTCTGAAATTCCTGTTGAATACCTGACCAGTCACAAAAATGTGCTTTTGCAAAATTCTTTAGACTACCTTTATTTCTTTTTCTCAAAACAAAAAAAAGAAGAAAGAACTGACAACTCCACAATGTATTATCCAGAGAATCTCCTTAAAATTCTCCACTTGGCTTCAAACAATCAACTGTGTGACAAAATAAAGCCAGTGTATGTATCAGACAGTTAAAACTCTCAATATATATTTTATCTCCTACAAGCAGGTATCTTACCTTCTGAATCCAAAGCATGAATTTTGAGCTCCAGTGGTGAATCCTCAAGGTATAGCTCTCTCGTTGTGGACACAACTCGAATGCCATGAATTAAATCAACAATGGCATCACAGCGAAGCACTTGTCCAGTCACTTGAAGAGGCATCAGAAGGAGCACAAGAAATCACAACACTGCATGTGCTCATCAAGAACAATGACAAGTCAAGATGCACCTCAGATTTAGCCAGTGACACAAGACACTGACGCTGAAGGAACTGAAACTTGGTCATGACCTCGATGAAGAACCTCATGGTCAAACGGTCTCAAACAGCAAGTAAAGCAGCTGAACTCACTTGCTCACTGAACTGCAGAACAGATCTGCAGAAACTCTGATCTCCATCTGCACTGACAAGTACAGGTGTCCTCTGGGAGTGCTTATGCAGAGTTGCTAGAGTACTCTCATGCCCCAGAGAAATTAATGACTTTTACCCACAGACAATAAACACCCATAAACTCCTTCAGTTAGTGGCTGCAAGGCATTTATTTGGACATCTCCTTTTGCCTCTCTGTCACTATAAAAACTAGCCAGGAAGATAGCATGACAAACACTAAAGCAACTTCCAGCTTTTTCAAATGCAAAGGATCTGAATTTGCTTTAATCATTTTTATGAAATACTTTTTTATATTTCAGTCACCCCCTCTATTTGTGGATTTTGGGGGGGGGGGGGGGAGGAAGGGTTAAGAATTACCTTTTTCCTGGGTGTATCAATAAAATCATTAACACTTATCCAAGGCAAACAGCAGTTAAAACCCGTGCCCATGGAAAGTCTAAAATGTGCATAGGAACTGAAATTTGTCTGTGCACCTCTAATCTCTGCTTTGCTGTTGGAGGATGGCAGGATGCCCAGGAGAAGCAGTTTGCTCAGACTCACGTGTATCCTCGGCAGAGATGATGGCAGTGAGGCGCGTGGGCTGCGAGGAGCGTGCCTGGACCAGCGCTCTCTGCGAGCAGCGGCAGCCGTCCTGCCCCAGCGGCTCGATGCTCGCCACCTCCGGCCGCGTGGATGACCTGCAGGGTGGGCTGCTGTCAGCACACGGATCACAGCTCTGCCCTCAAAGCCACCTGAGCAATTCACCTGTGACGTGCTGCACGGTCAGCAGCTGACTTTGGGAAGAGATGGACAGCAGCAGCTCCTCGAGGACCCCAGCCAGCCAAGGCAAGCATGGGCTGAGGACAGGGAAAGCCCAGGCCAGAGGCAGGGCAGGCAAGCTCAGCATTCTCTCCACCTTGGAATCAATCTTCCCCTCAACCCGTGGAGCAGGCCAGGGCATTACAGAGCAGAGCCCAGCTCTACCTTCCAGTGTGCCAGAAACATCAAGATGAAACAACAAGAGAAGTTGAAGAGTTACTAAAAACCAGGCTTCTTGAAAGAAAATTTGAGATGGCAGCAATACACATCTGAGGGCTAACTGCAGAGCCAGTGAAACATGCAGCAGCCAAAGCCCTTGCTAATCACTCCAGACAGTCAGACTGGACCCGTCCCAGCTGCTCCTCCCGGGCCATGCTCACAGCCCCGATCCGGGTAGGGAGAGAGAGAGGCAGCGCAGGATCCCAGCCCAAAACAGCCCCTGCTGTGTGCCCGGGATCCGCTCACAAGGGCCCTTTGAAGGATTAAAACAATGAAAGCAAGCACTGAGGGGTTACAAAGGTCTTTGGGAATTGCTTCTCCGGATGATGAGAGCAGCTCTGATGAAAATGCTGCTCTATCTGGTAAATCTCAACCGGGCACTGGATCCCTCTGGTGAAGATGGGGAAGCTGGATGGGTTTGGACTTTTTTTCTGGAGGATGTACAAAAATGCCTATCTGGGATGTCTGGGGAAAATTCAGTAACCCTGCAAGGAGCAGGATGGGAGTTCCAAACACACAGCAATGTCAAGCATGCCTGAATCCCCAGACATAGGTTTTCCTTCTCTTACTGCCACACCCAACAAATCCACACCAGCGAAAAAACTAATTTCTCCTTAACTAAAATTGTATCTATTGAAAAAATAACACATCACACCACACTCAATTATCTGAGAGTTAACAGCTGCAGCCTAGGTGAGCACAGACCTGCTTGTAGTCACTGCAATAAAACTGCAAATCCCGTTTTGAACCTTAAGCTCCCAACAGTATTTTGCTTACATAAGGAATAGTTTTAGAGGATTTTGAAACAACAGTACCAACTGCTGACCCAGAATTTCAAAGTATTTTATCTGATCGAGGAAAAAAGAGCCCACAGCAGTATGGAATGGGTGATTTAAACACCAAGCAGAAGCTTAAACCGGAAAATTGTTTGTTTATATCTATTCTATATACCTTAACAATGTACAAAAATATGTGCATATTTTTCATAGTAGGGTTTACACTGTTTCTAAAATAATATGACTTTCTGCATTAATAGCACATTTACCTTTACTCTGAAAAATTAAAGTATCTTTTAGAGACTTAATGTGAGTAATTAATTTCCTGTTGTTCTCAGGCAACTGTGAAACAGTTTTCCAACATTTAGCAAGTTTCTTTAAACATTAGCATTCACAGCAAGTAATGCTTTTCCTGTACTTGGCTGATTGGCTCTTGAAGCTGAGCATTTGACTTAAGTCTGCATGCAGGTATTTTTAAACAAGTATTATATGTAGGAAATTGACTTTTATTTAGCTCTTTAGACTGCTTAATATTCCCTGCCATTAGATTTTTTTTATTATTAATGTGAGGGTTTTGCATTCTTGCGGTCTGGAATTGATTGTGTTTACAACACAACAGGGGTTTCACTGTTTGCATTTGTTCTTTTAATATCTGGCTATGAACTGTAATACAAAACCACAGTGGTTTGTACTAATAGCAGTGTTGTAAAACTGAACCTAATTACATGATACTTTTGAGGCTAGAAAAAAGGAGGAATAAAGATCAGTAAAAATTAAATTTTAACTGTAAACTTATATACACTCTACAATTTTAAAGGAACTTTCAAGCTTTTACAGCTAAAAGCCAGTCACTGCAGTAGAGAAACTGAGATTAGACACTATTTGGCTTCTAGCAGTAGTTTAAGAGGTAGAGTATTAGCTGAATGTGTTTTTTAATATGAATTTTACTTAAGTGGGCCTTTCTAAGGCTTAGTTTCCTATGGATTTATATATAAAAACAACCTGCACAAGGAGTGTTTTTTCCAGCAGAACATATCAAGTATTTGATGACCCTTCTATCATTCAGCAATATCAAAAGCACATTCTGTTTACAGCCACCTGGATGCAGGGCTAAGCACAGAGAGGCAAAGGCATTGATCAACTAGGCTGAGGATTACAGCAGCACTACTCTGGAGTGACTACTGGGTCCTAGACGGGCAAGAAAAAGAAACTTCAGCTTTAAGTGACAAAAATTGCAAGTTATATCCTCTGCCAGTGACAGCAGCTCTTCAGCAGCGTATCAGTGTGTGACATTGAGAGCTGGGCTTGTCAGAGGGCAAAATTAGATCCTGAGAAGCATTTCTGGCACTAGCTCTGGATCCCATGCTAGTGCCTGTAAGAAACAGCAAGGCAGGGAGGAAGGACTTGAAAGAGTGAGAAGGGAAAGGAAAAAAGCTCACAAAAGTCCCCAATTCATATTTCCCTCAGAGTAAAATCCTACTTGCTGAGGAATGAATAGCACTGGCAAAGAGACCACCAGTCCCCTGGAATGAATTGGCTTCATTAACAATTTCTATTCCCCCCAAGGCCCCAGACACAGCCATGTGCCAAGATTTTGTCCACACATCTACCCAAACCCAGGCCTGTATTCTTTATCGCCTGTTCTGCAACACCACGTCAGTACCTCACTACATTACACTTCATTTTTTTATCAGTTGGTTCAAAGATCAGGCACCTATTCCTGTTTCTCTCCCTGGCAATTCTGTGTTGATTCTTACTGCTCCAGTGCTTTACACTGTTCTGCCAGCTCTTCAAACTAAACTCAGCTGAGTCAGCAAAAACCCACCTCTGTGAGCTGCACCACAACTGTCAGCTGATCTGATCTTTTAGAATTTTATCAGGCATTTGGGCAGATACATAGTCAGAGGGAAACTAGGTAGTAGAAGTTTCCAAGAGCTTAGGAAGATTGGACTGACCAATACACCTGGGACATTATATAGTCACTCTTGAGACTAAAAAATGAGAAAAGACTTAAAACATTTATTTCATGGGTGTTCAGCAATGACAAGTTGCCCAGAATCAACAAGTCCTTAATCTTTCTGTCTGCCTTAGCAAGACAGGTCATGCTCAGACTGAGGAAAAGCCTCTTTCAACAGCGAACTCTGCACTGATATCAACACATCAGCTAGGAGAAACAACATTGTTTCTTGTGCCTCCCGGGCTCTGCCAGAACACCTCTGCTACAGACTTACACCCCCTGCTCCAGTTCTGAGCCAACACACTCTCAGGTAACACAGACGCACCTGAGCCACAGCAGCACAGCTCCTCTCACTTTACCAACAAGGACAACTCAAACCAATTCTGAGCTCCTGCTGGCATTTTCAAGAGCTTGCAGCCCAGCTGGGAAAGCACAGCCCACTGAGTCAGGGAGAGGGAGAACATCCTGCTTCTGACTGCAGTGCCTTACAAGAGGGAAACACAGAGAAGGTGAGAAGCAGAGAGGGGGTAACAAACATTATTTAAGGTGTCACTTCATAATATGGAAATTAACAGTATCTCACACCAAACATTTTTCAGTGAGAGTCCGACAGGCTTTTTTAGACCTGGGGTACAACAGGAAACTCCCAATTCCCAGATTACCGGGGACAAGACTATTGATCTCAATGAACAACACTATTGATACAGATTTCTGAAAGCACACAAGCCACCATATACATGCCATGGAGAAATAAGATCAATTTACAACAAACGCATGACAAAGTAAGGAGCTAGAAAATGAGCTTTGCCAGCAGACTACTGCAACAGCAGCATTGTGAAGTGGGTTTGGGCTCTCTGCAACTAAGTACCTGTGCAGCTCCAACACCACTCAGCCACCAGCTCCCCTCCCATGGCAATTACCTCGATACATCCTCCTCAGTGAGGGCTCCAGCAGCACACACAAACCTTTCATTAAGCTGGCAATAAACTTCACTCCCACCAGCTCTCACCATGTATCTCAATTCTACGCTCTATAAAATACGTAGACATATTTGTACAGTGCAGATAATTTCTGCTACACATATCCAGCCACGTTGTGTACCTCAGAGGGAAATGGATATTTTGTGCATGTGTTCCCCTCCTCCCCCTGAAAATGTTATTATGGTATGGCAGGTTTCAAGGAGAAAATTCTGCTTCTGAATGCTTTCATTCTTTCATGTGCAATTTCTGGATTAAGGTAATTAAAAAACAAATATGTATGTAATAGAAATGCTAAATATATGTAGACAGGCGGTGTTTTATGCCTGAAGATAGTACCACATACAATATTTACAGACGGAAACACTGCATGCTTTGAAAACAAAGCCATTTCCAAAAAATAATTTTAACATAAGGGCAACCCAAACTCCAGAAGGCATGAGGGATCTTGAAAATCAGAAAATACTTTAGGGCCATGCTTATAACTTTAGCACTGCTCCCGATCTTCTGGGATGATGATAGAACTTGACCTTTTCCCTCTGAATCAGTGGAATTCTCAGAAACCACTTTGAAAATACCTGACTTTCAGAGCTAAACTTGAAGGCTGAAAGGGAAACTGGGAAAAATAAGGTCACAACATGCTATAAGACTGATCTTACAGGAAATGGGACACTTGTCTTTGAATATTGAATATTTGAGATGAGTAATGCAGGCCTTCAAAAGGTGCTATTTGCTATCAGATGCTGCTGTACAACCAGATTAGCTCTCGCAGGCCACCTCTAACCCCACCATCTCCCTTATTACAAACCCCTAGTCCCCTCTCCAACACAGAGGGCATGAATCTGACCATTTCCATTTAAATCCCTTCTTTGATGCACACAAACACACCCATCATTTCTCAAATGTGAAGAAGAGTCACTCCTTCTCAAGTCATAGCATTTGGTACTTCCTAACTTGTTCAGTTCAACAGCCCCTCTTCAGCAAAAGCTCCTTCTGGCAGAAAGCACAGGAAACCTGTTACCAAGTGGCTGTGGTGCTGCTCCTCCAGATACACTTCTTTCTAATGCCCCTCCCAGTTCCAGGCAGGCCTGCGAGGACAAGGGTGCAGAGGGAGAGAGCCCCAGATGCAACTGCTGCCTCTGCTCAGTCACACACAGAGCTCCTGCTTCCTCCAGAGGGTTTGCTGAGCACACGTTGAGTCTTACAACCCACATCCTGCCAGGCTTTGCAAAGCAGAGCAAATAAATGTCCATTTACAATCCAGCCACAGAAAACGATGGCACACAGAAGGTAAATTAGGTGTAGCTTCCTTAATTCTCAACCAAAATTCATCTCTGAAGGACAGAGGGAGAGGATGGAAAAGGATGTTGAAGCCTGTCTGCATGAGAGATATGAGGCATTGCATACTGGCAAACAGCACCAATAGAACATGTTCTGAAGTGCACAAAAATCACCTCCTTTAGAGATATGAATGTGGATCAAATCTGGCATTTCTCTAGAGAACAATCTTACATCTTTTCATTTACAGACTTCATTGAGATTAGCAAAGCTCTCCATTCTTCTGACAGCTGGACAGCACCTGGCATGTGCAGGAATAGCTGCAACCAGCCCAGCATCACCTAACAGCTCACTGGCAAACAGGAAAGAAAGTCTACACTTCCAGATTTTACTAGTGCTTTGATGAGTTTTGGGGTTTAGCTTTATGCAATGTACTTTACCTCACACACCAAATCGTTTTAAAGACTCAGTAGACTTCCTAAGAAGACTACTGAGAAGACTTCGAAAATTAGAGTAAGGAAAGAGAAAAAAACCCAGTCTTGTGAGATTTTCACTAAAGCAGTCCATTAAAAATTAAATTGCATGACCATAAGCAGCCCATCTAGTAACTTGTTGACTTCTGAATAAAATTAATTACTGCTCTTCTGCATTAGCACCCTCAAATATGTTAACTGTCACAGACCAAAGGTTTGTACCCAGCCTAGAAATGAGAAATGTACGACAACCAAGCAAAAAAAGCGGCAGAATGAAAATATAGACCTTTAAGACATATTTCAGTAACTGCTAGACGAAAAATAACTCAAAACTGCTACACGCATCCATCTGGCACATATGGAAGTATCATCCTAAACATACCTCAACTGCCGCTTCTTTTTCAGGTGGGTACCTTCTGCTCATTACTGATTAAGTTGCCATTCTGGAGCGTGACAGAAAGGACAAGGAGCTGGCAACATTCGATTAATATGAAGACTACTGTGAACGCTCTAAGTTTGCACACGCTGTGGGATTTTCCTTCAACCCTTGTGCTCAACACCACCCAGTCCTCCCCTCTGTGCGCGGCAAGAAAGGGGGCTCCCAGACAAAAGTTCCTGAAGTACATACGACGTGCTCAACACTGAGAAAACCGAGGAAGTTTTCACTTTTAAAACTCGACTTCACTGTCCCCAGGTGAAATATTAGGGGTGCTTTCACCTACACTTACAGTAGCAGTGAGAGGCTCCTTAGTTAGCCACGACTCCTTTATGTCTGTACCCTGAGCTCAAAAGCTGCCAGGACCTTCATTACTGGTTAAAGCAAGAGAACGGGCATTTCCTCAGCAGCAGCACGAGTTCTGGGCACTGTACCCGCACATGTGGGACTGTGGCGTGGGATGGGACTGTGGGGTGGCATTGCGGGTGTGCGCGGCAGCAGGGTGGGCACACGGGGGTGTGTGGAGGCAGAGCAGGCATGGTACGTGGAGAAGAAGGTGGAGTGTGTGTGTGGGGTACAGAGAGAAGCAGGTGGGGAGTGTGGGGTACAGAGAGAAGCAGGTGGGGAGTGTGGGTGCACACGGGGTGTGAGGCACATGTCGGGCAGGGAGCTATGGCGGGAAGTTTCCTTTACAAGCAGGGAGCTTCTGCTCAGGGCTCGGCCTGCAGACACTGCCCCTCTCAGCGGGTTTAACCCCCACTGCACAAAATAAACAATCTTTCCCTTTAGGGATTATCTCCATGTCTGTTCCCGCACTGCTGGGCCGCCCAAACCCACCCGCAGCGAGGTGAAAGCGGCGAGAGACAGCCCAACTGCCTGGGGAGCCGTCAGGCCCCGCCGCGGGCCGAGGAGCCGCCGCAGGTGCCGGCGGGGGGGGAGGAACGGACAAAAGGCGGCGGCACCTGCACTCACCATCGGTAGCAACCCTCGCTGGCCTCTAGCGTGAAGTTGACGCGGGTGCCGCGGGTGAAAGGGAGCAGCACCTTGGGGGTGTTGAGCTTGGAGGAGGCGGCGAGGTGCAAGAGGAGGAGAGGCAGCGCCGCGGGCGCGGGGAGAGCCATGCTGCGAGCAGGCGGGACCATGCGGGGCGCGAAAGTGCAGCGCGAGCTGCGCGTCGGGGCCGGGCAGGCCCGGGGGCAGGGCGGCCCGGGGGCAGGGCCTCCCCCCGCCCTCCGCCCCCCGGGGCCGCACCGCCCTCCCTTGGGGGATGGTTGGTTGAATAATCCTCCTTTTCTCCGGGCCCAAACCCCAAGCATCTCAGAGGAGTCATGCTCCAGTCCCTTCCCCGGAGAGGCTCCAGCACCTCAATGTCTTTCTTGTCGTGCGGATACCAAAAATGAACATAGGATTCGAAGCGTGGCTTCACCTGAGCGCAGCACATGGAGACGGTCACTGCCGTGGTCCTTCTGCCTCACCAGTGCTGGAACAAGCCAGATGCCATTGACCTTCCTGGCCCCCTTCACGTTCTCCGAGCACACTGGTGCTAACAGCTAAGCTAAGCAACAGTTCATTCGTTATCAGGGTATCTCAGAATGGTTTGGGTTGGAAGGGCCCTTAAATTATCCAGTGCCAGCCCTGTCATGGGCAGGGCTTCCACTACCCCAGGTTGCTCTGAGCCCTGTCCAGCCTGACCATGGACATTTTCGGGGATCCAGGGGCAGCCACAGCTTCTCTTGGCACCTGTGCCAGGGCCTCTCCACCCTCACAGGGAGGAATTTCTTCTTAAGATCTCATCTCAAATACCTCTCTTTCAGATTGAAGCCATTCTACCTTTTCCTGTCACCCCAGGCCCTTGTAAATAGCCTCTCCCCGCCTTTTATCAGCCCCTTAAAGTGCTGAAAGGCCACAGTTAGGTCACCCCAAAGCTTCTCCAGCCTGAACAATCCCAGTTGTCCCAGCTTTTCCTTGTATAAGACTTGCTCCATGTGTGGACGATCTGTCTGTCCTTACCCATGACAGAGGGATGGTACATGTATGCATCAGGAGAATGGATTTCAGGAAGGACACAACCATCTTCAAGACCATTAAATCCTGCCCAGAAGATCAGATGCTGTCCAGGGACACCACCTAAGAGTTTACCCAAATCTAATTTAGGTGGTATCAGAATTTATGTTAACAGCAGTTATCCAGCTCTCATTTATTCTAAGCAAGTAAACATACAGGACGTTTTATTTTCATAGGACCAATTTTTACACAATTTATTCAGCTCGGGTTTTATTTATCAGTACCTCAGCAATGCTGTTCCACTTTCTGTCCCAGAGGAATGTGTGCTGCTGGACAGTTCACTTCTCCCTGCGGCTTGTGTGTTTGTATTACTTATTTTCTGATTGCACATCATGAAATTGTGTGGTCTGATTTAGAGGAGAACTCAGCTTTGCAGCTGCAATTTAAGTCAGTAGGAGCTGGGCCTAGAAAGATACGTGATGTTAAACGTGCTGGCAAATCAAGCCCTTGCACCTTAAATTGCTCCCCAAAATACTGAGGGTTGTTTATTTTCTTTACTTTTTCTCTCAATGAAGTTGTAACCTTACTTTGCAGGCGTTTTAGGAAGATAAGTTCAGTAAAGACTGGGATATTAGGGAGGAAAGTGATAAAATGGCCCATGACTAAACACAATGTGTTTACAGTTAGTACAATTACAACTGAGTAAATAAGAGGTAGCTTATGAGTATCTTGCATCCTGTATTGTGAATGAGGTGAGAAAACGTCTGTATCCCAGTACTTCCTAGCTTTGAAAGCAGGGTGTGCAATCTCAGAATTTATTTCCTTTCTCCCTTCAGCAGTGGTGGTGACGAGTATTCAGTGTGAGAACAATAATTTTCCAGTAACAAATACTTCTTAGACTTGAGTTACTATAAGGACCAGCAAGGTGCAGTTAGAACCTTAAAGTTTATTGATGAAACATGACAGTGAAGTATGGCAAATAAACATCCAACATATCTTTCAGAACATACTGAGCAATTTTAAGAGCAGAGTAAGGCAGGAGACACTGATGAGCAAATCTGCAGTTTCCATTATATGGTAAAATGACAAAGTGAATTTTGTGCTCACTTGAACTGGAAGTCATGCATGGCAGTGGTGTGTTAGCATTTCTTTTGGCCAGAGGAGAGTGAGCTGGGAGGCAGCCAGTGCAGTGTGTGCACTGTGAGGAGTCCCTGACATCAGGGGTAGGAGTCACTCAAACATAGGGGGCTGACTTAGCAGCATTGCTGCACTGCTCCACTTTCCCTTTCCACGCTGCTTTGAAATCCATAGGAGTCAGCTCATCCCTCCTCACAGGACAGACGGTGCAAACACCTTCTCTCAGGATTACCTGTGTGCTGGAGAATTGGAACAGGATACACACCAGGAATTTGAGGGAATTGTACAGACATGTCAATGTGCACCTGAGTAAGCCTGATAAAGAACAAATGTCTTGGTCACAAAGAATGTGGTTACAGCGTGATAGAGGGAGTGCTTTAATGAGCTGCTTAAGGAGGGAGATAGGCAAAAAATAAATGGTTGTTCCCTAAGAAGCTGAGCCTTTTGTGTAAGAATTTAAAGACATTTTAGAGGCAATCAAAATACATGCAATAAATAACTAAACATCAGGTGCTGATAGTTTCTACTGGAATATGAAAACAAAAGCAGAGAATTACTTAAAGACTTTACAAACTCAGTTGGTCTGAATACCTGAAAACTGCTGCAGGGAACCAAACAGACACTTACTTGGATCAAATATTTAAAATCAATCCATTTCTGGGGGCAATATATTTTTCATAAAGCCAGAAAAAACGTCTATCAATATATTTATTATGAGGTGATCTATTGGTAGTGAAATACTTTTAAATCCTTGTTCAAGAAAAGGAAGTATTTGAATGGCAGAGTGATGAAGGACCATATATACAAGAAACACCTGGCTAAATTTTCAGGCATTTCATATTTCTAAATGTCTGAATAATTGAAAATATTTTAAACAGTCATCTTCAAAACAAAACACCTACCCCCCCACCAAGAGAACTCAAAACCAAACAACAAAACCAACTCTGAATAGATGTAACTTAGAGGGTGAAGCTTCAGCAAAATGCTAAGGCAGGGAGATGTGGAGGGTTATTTTAAAGTGTACTGGGCAAGGCTGACTCAAAACCAGCTCCAATCCTAACCCTTGCAGCTCTGTGAAGCTTCAGCAGCTGAATGCATTATGTACAATTTACTTGTAAGAACAGTTTCATTGAGCTGAAAGAATCAGGGCTCAGCCAGTAGAATGATGAAAAACATTTTCCATTATCACACTCCCAAACCTCTCAAATAAAATACTATCTGATTTAAAGGCTGAAGAATGACTGACAAGCACTAGTAATACATTTAATGAAATGCCTGTTCCTGTAGGGATGCAGCTCTGGTTGGGAAGAGAATGGGGAGTTGCCTAAACCAATGCTGAGGAGGAGATGAAAAGGGCAGGAGATGAAAAGGGCAGGTCAATAGACTTGACAAAGAAGGTGGTGTGGGAATAGTAACTTTAGAGCAGAATAACAGTGATGGGCCTTGTTTTTTGACTGATGCTGTCTGTCTTTATGCTGCAGAGCAGAACAGTATCCAGCAAAAATCACTGGGAAAGATGGTCAGCTTCCTTCCTACCTGTCAGGCTGCTGCTCCCCTCATCTGTCTTACCCATCACTGAGCTCAAAGTATTTCCCGACTGACCAGCTCAATGGCTTTCATTGCTGGGCTTTTTTTCTGCTTAATTCTCTTCCTGGTTCCACCCCCATAGCTGCAGCTTGCAAAGTATCTCCACAAAAGGAACTTCAGTCAAAGAAGTACGTAAAATATCCAATATATGAAAAGGTACCTAAAAACCAACAACAGAGAAACAGCATTTCAGCTGGTGTCCCTTAGTGCCAGCAAAAGACTCAGAGCATCCCGGAATGGTTTGGTTTGGGAGGGACCATAAAGCCCATCCTATCCCGCTCCCTGCCATGGCCAGGGACACCTCCTATCATCCCAGGTTGCCCCAAGCTCCATGCATCGAGCCTGCCACCAGGAGCACGGGGAGAGGCTCTGCCTCGGCATTGTGTCTGCTCAGCTGCTCCTGCTGCCTACAGAAATTGAGCTGTAAATGGAAGCATTACACTGCATTACCTCACATTGGGTACTGGAGACTTACAGAATACAGAAACAGTCCTTTCTCATTTACTTATCACTTTCTCCACCAGTAATCACGTTCAATTTACTGTATTAGACTTTTGTATCTTCATACACCTATGGAAGGTTTTATGAGAACATCCTCTCAGCCTTTACTGCTGCTTTCTACAGGGGTAATGATGGACTGACAGCAACTATAAAACTGAACATTCAGGTTATCGTGCCAGGATTTTTGTTCCAAAGTGTTAGGCCAAAGGAAAGCATAAATTCAGAAAATGTCCAAAATTAAGGCAGGCAGTTACTAGTGTCAAGGAAGGAATATTTAAAATTGATCGAGGTTGAGTTCCTTCAGGTTACTGAGACAAAAGCACTTGTGTTTAGAAAATGGGTAAAATAAGAGCCAAGCCTGCCTTTATTTGCATAGCCTCCTCTGCCAGGGATGCTGCCAGGAGTTTTCCAATATGTACCAGCTACAAACGAGTCCCCACAGAGAAATGCAGCTCTTTAGATCCCTGTTCCTATCGGATAAATCCATTCGATATGCAAGACTTTCCCGGATGGTATAAAACCCCAAGACCTCACTAATTTATGCAGGATGGGTCTGATAACATTGAGATTATGAAATAGCAGCATCAGATAAAAATAAACGGTTTTCACTTCAGAGTTTATCTACCTTTCTAATGTAAATTTATGGTTATTAAAGGAGGTTATTTATAGGTGTCTTTTCAAGCTGTTACGTAACAGTGCTTCTGCCCTGTGCCTTTGTACACAGATAGAAATCACATTAATGAGCTATTCACCCAACAACTCAGTGAATGCAGGAGTGAGGAGAATTCACAAGATGAGACAAGTAACAAAAAAAAAACCCAACCTTTGTTTCTGCTTTAAATACATCCGGGAAATTTATCGGAACACAGAAGTCTTAAATCTTCAAAATAATGAATACAATTTATGAGCAGGTATATGAATATGTTTAATGACTTAGTTAACAGTACTAACAGAAGTGAATTTGGTCTTTTCAAGGTTACTTGGTTGCAAATTATGCTATGTACACCTCACAAATCTTAAGTAGGTAGTCAAGTATGATAATTCTGAGTCTGTTTTAAACATTAACACTCTTCTGAATTGGTTTGCTATTTTTTATGCCTTAAACACCAGCATGTGACTGTCCCGGTTTTAGAGACAGTTATCTGTCAGGGAAGGCAGAAAAAAAATTGTAAGCCCCCACCCTCCCCCTCCGAATTATTATATCTCGAAAACACGGAGTTCTCAGGCAGAGATATGGGAATAGGAATAACAGTTCTTTACTAATATATATATATATATTAAGGTAAACCAACAACAATAACTACAGTATTAACAACGGAACAGAACAGGGATCCCGTCTCGGCCGAGACGGGNCCAAAACCAAAAACCGCTCCCCTCCCCACTGCCCCCGGAGACCCAGCCGATCCTTTTGTCTTTTAAAGTACCGATGATGTACCAGCCATCAGGCTTTTTTCTCTCAGCTAAATGGGAAAAATTCTAACAGCTAAGAAATGAGAAAAAAAAAACACGTAACCCCCAACAGTGACAATGTATAAAATCTTATCATTTTTTCTGTTTTTCCCATTCTCTTCATGTAGAAGTCTTCTAATCTCATTTATCTCAGCTCTGGCACTGATCTAGACAGTTCTGTACCTAAACAACAAGGATCTCAAACTTCTCACAGAATTCACAGAATTCACAGAATCACTGGGCTGGAAGACCAAACTTCAAAACCATGGAGTCCAACCCATGCCTTAAGAACACAACTAAACCATGGCAATGAGTGCCATATCCAGTCCTTTTCTGACCACATCCATGGATGGTGCCTCCACCACCTCCCCAGGCAAGGCCATTCCAGTACTTTATCACTCTTTCTGTTAAAAACTTTTTCATAATATCTAACCTATATTTCCCTTGGTGCAGCTTGAGATTGTGTCCTCTGGTTCTGTCACTTATTTCTCCATCTACAGAGACACTATAAGGTGTGCATTTCAACTGTAAAATTGCATTTCTTCATTTAAAATATTTTTTTTCATTCTAATATATACAAAAGTACTAAAAATTCAACTCTTCCTGCCAACCTTGCAGAAACCTAAATTCTGTTACATGTACAGTGAATCCTCCAAAGGAGGAATCACTTCCCTATTGGCAACACAGATTATAACAATCATGTACACACTGCACTCAGGTGCCCTGATTTCTGTTTTGTCTCCTAAAATCCATTCAGGGTCACTTTTCCAGGTAAGCCACCTACCAGTCAAGTTACTGGGGGGAATGGAAGAGTCAACTGAAAAATTAGATTAATTTATGGAAAAAAATATTGTCTTTGATGTGAATTTGCAACTGTAGAATTGTAACAAATAAAAAGGTTAAATACAATGTCACTGAGACAAATTCATAGCAGACAGTGAGGCACAGGACTGTGATTTTAAAGGTCAGGCATTTTGTAAACTCTTCTAACATGAGTAAAGGAATCTGTTTTGATACTACTGAAAATTTCAGTAAAACTTGGGAGATTCCCCAAAAAACTTTATGGCTTCCCATGAAAAAGGCCTATTAGTTTAGTAACACAGGTTTAGTTTAATAATTTTTTTATTAAATGCATTATTACATCTGCACACTTTCTGTGAAGGTTTATGCTAAGAAAATTTGGTCTCTCAAAATGTTTATGCATGAAGGACATTCACTTCAAGAGCATGTGAATATTCATTAACATTTTTTGTATTCTTCTACCTCTTCTTTGGGACAAGGTTCAAACAAGATGATTTGTACTTGGAAGACACTAATTAGAGTTTTTAAAGCTGTTGTATAGATTACACACTTTTTAGATGCTGAAGCATTGTAGTTCCAGGAATAACTCTAGACTTTCTGCTGAAGTTTATAATACATCTAAGTTTTTATAACAGTGGCAGAACACTAAGAAACTACCCCTTTTTATGTGGCTTGGTGATGTTTGTTCCAAATATATTTTTTGCTTTTAGAAATGCCCACTACAGATACTATACTGAAGTGTCAGAAAAATGTGGGAATTTTTCTGATATCCAGCAAAACCTAAATTACTTTGACAAGGCAGTATGTCCTGACAGCATGATTATAGCTACAGTAGTCATCGGTTTGGTTCATCTTCTTCATCTTTGACTTCAAGCTTGATTATCTATAAATGCTTACCTTGTCCCCTCCGGATCAAATACCTAAACAAGCTTTGATGTTCCAAGGATATTCCAGCCAAGACAGTTTTAGTAGTTTCATGGGAGGAAAATGCATAACGTACTGTTTTATAGTTCAGTGATTCCATAAACAGCAAAGGAAACAGGAATACACAGGTGGTTTTCCCCATTTTTAAAATTAAATTTGTTTTTTCCTCACATAGCCTGTATTTTCCCAAGACTCATAATTAAATTCAGTGGAAATTGCAGGTACTTGCACTTGCAATGTTTTGGGAGGGGTTTTGATTTGTTTTTGTCTTCAGCTTAGGAATAAATCACAAGTCATCCTGATTTTCCCTGTCAACACTGTTCTCATGCAGAGTTTTAATTCATTAGGCTGTCAGTTTTCAATTTGGTAGGAGGTTAGTATTAGTATATCCCAAGGATCTGGACTGTAGTTAGCATTTAATACACTCATTCATTATCCAGAAAGGCAGAAATTAGGTGTAGAACAGAAAAATGAGGTCAGCAGGATTTGCAGATGACAAAATTATTTATCTCCCTAAGAGAAGGCTGTGATAAACTTTATGGGAACAGAACTAGACAAATTGTCAGCATAATGGTTGGTGAAACTCAGACATTGACAAATGCAAAGGAGAACACAGGAGATTGGCAAATCTGAACTGCCTGTACCCAGGGCCCTGTTCTAACTTCTCACTAACTGCTAAGGAAAAAAGAACACCCAGCACAATTATAGAATCTTCTCAATGCGCAGCAGCACTCAAAAGCTAAATAAGGTGGTGAAATACAAAAAGAAATAGCTTAGAAAAGAAAAGACCCAAAATACAGTGGGAAAACATTAGTTCCTGTTTTCCTTTGAACTTTACAATATGCTGGGGTCATTCCCACTCACCTGATACCTATCACAGGAGAGGGCCACATCTCTAACAATTCCTAAATCCATTGTCAGGTGTATTTTGTTGCTGAGGCAGGACTGGAAGCCCATTCTCAGAACTCATGCTGGCTTATGTGGAACCTGTGAAGGTTGTTTGCCTCCCTTTGCTTTCTATTCTGGAGATCAGTGTATGCACTGATATTGGGGTAACTGTTCTCACCCAGAGAAGAGCTGCTCCCCACAAGATGTCATCAGTCTGCTTTTATTCCCCTGTGATATCCCTGTGCACATAGACATCCATCTGCCATTTTATTTCTCCTCACTAGCTTGGCCACACCAGGTTTTATGTTATTTAGAAATGTTTCCTCTTGGGATCCTGGGAATGTATTTGTGTTCTCCTTTCACCCCCATTTGCCTTTCTCATTGGTTGTGGGTCCTTTTGAGTAAGTTCTCAGTCTCTCAGATCAGTTCTCTGCACAGCACTAGGACGTGATGAAGAGATGGGAGGATCCCCTTAGAAGTTCATGTGCATCTCCCATGCTGTGCCTGGAGCCAGGCTCAGTTACAAGCACAGGAATCCTACAAGATGAAAGATTTTTGTCAGATGAACTCTGCTCCAGCAGAAAACTGCAATTTGAACTTTTCCTCCAGTGGAAGTGCCAAACAGTTCTTTACAGTTCTGGTAGTAACCCAGACTGAGAACCATAGAACAGTGTTTGTCAACAGATTTTTCATGCAATTCATAACATTTTTTTTCTCATTTTAGTTTACTTTTAGTTTAGAATGTTAATTTTTTTCTCATGTTAGAGGTTTGTGAAGAGTTCTGTGACACACAGAAAAAACCCCAGAAGATTCTCCATATAGTCCAATATTGGCTAGTTTTACAACCACTGAGTTCTACTTAAAATATGTAAATCTTTTAAGCACCTCAGACCGTAAGAGCCCCCCAAAGTGATTTATGTCACTTTTCATTCTGATTTATGTCACTACATATCTGATATGATTCATAGAAAGATGAAAAAAGCTTTAAAGCAACTGTGCACCATGCAGTTTATTTCTGTGAATTATTCTCCCCATATTTTTATGTAATAGTGTAAATTAATTACAAGGATGCCAATTATAGCTGTGTTTATAAAATGAAATTACAAAGAGATTCCCAAGAGTACACTGTATGAAAGCTTACATTTTTAGAAATATTTAAGTTGATGAGAAATTAATTTTTCCTTATTAGTTCTCATTTCACAAAAAGAATCTTCTTTGTTCCTAACTAGCTGCTATAACAGCTTTGAGTCTTTAACTATTACTAGTAATTATTGACTAAAGATTTGTTATTATTTGAAAGCTGCAGCCTTTTGGCTCTAACTAATGAATAGGATGGGGTGAAGAAAAAAGGTACTGAATTATTCACTAACATTTGGTTTAATTACAATCAAGTGACCCTTTCTAAATTGGAAAGCAGTTGGTGAAAAGCAGAAGACAAATGAGATTTTTCTGTATAAATAATAAATAGCCCTGTTTTAAAAATTTGAACACCAAATTAAAAACCAAACAAACACGGGAAAAAACCCACCCTACACTATCCATTCTAGAGCTTTGCAGTAAGATGTAGTCATTTTTTTGAGCTCAGAACGCATTCTGTTTGACCTTTCTGGAGTTGTCTTTCAGATCTGGTTGCACCTGCTTGGCTTTAGGGACTGTAATTCTATTCCACTAAAAAAATTATGCTGAAAACGCCATAAAAGGTTTTCCTTCCAGCTTACGCCTGATTTTCTTCATGCAGTGAACAAAACAGATGAGTTATACTGCAGGATTGTGTGCAAGAATATCTACAAGAAACCATATTTGCTTCAAATGTGAAGCAGTATCTCAGTCACTTAACTATGCCCTTTTTTTAATCCTAGATCTTCTATAAAGGACATATTTTAGTTTAAAAAACAGTTTAGTAGAGCATAAGATACTCCTTCAGTGCAAAGACCAGCTGTAAGGATCTAACAATTTTACTAATTTTCTAAATTCTTTTAAAAATGCTTTTTTCCAATTAAAGGTACTGTGTTCCTCAGCACATTTATCCATATCCTTATCCTTGGACACTGCATGCCCTCCCAATTCTCATAGTTAAATTGCATCTTTTGCTGTAAATTCATCCAGATTTGTAAGATGAGTGTACCTGAATTAGATGCATGGCCTGAATTTCACATCAGCCTACCTCAGCTTGCATTTTAAACAGTAATATGCTGGCATTTTGGAAGTACTGTCCTGAATCCTGCCTCTGGAGAGGTCAAATTAGTGTGCATGCTGCCAGAGCCAAACAGTCTCCTCTCCCTGCCTGCATCGCTGGCAGCAGTCAGCTCTGCCCAAGCACACCAGGAAAAGGCAAAGAGCAAGGACAGTGAAACCCAAAGTGTATTGCATTGCCAGGTGACAGCATCAATCTCTGTAAATGTTACCTGCAGCTGCTTTCAAACCCAGCCAGGGTAACTCACAGTCGTTCATTTCTGGGGTGAGGTTATTTGCTAGGGAGTTTGTCCCTAATGATCTATAACTTCAGGTGTCTGCTAGTTCATGTCCAATCCAAAGTATGCAGGGAGGTTTTCTGGAACTCTCTGAAGGCATCAGACCAAATGAAAGGAGTGTTTACAGTGGAATAAAAGTAATCTGTGATGACTGATGTCATGCCTCTGGCCTTCAGCTGAAACACTCTTGAAACTATGAAGAAGGTGCCTCCCCAAAGGCTTGGTTGTCTTGGCAATTGAAACAAATGAAGCATACTGCAAGTGTTTGTTCAGATGGGATTATGTGAAGGTGGCTTCCAATTTGGGTTAATTTTGCACAAAGAGGAGGGAAATACTGAAGAAAAAAAAACAGAACACTAAAGTTGTTTTATTTTTCACCAAATGCCACTGTTCAGTCATGAAAATATTCAAATAAACCACCAACAGCTTGCCAGAAGATAGGCTGCTAGAAAACACCATTTGTTTTCTTCTTATTATTCAAGAGTGTGCCCTGAAACATTATCTACTGCATGTAATTCAAACCATGCTCTGTTGAAGAATAATTAACCTCTTTTTCTGTCACACCCACCCATCCATGACCCCCTACTAGTAAACAGATCATAACATTTCTGCAAGCCAGAAAAGTTGTAGTAGTCATAGTTGTAGGAGTAATGATAATACTACTAAATGCACATTGTCCACAAAGTGGACAATGGAGCCTATGCTGATTTTAGAACTCAGTGAGGAGGGAAAGTAAGGCTATTCAAGCCACCCCTTTTCAACAGTGGAAGAAAAAATGCTATTATGCACTCCCTGCTCTGCCTGCAGCCTCTGGCAACAAAAGTGCTCTTGGCACTCAGGGAAGACACCACTTTCCCCCTTACCCCCTGCATCAGCTCACGGGGAAAACACGAGGGAATGTGCTGTTTTAGCTGATCCCATTTTCCTCAGGCCTCTCCTGCCAAGGGTGAGCATCCTTCTGGTTACTGTGATCAGGTACAGAACCAGGAGAGAAAGCTCAAGCCACTTGACCAAAAAGCATGAGATGGGCAGAGATTGTCCTTCCATAGCCCTCCATGTCCTTCACAGCAGGCCTGGGGCTGACTATAATGATTAGAGAGAGACATTTCAGCATTGGCAATAGCAGTCTCCAATTCTAAATAGTACTCAGTTCCTGTGGGTTTTTTTCCCCAGCAGTGCCTTTTTGAGAGGTGGCATCTCCTGCCCCCTCAGAGATCAGTCTCCTCCTTCGACACAAATAACACAACTTGCCCAAAATTTCAAGCATTTTAATTTAAAGATTAAGTTTCTTCATCCTTAACCCTCAACGATACTAACTGCTGATCACAGCTGAGCCTTTTAAATGACTCTTCATTCCTGTTTGCCATACTCCAAGTCTGATAGATTAAAAAACCCGAAAGTACACAGTAAGACATTTATGGGTTTCCCCGTCCTGTACCAGAACATTTTAATGAGAAATGATAAGAAGGAGGTGCGGGAATGCTCTGTACAGCCCTCACTGTTCGGCCCTGGCCGAGCTGCTGCCCCGGGCCGCCTCCCGTCAGCGGCTCTGATGGCGCTGCCCCGAGCACCGGCGATTTACAACACACAACTGTCTATGACAGAACACACATTCGTGCCGAAGCACATCTCAGATAAAGCCTGGACTTTGTTAGAAACTGCAGCGGTGCTCGTTCCATGAGGTGAGAGGAAACAGCGCAACCCTGAGGGAAGAGCTCCGCGCTGGCCAACTCCCCGCCCAGTGCGGCAGCGGCGGCTGTGGCAGGGTTCGCTTCCAGTTCCTCAGGGAAAAACTTCTTGCGAGGTTCTTCTCTGCCCAAGGATTGCAGCTCTAAAGGGGAAGACTCTGCCCTGAGCAGATTCCACAGTGTTCAAAATGGGCACTTCCAGGAACACGGGATCTGCCACAGAGCCCTCCGGGTCGGGGGCTCAGGGACCCCGGCAAACCGCGGGCTGTGAGCATTTGCTCAGTGATTTCACTACTCACTGCTTCGGTTTGCTTCTTTTATTTTTTAAAACAAAAACCTCTCGTCCCTGTACCAGCACGAGATGATGAACCTGCTGTTGCTGGCACACACCAAATCTCCTGCTGGATGGGAAGGGACCAGGGCTTGGGCCCGAGTTGGCACTGCTTGGTTACCTGAAAAACTCAGACATTTCAACTCACATAAGTCCTGGACCTTGAAACAGACCCTTGGAACAGACCCATTCCCAGCAGCCCTTCTCCCTCTCAGGGGAGCAGTCAGGAATAACCAGTAAGGGAACAGGGGGTGAAATTCAGCATTGAATGCAAAACCCCAAATCTCTTCTCAATCAATTAAGGAAAATAAAACACCTTTACATTGGCAGAAACATGCTCAGAAAAATTTATGCCCAAGACCCCTACCCCCCTGAGCCCATGAACTGAATGAGCCTCAATGAGGTACAACTTTCAGGCCTGTCCTTCCCTTTACTCTGCCATAAACATCCACTGCAAAGTTGTAGTTTGCAGGAAGCTGAAAAGCAGCCTTGGACAGGAGAAAGGGATTAGAGTTTGACTTATGGAAAGCTCAGATGTTGGCACAGAGGTGCTGACAACTGATCCTGGATTTTGAGGCAGCGCAGGCAGCAATATTCCCTGCATTGCCCGGATGTGGCTGTTTCCTTTTCCCAAGCTGCACACACAAACACACACACACATACACAGACACTACCTCACTGTGTCTTGTCCTGACATCCAGAGTGTCCCTCTTGGTGACAGACCAGTGGAATGTTAACCCCGGCACAGCATTGCCAAAGGAGAAAGGAGTCAGAGTGCTGGTGATGCCCATGACATAAACAGGCATCTGGAAAGAGAGAAACCAGCCTGCCAGCATGCAAACCAAACACCTGCCCACAGCAAAGAGAATTCAAATTCATTGATCAAGAGATGGGGTCTCTCATGAAGAAAATGGTTTGGCTGCTGCTTATGCTACAAAGATGCATCACACAGAAGAGTCAACCCCCAACTTGTCAAAAGTCAATTTTGATCCCTTCTGATTTGGTACACGTGCTACAAACACCCAACACAAGGATTGTCATAGTTTTATTTTTAATCTTCAAAGCAATTCATTCACCTGGGATCAATGAGCTGTAATCACTGGCCCCTCCATCAGCTCACAGGGAAAACATGAGGAAACATGCAGCTCTAACTGATCCTATTTTCCTCAGCACTCTATGTCTGCTGCCACAGATGAGTGTCCTCCTGGTAACTGTGATCAGGTACAGGAACCAGAAGAGAAATCTGAGCCATTTGACTAAAGATTGTCCTTCCATAGTTCTGCCTAAGATACTCATGGCAGCCTTGGGGCTGACTTTAATGATTACAGAGAGACATTTCAGCAATGACAATATCTGTTGTTCTGGATAGAACCGACATGCTGGAGATTGTCAGCACACAATGGAAGTCTCCACTGCAGACAGTGAAGATGAAAAAACCCTTCTCCAGATTGAAGGATGCTGCTTCAGCAGGGCTCGAATTTCCAGAAATTCAATAAACTTGTTTTGAATTCTGATTTAGTATCAGAGAATCACAAAAGAATTGGACTGGAAGGACCTTAAAGTTCACCTCATTTTTCCCCCTGCCTTGGGGGCATTTATCCTGCCCCAGCTGCTCCATGCTCACAACCTCCAGCTGTGTGGAGGACCTGCAGGGTTGGGTTGTGTTAGCATGATTGCTGTTACTGCTGCACAAAAATCAAAGGTTTGCCTTAAAAAACACCCAAACAATTTCTGTGGGAGATGGATTTAGAGGGGGAACAATGACTGACCCATGGCTTGCTCCAAAATGGCAGAGTGACCCCTGGCCTATTCCAAACTGGCAGACTGATTCCACATGGCTTCATTCAATCAACTGTGTTGCAAATAAAGCCAGTGCACACATTGGACAATTAGAACTTCCGATACATATTTAATCTTCCACTAGTATATCTCATATCTTCAGAATGCAAAGTGTGAATCTTGAGCTGCAGTGGTGAGTCCTCAAGATAGAGGTCTCTCCTTGTGATGATACCAAAAGCAAGCAGATAGAACCTTTCCAACACAGTCTGAGTGTTAGAAAGCAGGCACTGTTTATTGCAGTGCTGGTCACTCGGAGGACTTCTCCTCTAATTGAGTGCCCTGAGCATTGGGTAAAGAGTTTTTTAAGCACGCACACAGATTACGTATTCATAGCTCTGCCTCCTTATTTGATGTGTATGTATTACTTTATTTTACATAATCATACCCCTTGTTGGAAGTTCTTAGGTGATTCTTTGGGATCTGTCTTCAACATCCTTTTTAGAGGAATGTCCCTCAGCTCCCACGTTTGAATAAGCAGAGTATCACTGTTTTGCATATACTTCTGCTTGGTCAGCCTTGCAGAGCTGAGCTAGCGTCCTGCCTTGTGTTTTGCATGACTTCTGTTTGCCTCAGCAACACCTTTATCTATTTCTCCAAAGCTAGACTATTCTGTTCTACTGTCCTTTTCTGAAATGCTGTTCTGTTCTGCTGTCCTTATCAGCGTATCCATTTGGATGCCATGAATTAAATCAACAATGGCATCACAGCGAAGCACTTGTCCAGTCACTTGAAGAGGCATCAGAAGGAGCACAAGAAATCACAACACTGCATGTGCTCATCAAGAACAATGACAAGTCAAGATGCACCTCAGATTTAGCCAGTGACACAAGACACTGACGCTGAAGGAACTGAAACTTGGTCATGACCTCGATGAAGAACCTCATGGTCAAACGGTCTCAAACAGCAAGTAAAGCAGCTGAACTCACTTGCTCACTGAACTGCAGAACAGATCTGCAGAAACTCTGATCTCCATCTGCACTGACAAGTACAGGTGTCCTCTGGGAGTGCTTATGCAGAGTTGCTAGAGTACTCTCATGCCCCAGAGAAATTAATGACTTTTACCCACAGACAATAAACACCCATAAACTCCTTCAGTTAGTGGCTGCAAGGCATTTAATTGGACATCTCCTTTTGCCTCTCTGTCACTGTAAAAACTAGCCAGGAAGATAGCATGACAAACACTGTAATGCAAAAAGGGACTTTCCGTCTTTTGAAATGCAAAGCATATGAATTTGCTTTCATCATCTTCAGTGCATACTTTTTATATTTCAGCTACCCCTTCTATTTTTACTTGTATTTATTTTAATTTTTGTTAAGAATTACCCTTTGCCTGAATGTATTGTTGTTGTGTTTAAAGCCAGGTAGAAATTAAACCTTATGGAGCTGCTCTTATTTCCCCAACCCATCAGGAAAGACTGAATCAAGCAACCTTCCCTGAAACCCATAGAGCAGGCTGGCACATTACAGTGTGGATTTAATAAAGGTGAATAATTCTAACTGGAGCAGTAGAAAAGACCAGGCTGTCACAGCAGAATTTAACTCACTTTGACATTACTCTCCTCATAAGAAAAAAATAATAATTAAACTGGAGAGAGCAACAAATACTCTCCTGAATTTTACTGTTTAGAATGAAAGGCTGAGTGAGGAAGCAGAAATGGAAACCTGAAACACTCAGCAGGTGAGCAGGCAGGGAGATAAATTGCTTTTACCTGTGATTTTGGTGATTTTTCTGGTACTGAGGGAAATAAGAAAAGTCTCTGCTCCTTGCTGCTGCTTTAAATCACTTCACACCCAGAATCAAGATGGTATAAATTACCATGGAGCACTATGGAGCACTAACACAAGAATTGGTGTAATCAGGGCTCCTAAATGAGAAGGATGCTAATTTCTGGTCATTGTCATCCTTCAGCTGATGAGCAGCCTACTAGCCTGAGAAATGAGAGAGGTTTAGCATTGCTGTGTGATCAGAACCTCTTTGTCAAAATAACTGCCTCATGAATAAAAACAAGAAATTAGTTGCTCCTTACACATTAAGAGGAGTTTTCCTGAGATGCTTGAAAAACATGTTTTTCTTTTGTTTTGATTGCATTTATTGGTCCTATGAAAGATGGTGAGGAAAACAGAAGGGATCAGCTTTATCTGAAATTTATGAAGGATCCCTGGCTGTCAATCTTTCTAAAAAGCCAGTATTTCTTAATACTACCTTTACTATTTTTATATATAAATATATGCATATTTTTATCTCTCTCATAGTTCTTCACCAGTAGGAATTTTTATTGCAATACAACTATGAAATGTTATCTTGTTCTCAGGAAAATAAACACAAATCACACGTGGGAGTGTGATGCAGCAATAGGTGTCACAACCAGATTGTGGGTGAATTTTGACAGCTCCTCTGGCCACACATTAGAACACCTCAGAGTCCTGCTGTAGCTACTCAGACCTGCAGGCTCTTCTCTGGCACTTCCTTTTCTTGCTGCTGGGGATTACCTTTGCTCCACAGATCCCTGGCTTCCTGAAGGGTTTCCTGGGCACAAAACAGAGCAAGCACTGTGGCAGAATCCTATCTCTTCCCTCTAATTTCTGTGAGCATTACATCCAGTTCTGGATCAGTAATAATAAAGTCAATAAATAAAGCCAGTTATCAGATAATGTGTGCCTGAATTGTGCTGTGATAGTTGAAGACAAATAAAATGTCCTGTCTGGTTATCACAAGACATCCCTATCTAAACCTGTGAACACCTCACGGCGCCGGTGAGGAATTTTAGCTGAAGGCCTTTGACTTTGAAGGAGTTTCTGAATAGTTCTGAGCTTAGGAAACTCCAAAACTTGGAATAACTCCAGATTCTTTAGTACTGGATCATATTGCTGTGGTTCCCTGGCTTTTCTCAGCTGTGCTCAGGTGAACATTGAGACTGAAATTCCTCCAGGATATCTCTGGAGGCATTGCTAGAGTGCAATTTATGAATCTAAAACTAGCACAGAAGTAAGAAAATAGTGAAAAGTAGTAATGGATTTGGATGTCTTGAGTATGTTTTGTGTCATGATTGTTCTTCCCACAAGCCACACCTCACTTCCTGAGCCCTGGGCTTCTCTTGGGGCAGAAGAGGTGGTCCAAGTCATTGCAAGTGATGATTGTGCTGCTGGTAGCAGGAAGTTCCTGCTCCTGGTTATAAGTGGTCAATACCAGGCTGGATGAGGCCCTGAGCAAGCTGATCTAGTGACTGACATCTCTGTCCATGGCAGGGGGCTGGAATGAGGTGATCTTCCAATCCAAACCAGCATGGGATTCTGTGGTATCTTTAGAATGTAAAACTGCATTTCCCTACCCAGTCCCACTTTGATGAAGTCCAATACCTGTGTAGCAATGGTAAATGGGAAAGGTGCAGGAGGTCATCAGAAACAGATAATGTCCTGAAATCTGTGATTTAACATTTTCCTGGTAGTCTAAGTAGTACAGTAGCATACTTTTAAACATTTTTTCCAGTGTTTATTACACTTCTCCCATAGGCTGAGTCAATGTGTTTCTTTTGAATATACTCGAAAAAGGTGGGGCAGAAATGTGCATTGCACTTCACCACTTGCATATTATAAACAGACTGAATATCACTCATTATCAAGGCACTTAAAAATCAGAACAAGTCAAATATCAACTAAATGTTCTCAGTTGACCATGCTGATTATTAGACTAAAACAATTTCTTTGTATCTGGTTGTTCTTAGGACTGAAAACTGTACATGTTCTGCACAATCCTGTTTATTTTGACTGATAACAGTATCAGACTTCAGGTTGTGCCTGTAATTGGCAAAAAAAATTGCAGAAATTATATAGCATACCTACATTTATAAGTATGCTCTGGGAGAATGGTAACAAATGAATTTGGAGATTAATCTGATGCAGCAGAGACTGTGTTAATAATTAGTTGTGTTTCCCCCCCCATGCTCATGTTCAGTCAGAGATTAGCAGACTGCACCTCTGAAGTGGAATTCTGCAAATGAATGACTTGTTTGAAAACTTTTTTTTGCTTCAGAGAGCACCTCATTGTGTTAAACACAAATCTTCTCCAGTTTGATACTGACTTGCAGATATTTACAGTGTATGAGAGTATGTCAAGTCTCATGGCTTCCTCCACTGGCCATCAGCTCAAGGCACTGAGCTGAGTCCCTCCAGTGAATCTGAAATGGAAACTTAAAGACTATTTTGGAGAAACCTCTGCTGAGGTTAGTATCAGCTGGATTCTGTTGAAATAGCCCACATCTCTCATCTTGAAAATTGCATGGCACTGAAGGCACAGAGCAGTGTTTTGTGGACCATGCCAAATTGTTAAGAAACGAGGATTTCAGTTAGGTGTAATTCAGAGAGGGAGACAGCCTTTGGCTAATTACAGTGAGGCTAACACTGTAAGGAAAATAATCTTATCTATAAGGAATATTCAGGCCTTACATTTCCAATGACTCTGAACAAGGGAAGAAAGCTGTATCAGTTTCTGAACTATAAAAAGCAGAGACCTTTTTCTGGTCTGCTGGATTACAGGAATCAGTAATTTCACATTTCACCAAAGAAAATGCCTGATCTCAGTCATGTCACCCCATGGCAGATCAAAGGCCCCAGGATCAAAGAGATTAAAGTAGCATGGGCTCTCAAAATATTATTTCCTGTATGAAAAACACCAATTATATTACTGTAGAAATTAATGTAATGAGTTACTATTCAATTTTTCTATGGGAAAATCAAGTCCCAGTGTAAATAAAAAAAATCCCTTCTCTGTATGTTTCTTCACAAGTGTTTCATTCCTGCTTTTATCCACGTATCTCTTGATGTTACCTGTTTCAAAGACCTCAACTCAAAGAGGTTTGAAGGCAAACTATTACTGACATGGCTTTTATGTCAGTCTTGAAGGTGCCTTACCCTTTAATGATGAACTGCTAAATGATATTTAGCGTCTCACAGCCAAATCAAAAGGAGCTGATTCACAGGCTGCTTTTTTTTTCCTCTACGGAGGACAGACTGTCGTGACAATAGAGGAGAGAAATTTTGAAAGCAGCTCAGGCGCCTCCATGCAGTGGAGGAGAAGAGCTGCACATGTCAGGCCTGATCAGATCCACTGGGGTTATTTCAACTCCTGAGAGATTCCAGCTTCAGGCTGGGAATTTTCAAGGAAGTAATACCGTGAGTTTGCATCAACTCTTCATTTGGCATCACTCTTTATTTGGCATCACTCTTTCATCTGTAGGAGGTAACCCAGAGGTTATGTCAGTAATCCACAGTCCTAACTTTCTTTGTGGCATGAATTTGCTACCGCTGACTTTAGCCCATAATTTATTGTTTTATGATAGGGAAAATCCCTTATCCCATTTCACTATTCATGTTTAAGTGATTTCACCATCACGCAACTTCACAACTTCTTGCAGTGGGCCCTCAGGACAAGAAAGACCTCGAGGGACTGCAGCATGTCCAGAGAAGGGAAGGGAGCTGGGAAAGCGGCTGAGGAAACTGGGAAAAGGGCTCAGCCTGAACTAAAGGAGGCTCAGGAGGGACCTTCTGGCTTTGCACAACTCCCTGACAGAAGGGGGCAGCTGTGGAGGGGGTCAGGGTCTGCTCCCAGGAACAGGGACAGGAGAGGGAACGACCTCAGGCTGTGCTGGGGAAAGTCCAGGATGGGTATTAGGAAGAATTTCCTCGTGGAAAGAGTCATCAAGCATTGGGCTGCCCAGGGCAGTGGTCAAGTCCCCATCCTTGGAAGTGTTCCAAAACAATTTATGAAATCCAAGAAACACGGAAACTAGTCTGGCAGTTGATTTTTAATTTAAGTAATAGTTAATATAAATGAAAATGAAATAAGATCATGGTAGAAATTAAGCCCCGTGGAGGGCTCAAAACATTAGCGAGCTATGTTTGTATCTCGTTAACCAAACACTCAAACTCTAATTAAAGTCCCAAGTAGTCAGAAACAAGGAAGAAAAGGCAGATGTGCTGGAGGAATACAGAGGTGAGCACACAAAGGACCAGAACAAAAGAAATGCTAATTAAAAGATAATGTCAAAGCCATAGAATGTTTTCATGGTGTAACAGTCTCCTGCTGCTAAATAAATACCAAGATGAAGCCCAGGCATCCATCAAAACTGAATGCCAAGCCAAGCCAGCATATTTTAAGAAAAAAGACATTTATCAGGAACTCTCATAGAGAGACATTACTCCTCCGGAGAAGAGTGTTTCTGGGCATTTATACTGAGGGTCATAGATACTGCTCCTATTGATGGACCATTTTTCATGATATCATTGATTTAGGTGTACAACTATGATATATGGATGTGATTCGTGCTGACTAAATTGTATCAATATTTTGGGAAAATAATTGAAAAAGTGTATGTGATTAGTGCTATGAAGCAGATGGATTTCTTTGTAAATGATGTATGTGAGAAACAGGATACTGGAATTGGACTTGGCCTTAGGATGGACGAAGTCAGGAAACCTCCCAAACCAAAGTTGGCATCAAGATGGAATTGGGATATCTCCCAGAGCAGGACAGACCTTGAGAAGGAGGAAGCTGGGACAACTTCAGATGGAGAGTCTAAAATAGTGGTCTTATCTGTATAATAAATAAGGTTTAATTGGAACATAGAACTTATTTAATAGCACCAAGCTTACTGTGCATGCACCACCTGCCAGGTGGTCTGCAGGACAGCTGAAAAAACCTCGGCCTTCATCCAGAAGACCCCAAAAAGTACAGAAGAGCCCCTAGCAACAGTGAGAGCATGTGTGTATAGTAGAGTGATGTAGATATTGGGAATTGAAACTAGGAGGAGATTTATAAAAAAACAGTGAGGAATATGTATTAGCATACAGTATATAAGTGTCTGGAATCCTTTGTTTGTCGTACGTGAGGCAGGGGAGAATCCCACCCACGGACCCCAGTTGGTTACCCCGGTCGGTTTTGTTTATGCTGTATGCGAACCATCATCAAATTATTTACTCTATTATACTGGATTGTAACCTTTTACATAAAATAATTTTGTATCTATTTTATATTGGATTGTAACCTTTTATACAAAACTACTACTTAATTTAAAATTGTTTTTAAATTTTAAGTTTGTGATTTATTGAATTAGATGAATGGGACTTCATTTATAACACAACGGTGTAAAAAAATGCTTGC
Organism: Anthoscopus minutus; assembly: GCA_013399455.1. Classification (NCBI taxonomy): domain Eukaryota; kingdom Metazoa; phylum Chordata; class Aves; order Passeriformes; family Paridae; genus Anthoscopus; species Anthoscopus minutus. The sequence continues at coordinate 22,768 of VWYI01008279.1, read as the reverse complement.
TGTGCATATTCAAGCAGGATTAGTTAACTATGCTTAGAAACTGGCTTTTTATTTCAAACTAGCTTATTTTTCTTGCGTGCCTGAATTTAGTGATGTTGTCCCTGGGGTGAATCCCGACCTGCCAAAATCACCAACAGTTCTGCTGCCGTTAGGCAGGATCACCATTTCACCTTTGCTTTCCTCATTTTGCCGCACATCTACTAGAACCTACTGGTGTCAATTGTTAATTTTATTTTACAACGAGGATCATATTTTCCTATCCAAAGATACCCTTAGTGCAGAATCGCCTTGAGGCCCTTAACATTGCGTTTCCCTAACTCCCCCAGCATTAGGCGAGCGCCTTGTCCTGCGACTTCCTTTTCGCAGTTCCCTTTACAAACGCCTTATGAGTCTGAGGCCGTCCTACGCCCTCCATAGCGCAGCTCCCGTGCACAGGCCCGCGCTAGCACCTCCGCAGCCGCGCCCTGCCCGCGCTCTCCTACCAGCCCCACCCGGCTTGCCGTGCGCCTGCCCCGCGCCGGGCGGAGCCAGCACAGCCCCTTCCCTCTGCGGCCCGATGGAGGCGGGGATGTGAGTACGGGCATGAGGCACGGCAGCGGGCCATGGGGAACGGGACTGTGACAGGCGGCTGCTCTGGGGGCGGCGGGAGGGCCCGGCCTACGCTGCGCTGCGCTGCACTGTGCGGCCTTAGGGCCGCAGAGCCGGGCCGCGGCTGTTGGCAGCACCCCGAGCCCCTGCGGCCCCGGCCCGACACCGGCCCGGCCCAGCCCCGCCCCGGCGGGAGGAGTCCCACTGGGAACGGGGTGTCCCGCTGGGAGCGCCCCGGCTCCGGAGAAACGACCCAACTTTGCAGTCCCCGCAGGGCCGAGGCTCCAGGCCCCGTACTACGGAGCCGGGGGTGTCACAGCGCCTTCCCCGCACCCCCCCTTGTATTGCGAGGAAGGCCGAGGGAAGGGGCTGGGGAGCCCTGGCTCGTAGTGTGGGTAGTGTGTAGGCACCGGGCTGCGGATTCTGGTGAAAAACCTCCATTGTCCTTGTGTTTCGTTTGGTTTGCTTCTAACAGGGTTTTTTGAAAGGGTATATTTGAGCATGTTCAGACTGGAAATAAGGGTGTTTCTGTTTGTATTGTTCACCTGACAAAAGACTGTTGTGTCTTGCACTGTATGTTGCAAAGCCTTCTCGAAATTTTAAATTAAAGGAAGCAGGAGAGGTCTCTGCATGACTCAGTGACATGGAGTTTGGGGCACAGAAGGCAATCCACAGGTGGTGGAATAGGCTTAGTGTAAGCACAGAATCCCCTCTCAGCCTTGGCTTGGCCTGCTGACCCATGTGTGCACACAGGTGTCCATAAACAATTGGTGTTTTTGTTTGTAAACACAGAGCACACCATTGCCGGGTTTGTGAATGGCTCGTGAAGGAGGGCTTCGAGCTGGTTGTGCTTTGTTTCCTGGTGTTGGGAAAATACAATAATTTGGAAGAGAGGGCTAAGGAAAGTATCTGTTAAGGGTTACAGGTGTGATATTTGGAGTTAAGAGCATGTCCTCTGGTTCTGTGCTCTGCAAATAAAAGCATAAGGCTTATTAGTTTATTCACGTAGTCACAAAATAGTTTATTGCTTTCTAGGAAAGGAGCTTTCCAAGCTTCTGTTGTTAGAAGCATCGTGGTTTGTGTTTTGATACAGAATTTAAAATAGGAGTCTAGTCGTGCAGGTGTGGAGGGTTACGTTGTGTGCAGACTGGGTGCATCTTTGAAGGTGGAGGTGCTGGTTGGCATACCTGGAAAGACAAGGGGAGAGAACCTAATGTTTCCATTTTCCTGTTGGAAATAGCATCTTTAAGAATTATACAGTCGGTATTAACTAGGACTAATTTGTAATTTGGGCCTTCAGTATAAAACTGGGAAATGTTTTTTTAAGTGGTGACTGGTGGGTGTTTGCTTGCCAAGGCCACACAGGACGGAGCTGTACGAGGACCCCCCATCGGGATGCTGGCCCATTGTGTATTCCCCAGACTACAACATCACCTTCATGGGACTTGAGAAGCTGCACCCCTTTGATGCAGGGAAATGGGGGAAAATCATCAATTTCTTGAAAGGTAAAATAACAGAAGGTGGCTCTCAAACCAAGATCTGCACAAAACATAATAAAAATTATGTGGTTAGTGCAGACTTAAGTTGGGCTTACGAGACCTGAATTGCATTGTGTTCTTATAGCCTTGTGCTTTCTGACTTTACACCTGGTGTAGCAGGAAAGGAGGCGTTCCTGTGCCTGGTGAAACACCAGGTGTTAATGGTTTGCTGCAGGTGTAACTTAGTTACTCAAGCTAGGCTGCACACAGGGCTTCTCAGGATTAGGGAGAAATGCAGCTGTGACATTTTAGTTCAGTCCTTAGCAGTCTCATCCAATTGCTGTGATGATGTTTGGAAAGAGCTTTGAGGTTCCTCTAGTACAGGCTTTTTATGATGCTTCTAAAAATTATTGTTTAAACCATTTAGGGGATATGGGTAGAAATACATTAAGGAGGATGCAACTGTAAGAACCAGGGGCAGGATCAGGGCCTGTGGAATCTTGGCATGTCTTCATTTAAAGCACAAACATGCTTATCAAGGGTTAAAAAAAAAAAGAAAGAAAGAAAAGGCTTTTTTTCTCTTGCCAGGACAAAGGCTGTTGGTTTTCCCGAAGCCAGGTCTCTTCTCTTTATTTGGTCCTAATGAATCCTTCAGCTGATGATCCTTTGCAATTTAGGATTGCCCTTCCAGCTGCAGATTGACTTTTATTCTTTTAACTGTGGTCAAATAATTTGAACATTCCATGAACCTAGTAGCCGAGTTTTGGCTTTATCCTTTAACAAATTTAAATAATTTAGTCACGGGTTCCGCAACAGTTTTCTTCATTAATCAGAACCTTTTCCCTTCTGTTTCTTCTGTGTAAAGTCTTTTCCTCCAACTCTTTTCTGTGTGACATGTCTATTCTGAAGTGTCTCAGGCTTTCACAGAAAATTAGTTTTCCCAATTGTTTTGCTGTCCTTGCTTTGAAAGAAGGAAGAAGCCCCAAGATACCCCAGAGCACTTTGTTTGCTCTGGCTCTGTAGCAATTCCTGGCAACAGCTGACCTCTCCTGTGCCTTATCACGTGGCAGATCTGCCGTGAACATCTTTCCAGAGCACCTTCCCTCCCCGAGAAGGAAGCTGGCAGCAGTTTGGCTCTGTTTGACACCAGTGCATGAATGAATTGTTCCTCAAGCCTCAGTCAGGAGAAAGAAGCTTGCCAAAACAAATGTTGTTACAGGTGCTGTTCTTGTATAGCACTTCAGGACAAAATCTCTCACATTTCCAAGTTGTTTTCTTTCTCCTCCAAGTATAAAATTAAAGAGATACAGGCTAAGAAGGCTACAGCTGTGCAGCAATTAAATATCAAAATTTGCCGGGGAAGATTGGTGGAATTCCTTGTAATTGTTTGTAGTGATCATATGCACTCATTCTGAATTCTTGGAATAACTTGCTCTAATAAAACTAAGTTTTAAAATAATCTTTTGGTCTCTAAGGGAAAGAATAGCTGCTCATTGTTTTTTCTTGAAATTAGACTGAGGTGGGGGGTGATAGAAATGTCCTAATTAAGCTTATTTGCTTCCATGAACATTCAAGCCATTACTTTGTTTTGAATTTTGATTTATTACTTTATTCTTCTGTGATTTAGGGCATTAAATCCTAGTATAAACTGTGGGATTTCTTAAAGCAGGTTAAAATGGTGGTGACTATTCAATAGTACAAGCACCAAGATTTTGCCACTGCACCAAGCCCTAAACTGTGAGGAGTTGTGTGATTCCAGTGTGTGTTCCTCGTCTGTCATTATGTCAGGCCTTTCAGTTCAGAGAAGAATTTCCCATGATCTTAGCACACTCTGAAAACTTCTACAGTGTTTCTCAAATACACACTACCTGAACAGCTTCCCTGTGACAGAGAGGGTGTGTTTGGAAAACTTGCAAACTCTGAGCAACCTAAAGTCATTCCAGCAATAAACATGACAGAGGAAGTTACCACACTGAGGTCAGAGCAGAGTGTTTGGAGGGGGGTCATGGGGAGCTAAGGAGTGCTGTACAATGCCAATTGTTATTTCTCTCCTGTTGCAGAAGAAAAACTAATTGCAGATGACTTGATTGTGCAGGCACGAGAGGCGACTGATGAAGATCTCTTGGTTGTTCACACCAGGCGCTACCTTAATAAGTTAAAGGTGCTGTACCTGTTCATGTGTTTTTGCAGCAAACTGTCCAGAGTGAGTGTCAAAGGCAGTGGATGTCTTGTACGGTTGTTTTAAATCATCCTTAGAGATATAGAATGGTATCTGTTGATCACACTAATGACATTGTTACTGAGAATACTGAAAGAAAACCCCAGAAATACTGGGCAGTTCACACTACAGAGGGGTGGAGGGGAAAGAGGATCTACCATGTTAATTAGGCAGCCTGAAAGGGTATTTCAGGGAAATTAAACATATGGAAAATTAGAATATCTGAGATGTCAGTAATAATCTTGTTAGTGTCAGGGTTTTAGTGTTGAGCAATATAAGTTTTGTTGTACTCTGGTAAAATAAAGTTCTGAAATCAAAAATACAACAGAAACCACTAGCATGGGGTCCTTCACTGCATGTTTTCTAATGCAGGGATGGCTTTATGGGGTTTGGGGTTATGTAATCTTGTAGGGTTTCTGTGGTCAATCTGTTGGTGGGGGAAGTACTGGCTTCATACTCAGACACTGCCTGCTTCAGTGGAATGTGGAGAGAGTTTGAAAGATTGATAGAAGGACATAACCAAGCACTTTGCTGTGAAGGTTTCTACAGCCAGCTTGCACAGGATTGCAGCAGGGATGAAGAACATTGCTTGTATACTTCTAAAGGAAGCATTTGTTTAACTTCGGTGTAACTTTAAACATAAACATTAGATTTCTGATTCTGAATGTATTCAGTCATCTGTGGGTGGTAGATGAATGCAAATGACATTACTTTCACTTTGCAACTCTGCTTGGAGGGCAGAGAATGGATTTGTCAGAGAAAAAAAATCTTCCATTTCATAATTCAAAAGAAGTTATTTTGAGTCATCCATGCCCTTCCACAGTGGAAGAGTCCTTCGATTGCTATTTTTGGAATGTTTTATTTTTCTGTATATGTGATCTGTTATTTGTGTGAACTTTTTACTCTTAAGTGCTTTTCTGAGTTCTCTTATGCTTCTTCATTCTGCGCTGTGAAGTTATGTGCAATTTCACACATCATTAGATTTGATGTTATTGCAGATATTCTTAATATTGAACTTTTAATTCCATAGAACCACCCACTTCTTTTTTCTGAATCACATCTTTGAAGCACGGTTTAATGTGCATAGCTCAGATTGGAACGCAATAGTAATAGTTTAGTACCTATGGGATGACTTCACAGGGGGATTGTCTTTATGACTTCTGTCTTGTGGTCAAGACCAGCACTGTTGTGTGTATCCAGATGGGATTAACTGGGTGTCTTCTCTCCCCATTTTCTTGAGAGAATATTTCCTGCAAGTGTAGGAGCTGGAAGATGTTGTATTGGTCATGCCAGCAGATTCCTGCCAAGCAGCAAAGATAAAAGTGCTTATTTACAAAAGTAAAATAACATCCTAGACATGAAAAAGCCCTGTGAAAACTCTTTATTGCCATATCCAAAGTCTACTGGGCTATTTTTCTTTTAAATCCAGACAAATACGTATAAATGGTATAGTTTTATATTAGGTCAGCCCTGAAGGCTACAGATTTGCTTGCCTTTCTCAGAATGCCCTTGTCTCCTAAAAAAATGGATCACTTGATTGTTCATTTGAAATCTGATAGTGAATTTGGTAGGAAAGTGCCTACACTTGTGGAGTGGGTGGTGATTGGTGTTTCAGCAGCAGCTGAAAGGCCAGCTTAGTGTTTGGTGAAGGGAAACAAAAAGGTGTGCAGGAGGTACTTTTGCTGCTGGAAATCAGGTCTGAGTTGGTAGGAGGGCGTCTCCCTTTTTCTCTGCTCAGTCCTCTCAACGAAGTTTGGCCTTTTGAATTGAGGTGCTTCCCCTCAGTTATTCCTCTGAAGAATTTAGATCTTCAAGGTAATGACTGGACTGTGGGTAGTTTGCTTGCAGTACTTTTCCACTTCCTGTCTTTTTCTAGTGTTATGTAAAATAATGAATTTCTTGCATGTCAGCATTCTGAACTTTGGAAGGAGGTAGACAGTGAGATTACAGCCAGTTTCAAACTGTGCCTTTCCCTTTTTATATATGAGGAGTTTTATGGTAACATACGTGAGCAAACAAATGCAAATGCTGAGGATAAAGCTGGGAATTTGTTGTGGGAAATGCTGGAAAACAAAACCAGCCCACTGAAGAAAAAAGGATAAAACATTCCACAGATTTTCAGTTACTAAGTGGAGAAACATTTTACTTCACTTGTAGCTGCCTTCTTGAACTCACAGATTTTGCTCCTAGCTGGTGACCTCCATCTGTTGGGGATTACTAATCCCAGTTCAGGCCGAGGTGTGGGCAGTGAGTAGTAACAGAAAAGGCCTGAGCTGTGACCAGTAAGCCTGGGAACCAAAACTCTCACCATACCTGGACTTCTCACCTCCACTTAAAAAACTGTAGCTGCATAACTGTTGGTTTGAGTCATGATTGCTCCCACTTCGGCCTGTTGACATTTAATTTTACTTTATACTTTGTTAAAACTTCCTGTGTGATTATTGCTCACATTTGAGGTCAAATTTACTTTTTATCCAAATGTGATCTTTTCATATCCATTTTAGAGCATCAAGATTAAATGTAGTTTTTAATAATGTGTTGAAAAGCTTAAACGTCTTGCAAAGGGACTTTATCAAGATTGACTGTACTAAAAAATAATTACAGCACTTTGTGATGGACAACTAATAAGATGGTAACAGAATAATGTCTTGCAAATAGAAAAGTAGAGAGGTTTTGAAATCAACTGTTGGCAAAATATAGTTAGGACTTAGGCACTTCATGAACAAAGCCACCCCTTCACTCACCCAGTAGTACCTGGTAGTTGAAGCATTACTAACTGTCACGTTGTTTTGAGCATCGGAGGACCCTGAGATGGGGATGTGATTTCCTTTGGCTCAAATTGCCCACTTTTACATCCTGTGGCTGTGAACAGCTCAGGAATGGGGCAGCCAGTGTCCTCAGTCTCATTACAGTTTCTAATGTTGTAGAAAATAGGATCTGTTCAGACTCTGTATATGGTGGCAAGTCATAATCCTCAGTCCCTCTGTCTTCCAGTACTGGTTGGACAGGTATATTCTAGTTTATGACTTAGGCTTTGAAATATATTTAGCAGTGTTATCACTGGTAGCAGTGTTAGTGGAAGTTCTTTGAAGTAATCAATGTGTTTGCGAAAAACCATTTGCATATTGCAAATATTTTGTGTTCTAACCTTGAAGACTTTTGAACAAAATGCTTCCGTGCAACATTTTCCAGAAGGGTTTATATGCTAAATAAATTTTAATCAGTTCTCTATCCTAAAGTTTGTACTGTGCATTCACTTAAGTGTTTGAACTTCTTTGTTCAGTTGCCTGTTTGCTTGTGTTTGCTTTCTCCTTGGTATATCCTTTTGATTTCACAAATCAGGAGTAGATACTTTAGGTTTGAACCATATATCAAGTATAGCTGAAGGACATTTTACAATTCTTCCTCCCAGTCTGGGGGATAGTGCATTTTCTGAAATACTATCTTTCTGAAAAATTGCTGATTTAATACAGTTTGATCCTAAAATCTGGAAAGTGTTGATTATCATAGTTAAAAAAACTTGAGTATGACACTTTTTAGAGGTGACTAATAAGAACTGATGTGGTCCATCAGTTCGATCTAAAAATGTTAAAACTCTTCCTAAGGACCTGTGAGCACCTTTTCAGTAAATAACAACTAATGAGAGAGGTGTCATCACTAAACCAGACTACATTAATTGGAACTCTTTTTTCCTGTTGCAGTGGTCATTTGTTGTGGCTACAATCACAGAAATTCCACCAGTTGCCTTTCTTCCCAATTTTGTTGTTCAGAGAAAAGTTCTGAAACCTCTACGAACCCAGACAGGAGGAACAATAATGGTAAGGTGCTCTTGATCCTCTTGTATCATATTTAAATTTGTTCATCAGACATGGTAAACCTGGGAATTGCTCTGTGTTTGTAACTCGGATTATCAGCCTTGGACAGCGCTGCCGTGCCAGATACAGGAACAGGGTTTATTGCAGCTCCTAGTATTGAGGGTGAGTTAGGCTGGGAAATGCAAAAGTTAAACCAGCGTTTTTTAAGGACTGTTTAAGGATTTGAATTCTGAAAAAACCTGCTGGGTTCTGGATAAGTCTTTAGATGTACTGGATTATGGTGATAGGCCGGGTAACAAAAGTACTGCCTCCTTTAGTAGGCATGAACTGGCAAAAGCAGAGATGGGGAGGAGAAGGGAGGAGTTTTATATAATTCAAGATGCTTAAAAAAATTTCGTTGTCACTCAGAGCAAGTCCTGCTGAGCAGGATCTGCAGAGTTTCCTCTCATTACAGCTATGCTGTTACAGCAAGATTGTCACAGGAATGAAGGGAATGGTCTGAGAGAGAGGAACTTGGGAAGACTTTAGAGTTTCCTGACATGCTCTGCCTTGGATATTTCTTGACAGAAGCTTAGTGTGTGTGAAGCCTCTTTCAGCTGGTTCCAGCTAGGCAATACTCTTCTCTAGTTTGGAGATGTTTTTCACTGTGCTTGTGTTATCTTTAACTCCCAGGGGTGCGTTCACCAATGTTAGGAAAATTAATCCACAAACACCAGAGTTTTATGTCCAACAAGGAGACAGAGGAGTCCTTTTACTTTATTTGAATAAAGGGAGAGATCATGGGGAATTCCCCTGGGGTCTCTCAGATTTTTGGAGGATGCAGCCTCCTTTTTATCCCAATTTCCCGGCTGCATTTCCCTCTTTCTTTCCCCACTGGCTGAGGTACTTGAGAGGTACAGGCTTCCCAGAATGCCTGATAACCAAGATTCCCCTCTAATGTATAACCCTCCCATTTAATTTTTAATTCTTACGAAATTTATGGCTTTTCCCCATTATTTCTTCCATCTTTCAATACCCAATTTCATTTATCAGCAAACCTACAGTTTGTTTGTAAAGGCAAATGTCTTTTCCATTCATCAATCAGTGGAATCCTTCCCATTGTTTCTTCTGTCTCTCAGAGCTAACTCCATTTACCAGCAGACCCACAGCTTGCTTGTTAAGACAAATCCGTCATTTCTCTCACTAGTTAGAAATGTGCTGAAGTAGAGAAGGCACCCACCAATGGTCTGGTTTTTCTCATGGCTCCTGAAACACAGATGCCACTCCTGGGTACTTTGGGATTCATCTTGAGGCCATGTGCTGTTATTTTTACCCTTTTTTTCATTATGGAGAAATAAGTATGTACTTTAAAAGCAATTTTGATTCATCAGACAATAAAATTTGTATGGTACGAGTCATAAGTGCAATTTTCTGCTATTCCTGATGGGCTTATTTATTACAAAAATTCGTGTTGAGTTTCTCGACTTTTTAATGATATTTTAGCAATGTGAGAGGATTGGGCTTTGGTGAGGAATCCCTAGGAAGTGTGATAAATCGCAGATAATGTGTTCTCCCTGAGACTTAATGGGTATTATAGTTCAGAAACTGCAGTCTTTCCCCAAGCTTTAATTTGTGTAAGTTGGCATGATCATAGCAGGATCATGTTTACCATGCCAGTAATTGTCCTAGTACTAAATTAAAGCTGTTCAAATGTAAATATTGGTTATAAAGACTTCATAACTGTACAAACTTCATTTTGGATATGATGTGTAATTTTTTCTTTCTGTTACTATGGACAAAAAATAATAAATTTTCTTTCCCCACTTTTTTTCTTTTCATTTGTAACTAGTAATATCTTGAAGTAATAATAGTTTTAACAGACCAGTTAAGTAAGGAATGCTGCACTTAAACACTTGTTTGACTCTTCCTGGCCAAAATAATCAGGATTTTCAGTTAAAATCGCATCATTTAAGTCTTATGTATAGCTTCTCTGTCAATACTTTCCCTTCCCTGAATGTCTTTTGAGTTCAAAGGAGAGATACAGGCACATTCCTGTACTGGAGGGGAAAAGATCAATACTATTCTGTACCCTGCGTGTTCTGTCATATAAAAAATAAAAGAAGTCCCAGGACACTCCACACTGGAGCATTTGTCTGGTCCCATCCCCAGCTGAAACTATGGTTTTTTATGTCTGTGTTCCAGGATTTTGAGCTTACATTCCTCTATTTCCTATATTTTATATTCCTCTTGCATGAACAGGAAGGACATCAGGAGTTTCTTCCTCATTTTTCACTCTTCCTAGCACTGCACTTTCTCTTTCCAGCTGCCAGAGAAGGAAATACAGATGATGTAGCAAATACTCTTTCAGCTCCTTGTGCTAAGGGTAGTTTTGTCAAGGGTTGTACTCTGGGATCTGATTTGTCGGAATGCCAGGTGTGATTTGGGGTGGAAGCAGACATTAGATGTTGCCTCATTTATTTATGGAATTCAAACTAATTTTTTCTTTAAGGCAGGAAAGCTTGCTGTGGATAGAGGATGGGCCATCAACATAGGTGAGTACGTGATACCCTGGTACTGATACCCTAAATAGTCAGTTAAAGCATCTGATTTTCATTTACATCTCTTGGCAAAGCCCATCAATGTTTTTAGTATCTTTTGTTTAGTATTTAGCTTTTCATGCCTTTACCATTTTCCTGTCCAGGGGGTGGTTTCCATCACTGCTCCAGTGACAAAGGGGGAGGATTTTGTGCATATGCTGACATCACACTGGCCATCAAGGTAAGAACTACTCTTAAACCACTGTTTTCTGCTGTTTGTGCAGATGGAGGAGAAATCCACGTAAATTCCTAAGAACTAATTTGCATCCTAATAGGAGAGCCATTTCCAGATGTGCAGGAATAGGGATCTGTAAAGTGGAAGGGAAGAATTGCAGGGGTCAGAATTATCAATATAAATAGGCACCACTGTAATTGCATTGATAATGTTGTCTTGCAAAAACCATTTCAGATCAAACCAGATGGATTTTTAATATCCTCAGTGATAATTCTGGCATTGCAGGTGAACCTGGACATTCCACATTGATTTCAGTGGTTACAGTCAAGACAAATGCAGAGACAAAAATCTCCTCTCTGAATCAAGGTGCATCATACAGGGCTCAGACTGGTTCAGATTCATGAATAAAAATGTGAGTGACTCCAAAATAGTCACCAAATGGGAATGAATACGTTTGGTATTTAGCTGTTGAATGGCTGAAGTAACAGCCCTCTGCAATTAGGGCTTATTTTTATTAAATGAACTATGGTATATTTGTATACTAGAATATTTATAAAGTATCAGTAATAATCAAACATTAGAGAGCTCTAATGATTGCAGCACACCACGTGACATAACATCCTAATGTCTGTACATGGTAATTTGCAGAAAAGTAATCCACAGTGTTCTTTTTTCACCTACTATTAAAATACAGATTGAGGAATTATAGTGGGTGATAGCACCAAACCTTTGAGTTTTACTATGTCTGTGTTAAAGATGGCAACTTAGCAAAGCTAAGACTAGAAGTAAAAACTTTTTTTCTTTTCAGACTGAATAAGGAATTAATTCTGTCAATAATAGTGGCTCTAAGGCATGCAGTCCTTACAGCAGCCTAAACACTGAATTTTAGGCTGTTGCAGTTGGATGCTGTTACTGGTTCCACTCCAGCCTATGGGAACACAAATGCCACCATCAACTCTGTGATCCCTGGGTGGTCCTGGCCTCTCTTTTATCTGGTGGAAATATATATGGGGTTTTTTTTAACAAAAATATTTTTTATGTCAAATAATGAGATATATTTATTAAATGTATGAGAATCATGTCTCAGTTTATTTGGTGACTGAAACAAATAGATGTACCCTACATTCAAATTCTAACAGTCATGCACTATGTATTCTTCGAGCCTCAAGTTCAATCTGTCACCTAACTTCATAAATTTCTCCATGTTTTTCCTTGCTCATATATCCAGTTCTTATTTGAGAGAGTACAAGGAGTATCTAGAGCCACAGTTATTGATCTGGATGCCCATCAGGTGAGTAGTTTACCTGTATTCAGTGCTGCAGATGTTTTGCTTGAAATACAAGTGGGTGATAAATACCTTTTTTTTAATACAAACATAAAATCACAGGATACAAAGTTAATCAGAGATGATGAAAACTGTGAAGAGTTGATTCTTCCAATTATTTTATGGTCCAAAAGACTCTTAAGCCAGTTTAATAAAATTAACCAGAGTTTCAGCTCCATCATGTGGCTGAACATAAAAATCTTGCTGCGTTGCACTCTGGTCTCCCGAGATGAGAAACAAGGATCTCTCCAGACACAATCCCAGCTAGTTCTGAATGCCTGGTCACTGCAGCAGCCTCTGCAGGGGAGGGATTTGACCTTCAGTGGTTCAATTTTAAGCCTGGCTGCAGGCTAATGAAGTAAAGGACCCATCCCTCTTCACCTGGTGAAGTGATTTACTGTGGTACCGAGATCAAATCTCAGCTTTGGTGGGATTTGCAAAATAAATCCTGAAAAGATGGAAATGGTATTTTTAGAAAGGCAGTTAATGCACCAAAGTGATTTCACCTGAGGCATTTCAGGTGATTTTATTATATGTAAAATATATTTACACAGTTCCATGGCTCTGAGGAAACCTAATGGCTGTAAGATTTTAATCTTCTCTCATTTATCTTATGTGTCCTAAAATCACCATGATAGCAGGACACAGATTATGCAGTAGAAAGATGTTTTGTGTTCATGGTTCTCTTCAACCTCTCTGTCAGACTGTGGATTTGTTTGGTACTATATGGGGATGATTTGGTTTGGTTTTGAAAAATTCTCAGAATGTATTTTGGTTTTTACATGTGCTGGTAGTTTCAGTGTGCACATTAAAACACCTGTTGCTTCCTTTCTGTGGGGGATGAGAGGTGTTTGAAGTAGCTCAGCAGATCCTGTTTAAGAATGCATATATTCTCATCTTGTTCTGACTGTTCCAGTTCTTAGTGCAGTGGTGAGTTTCACCTCTCATAAAGGAAGTGGCTTATGAGGCCACTTATTCCTAGGCTTGTGTGTGTGAACCATTATTTGTGGACCAAAGATGCTGAAGAAATAGAGTTGCCATTTGTCAGCATAGAAATTGAATTGCAGCAGATATATCTACAGAAATGTCTGTTTCTATAGTTTAAGTGAAATTCTGGGGATAAGGGCTGTGGTCCTGTATGATACACTGATTTAAACAAAATTATCTTTGTGATTGCTGTGGTACAATGATTTTTCTATTAGTGAAAATTAGTAAGAGCCAAAAGAATAGTATTTAATTTCAGAAGTGGGGATGGAGAGCTATTCCAAATCTGAATTTTCTCTCAAGCATTCCTCTTTTCAACCAGTACAATTTTTTTGTAGAAATTTTCTGGGGTTAAACTGTTGCGTTGTTAGTGTTTGTAATTTTTCCAGAGAATACTTACCTCTCCTAGGGTTGAGTTATCAGGAGAGCTGTAGTCTGCTTTATTTATTCACTAATTCTAACATAAGAATACTCAATATTCCTGCAGCAGTCAAAAGTGACTTTCTTGCAGAGTTGGAAGATGATGGATCTGGTTGGTGGTCACAGTTGCTTTTGTGATGATCTTGAGGACAATTAGCTTCTGATTTTTGCTTATTTTTCTTATATGTGTAATGAGATCCATGCAAATTACCTTTAGAGAGACAAGGATTTTATTTGTGGTAAATACCTGCAGTCTTCAGACTGATACTGGCATGCCTCTCCCACCAGCTCCACACCTCAAAATAACCTCCAGGACTATAAATAAGAGAGTTACACAGGAGTTACAACTCCTAGTTATTAGAACTTTTGTAGTGTTAATTACTCTAGAATTTGCAGTGTATTTAATTCTGTGTTGGCATGCTAGGAATAGCTAACTGTAAATTTTCTTCAGGGAAATGGCCATGAGAGGGACTTTATGGATGATCCTCGGGTTTATATTATGGATGCATACAATAGATATATTTACCCAGGAGATGGTTTTGCTAAACGTGAGTATAAATGAAATTCGTCTTCCCAAATGTACCAGACCTACTGTGTTGTCACCTAACTTCTTTATTTACTGCTAAGCTTCCTTGCCATTACCTAGATTTCTTTTTTTAACTATTTTTAATTTCACATCATTTTCACTGCTCCCTGTGATATATCACAATAGTGTTTGTGCTGTAGTGTTTTCCCTCACTTCAGGAATGACTTTCTGGAGTGCAGGGTGTGGGGAGGTATCAGTGCATGTTGTTAGCAGTCCATTCCAAAGCTTGGTGTAATAATCCTTTGATTTGAATAGAGTTGTTAGAACTTCATCTTTCCCTTACATTACATTTATGAGCAAACTCACTGAGGATTAGCTGGTACTGAGTAAAAAGGTTTCATGTTCTCTTAGGGTGAAGTTGTAACATATTCGGGTGTTGCCTTGCCAGTAGAACTTGTTTGATGAGCATGAAGGAAACAATCTGCATCTGAATGTGACACAAGGGGAAGCAAAGCAAATCAGTGCCTCTGAGGTTGAGTCCAACCATTCTTCCACACTGCCACCACTGACCAGTGTCCCCAAAAGCCACATGCACGCTGTTAAATCCCTGCAGGGCTGAGGACTTCCCCATTCGCTGTCATCCCCACGAAAGAGCTGGTGCTTGATTTAGTTTGGTTGTGGTTTGTTTATCCCTGCTGTGATGTGTTTATTGTGTCTTGTGACCTGCCACAATTAATTAGTGGGGCTTTGATAATGGTTAAATAGGAGAATGCAAAAGACCAAAGTTGATTTGGTCTTATGATTCTGTCATTTATTACAGGCTCAGTTTGCTCAGTGACTCAGGGATTGCTGAGGAAGTTGTTCTGCTGTTGGATTCCTTCAGTGACACTGTCGTTCTGAAAAACCTACTTCATTTGGATTCTTGACAAGAGTTAGGTGCCGTGCATTGCACTGCTGTCTTTTGACAAGTAAAGACTCTAAGAATTAGTATTTCAAGGTTTTAAGCTAAAGAATGACCATTTGAAGCATGGTCCGGAGGCAGACAAGTTGCAAGCTACTTGTGGGGGCTTTTCCCCCAAGAACAGCATCCTTTTATTCATGTATCACATGGCAGCGTTTGAACAGATGGATTAAGACCAAAACAGAGTCAGTCCTTATTAGCAAGTCTGAATCACTGAGCTGCAGTACTACACTGAATGCCAGCATTCCCTTTCTGCAGATGGATGAAGGATGAGGTGCACAGGGCTGGGCCAGAGCCATGTGGATATGTAGTTCTTGCAGTTTGCATAAGAATGTCTAAGTAGAATTTTTGTGGCTAAGTCCCTTTCCTATAGGTGACCAGGCAGAGATGGCATCACAGGGGGAATCTCTTTGAAGAGGGACAGAGGCTTGAACATGAGATTTTGAAGGGTAAACTCCAGCTGATCACACTCTCTTCCTGCCCATTTTTTCCATGTTTTATTGTAGGAACCTCTTCTACACAATTTTTGCCCCATGTACTTCGTTAGGGAAGGGAAAAAAAGGAGCAGCTCACCTTGCCAATGCTAAGCCATAAGCATATTGAGTCCCTGGGCAAAGCAAGGACAGGCTTAGGAGGAGAAAGGAGGAATGAAGATTAGGACTAGCTCACTGAGGGGTGAGCGGGAAGGGCTAAAACTCTGAGGAACCATGAAGAAACAAAAATCTTTGAAAGTAACGTTGATGCAATATAAAATAACAGGATGAAAAATAAAAGCTTCACTAATGCTGAACAAAGATGGAAAGCGGAACAAAAGGCAACAATCACAAGAGTAATTAAGTGTCATTCTGTGTTGAGTACCTTCTTGCACACTTGGTAGGGGCTGAATCCATGTTTGAGATGTGAGACCCCACATCATTTAGTATGAGGCAGAAGTCAGACCTTGGAACAGCTCTGGCATGGCTTTGATTAATTCAGAGGTAGAGTCACACATCCTTCAATAAAAGCACCCAAAACTCAGCTGTATAACCTTGGGTTTCTTTCCTTTACCTTCTCAGCCTTCATTTTCTACTTCTACTGCTTTATTAGAAGCATTCGAAATAATTTGATTTAAATTAAGAATTGATATTTGCTTTTCTGGTAGGATTACAGGGTAAGAACATTAAATTGAAAATGCTTGGGGCAAAGCTGAATCTTGTTATACATTCATAAAGCAGTTCACATAAATTCATGATCCCTTGCTGTGAAGTTTTGAGTGTTGTGATAAAAATAAAACATCTTCATAATTTCTAAGTGATATTTATCTTGTTTTTCCCCCAACTGTTTCCTCTGCAATAGCAGTTCACTGTTTTCTTTGCCTTATGCTTTATTTAGGTTACTTTTAAGTTAATAATTTTCTTTATGATTTCTCTGCTGATTGGTAACTGGACTTGCAGATCAGCTGTTTTTCAATAACATTTTCCTTTTGCATCTGAGATTTTTTTCTTGCCCTGCATCTAATTTTCTCTCTTCAATGGAATTTTTTCAAGGTCATTGTGCTTTATATTTGCTGAGAAAACAAGCAGATGAATAATTTTATTTAATTCATATTTCTGGGACAATGCAATGTATTGAGAGAGCTTCCAGAAATGTAACTTTTTTGCTTGCTTACCTAAATTGTACATCTTCTTTCAAAGCAATGCTTTGTTTATTGAGCAGTGCTTGCTTTGTTGTCCCTCAGGTGCCATAAAACGCAAAGTGGAACTGGAGTGGGGCACAGAGGACACTGAGTACCTGCAGAAGGTGCACACCCATGTGGAAGGAGCCCTGAATGAATTCAAGCCTGACATCATTGTTTACAATGCTGGCACTGATGTTCTGGATGGGGATCCTCTGGGAGGCCTGGCCATTTCCCCCCAGGTGTGTGTCCTTGGAGCAGCACAGCCTCCCCGGGCTGCAGGGAGCAACACTGCCCTGTCACAGACACACAGATGGATCTCCCTTGCATTTTCACCCTTCTCTTCCTTCTTGTCTCTCGCTGACTGAATATTTTTGTTCTTCAGGTGCCTGTTCTACTATCATTGATCTTCTCTCTAAAATATACACTGATTGCCAACACCCAAACAGTAACCAGAGAGATAGGAGTATTTTCACACTTTATCTAACAAAAATTTACAGTCCTCTTTTTTTCCTTCATAGATGGTGATTCCTTCTCTGACAGTTCCTCTTCTGTTTCACATTTAGGTCCCTAATGGCTGCCAGATCAATACAGAAGTGTGCTTGTTTGATCTGTGAGCTCTCAGATTCCCCTCTTTGAGCCACCACTTGATCTGTTAAGTTCTCTTGCATGAAGGAAGAGCTGAGGGGCTTGGACTTTGTTGGGACCTTGGAGAGGAGATGGCCTGAGGTGTGAGGTGGGGTTTGGTGAAGCGGAGCCCTCTGGAGTGGCCACCGAGGGGAAGTGGCAGCTTGGTCATAGGGAAATACTTTGAGATTTGCCTTTAAAAAATATCCATATTTCTGCACTTTGAGCAGGAGCAGTGTTAACTGCCAAGAAAAATGAGTTGCTGTAGCTTGCTGGGTTCTGTGCAGACAGAGAATTGTAAGGATGGGGAAAGAAAGGTGAAGCAGCTTCCCTTGCCACAAGGAGAGGTGAAAGGCATTCTCTGCACATCTGGAGGGAGCTCAGGCCTTTAGTGTCTGCTCTGAGGGCAAGGTGTGCAGGTGTGAGGCTTTAAATCCACTGCTGGAAAGGCATCATGCCTGCACAGTCCCTCTCTTCAAAGGTACTTAGTCCAGGCTCCAGTCCTACTCCTGAAGATGTCAGTTGTATTTTTAGCTCCTGCTGCAGTGTTAGTTGTGCTCGGAATGGGACTCCTCAGAGTGCTCTTGAGTGATGGTTTTCTGCTTCTTGAAGCTGTAGAAAAGCCTATGGTACATCAGCTGAGTCCCACTTCCCTTTGTTTGGAAGTGGGAGCTGTGCCAGGCTGTTTTCCAGAGAAATGTGGGAATAAGCGCATGTTTTCCTCAAAGTTCCTCCAGGCTCCCTCTGGAGCTGCTGGAGCAGTGAGGTTCCTGTGAGCAGGGATTGCTTTCAGTTCTGGTGTGGGATAACAGTGATGCTGTACCCACTGCTGAGTCCTCGGGGCCCTATAGTCCTGTAATTCTGTTGCTTCCTTCAAAGATCTGTTTCTAATAGAATTCTTCAGTTTCCTTTGTCTTACTGTTTGTTATTCCTGGTTCTTTCACAGGGCTGTGTCAGACTGTGTAGGGAACAAAATAAGATGCTTTTTTTCTGCTACTTTCGTGTTTTATGCTTTCCCTTTACCATCTGTTTGTGGTCTAATTAATGGCAGGGTGTTATTTCTTAATGTAGTTCCACTCTTCCTGTAACCAGCAGTGCATGTTCATTTTGAAACACTTCTGTTGCTGCTATTTCCTGATTATTTTTTTTGTATTTGATTACATTTTGATGCCTTTTTCCTTCTCCAGCTTTGCAGCTATTTAAGTTTTGAGCTGTCCATTGTAAGCTGTTGTCAGTTGTGTTGCAAGTTTTATAGATTTTGGGTGTTTTTTTGAGGAGTTGTAATGAGTTGCATGTATCTGGAACTCTTCTTTTACAAAAGTAGATTTTAATTCTGTTCTCCCTCATTCCTGAAGTATTTTTCACCCTCATGTGCTTATCTGAAACCCAGAAGACTCACACTCTGCTCTTGCCTGGGTTCAGTGACAGTACAGTGTCTCTTGGTCAGCAGTCTTTGTTATTTTTCAGTTCCATACCCTTCTCTTAGTAAGCAATTACTTAGAATTTATTTTCCTTTTATGGATTCACCGTTGCTTACATTCTGTAGTTTCCTCTTCAGCCATAGATTCTTCTAGCATTAACCACAGGCTCTTATTGCAGAATCTGGGACTTAAGATTTGGCCAGTGATTGTGAATGTCTAAAATTTGATTTGAATTTTAGGTTCTTCTATACGCTTGGGAAATTTTGATCCAATTACCAAACTTTTGACAGAGGGTGCTGTACAAGTTGAGTGCATACTTAAGCACTGTGTATGTAGAGAGTCTTTCCAGTCTCAATTCCTCACCTGGGAAATAGGGTGAACAACTGCAAAATTTGCAGTCAATTTAGAGCCTTTGAGCTGGAATTCTTGAAGGAATTTGTACTAAAGACTTTTATCTGCTGTGTCCTCTAAAACAAGCCAAGGAAATTTAATTTGCTGGGGGTTTTGGGGGGATGGTTGTTTTTTTGCTGTTGTTTTTTTTAATGATTATGCATGCAAACCAGCTAACAGGACTTTTCAATGGCTTTTTAATTGCTACTGTAAACTGTAAGGCTTAAACACTTAACAAGCACTCAGTACTCTAAATCCATAAGCCACAGATTAGAACTGAAACATGATGTTGCTATCACTTAATTTTTCCTGTGGTGACCTTGCAGGGCATTGTGAAGAGGGACGAGCTGGTGTTCAGGGCTGCCAGGAGCCGCAGGATCCCTGTGCTGATGGTGACGTCTGGGGGATACCAGAAGAGGACGGCGCGGATCATCGCTGACTCTATCCTCAACCTGCACAGCCTGGGGCTCCTGGGCAGGGAGAGGGCAGCCTGTGCACTTGGGAGTCCCAGCCTGGATCAGATGGTCACAGACTCTGCAAAGGACTTCAGCAATTTGTCACTGCAGTGACCTGCCACCCAGTGTTAGTCACATAACTCAGAGGCAATACAGAGTAATGCTGTCTAACTCCGGAATTTGTCTTGAGCTAGGGCAACACATCCTTTTAAGCTAATTGAGATATGCACTCAAGGGTACTGTCTTGTGTCTAATATTGCTGCAGAAAGGTAATTTGCTTCTCTGATTGTTATGGGTGTCTGTTATGTTGGAAGAACTATGCAGTTGGTATCCAAAGACTGTCCTAGACCTGTTTCAGACGGTGCAGCATGATCTGAGGTAGGAGGAATATGGACTAAAGCTACTGTTTTGTGAGGTTTTTTAAATACTGCATTTTATTTATTGCTTTAAAAATTGAAATACTGTTATAAAAGGAGTTCTGTGCAGACTTCAGCTGTCAGTTTAACACTAATGGGAAGTGCAATACTGTAAAAGCCAGGGCAGTTTTTTTATGGTTTTGAAGCCACAGACAGTTAGAAGGAATGTTTGAAAATTCATATTTTATTCCTGTTGTTGATAGTGACTTAAATCTTTCTCGTAAACACCTTGTGAAATATAACATGAAACACCTTTGGCTCCATATGCAAATGAGCCATGAGAGCTCATTGTGACCAGTCTGTTTTTCCAAATGAGCTCTGCTTGTGACAGGCAGTAGTTCCTATGCACTATTACTCACAGGTGGAGAAACTACAGTCCAGTGAAAGCTGATCTTAGAATTCTCAGCAACCTTGCAGAAAAAACTATGTAGAAATATAGGTTGTCTTATTATTGCCAGCTTTCCATGTATAAAACAGTGAGGAGTACATTTAAATTATTTTTCCCCAACTAGTGCTGTGTTTCTCACTTGCTCAGTGCGTAATGGCACTTCTAGTTGCAGTCATAGTTGGTAAGCAGATCCTTCATTATTCTTGTTCATCAAGGAATGCAGTGACATTTGTGCATTAAGGTAATGTGCTAACTTTATATGGAGCTTGTAGGAGGATTTGGGAACAAAATAGCGTATTCAAAGCAAATTCAATTGCACTACCTGGTAAGTTTGGCTTTGCTCAAGTTGATATATTTTGCATTAGGTACTGTTTGTAGCAGTGGGTTGTAAATGTACTAAACTATATATTTTGCAAGAGCTTTTATAACTTTCACTGATTTGTACTACAAGTCTTACGTTGTGTCTAGGTTAGAGCCGTCCTGTGAGGGAGCACTCAAGGATTTTCCTTGTAGTAGAGTTGTTGTGTAAGCTATTTAAGGTATGTTTAATTCTAATTATAATCACCTCATTTAGTATTCATGTTTAGATCATGGGGTTTGTCAATTGTAGGAACTGCACAACTGCTATAAATACCTGCTTTAAAGCAGATCTGACCTATTGCACTAAGCTTGAGTTGTTACACTGGGATTAAAAAGCACTTTTAAATTTCTTACTAGAAGGACCATCAGAGTACAACTAATGTTGAGATTTATTTTTTCTATACTGTCTGACATTACTGAAAGATGTTCTTATTCTTTCATATAATTTTTTAAAATTCTAGATTACGTTTCTATGAACTAAACCCCCATCATAGCACCATGTGGTCTTTCCCCCAATATTTCTATATTTTTCCCTCAGTGGAGATTAAAATGATGAACAATGCTGACTGACTTCTTGTCACTTCACATGGATCTTGGCTGTCAAAAAGTTTGACTGGAACAGTTTCTTGAACAGACAATAAAATGTGTCTGAAACTACAGTGGGTCTCAAGGGTGAGTAGTACGAGGTTTGTCAACAGCTTCTCTCAGAGTTTGGTTGTGACTTCTTGAAGAGAGCTTGCAAGTTTAGTGTCCAAATGCTTTTTAATATGTCATTGTAAGGGATTAAAGTCACTTTCTACTTCCAAGTTCTACTTCATTACCTACCTTGTAAGTCCTAATCTAAGTATTTTAGTATTGCAGATGTTAAACTGGTAACTGAACTTCTGATAAGGCCACAGTAGTTTTAGAGGCTTTTTATAAATCAGTGTCTTTTCAGAGAGCTGAATGTTTGCAGCAGAGCCTGCTGTCTTTCAGACTCACCTGTGAAATTTCTGATAAGGAGCAGACACATTGACTGCATTTCGGTGTTTATTGTAAAGTTACAACCCAAAAACATACCGCTCCTTCATATTTTCAAAAATATGGTGCCTTAATACAGAAAAGGAAGAACACTGTGTGTGGAACTCCATCTTTAAAAGTTCCTGTATCCTACCTGATATATATGTGGTATTCTGTGCTTTAACTGGGTTCCTCTGCTGCAATAATCTCTGTTAGAGGAATAAATCAGTGCACAATGCTTTCAAAAGTTGCAATTATTAATCATGACCTGTTTATAAATAGACTATAAGTATGTCTGGTCATGTAGACTCATAAAAATTATGCAAGAGAGAGAGATGTGGCTGGGCTGAGGAGTCTGACAGCTGGAGAGGGTTTGAACTACGAATAAATAACTCATGGAGGGAGAGGGAGGCTGCACATCCTACAAGATAGTAATTTTTTTTTGCCGGAGGTTTCCAGAGGAAAACTGGTTTGACTTATATAAAAAAGATACACATTTCACCAAACTGTTCTAGTGTTAAAAGCCATTTCATCTGTTTACATTTGAGTATTTTCTCTTAAAGTGCAGAACTGTGCTGCAGATGACCAAGATGCATAATCTCTCAGTGTTTCTTTACAAACACGAGTGGAGGCAGTGAAACTCTGAGTTTGACTGTGGGAGTTAAAGAGGAAACTACCATTGCTGTTAGTATTTGTATGTGTACATCTCTTTATTCTGCACTGCATGGTGATGGTTTAACAGGTTTCTCCTGCCAGGAAAGGTTGGATTAACTCCTCCTTGCAGAGGGAGGCTGGTGAGGAAACTTCTTAAGCTCTTTGCCACCAAATAATCTGGATCCAGCATTCCCAGGCCAGTATACAGCTGAAAGTTCCTAATGTGTAAGCACAGGACTGAATTTAGAGAAGAATACAGCCTCATTCCTTCTTCAGATTTCATGAACTTGCCTAGCTTCTTGCCAGTTCAAGGCTGTCCTGGTTTAGGACAAATTTGAG
>VWYI01008271.1:0-18363 GCA_013399455.1 Anthoscopus minutus | reverse complement strand
TTGTCCTGCCTTTGAATCAGAAGGCAACAGTAGAAGGCCTACAAATATAGGCCTCAT
Source organism: Anthoscopus minutus (assembly GCA_013399455.1). Lineage (NCBI taxonomy): Eukaryota > Metazoa > Chordata > Aves > Passeriformes > Paridae > Anthoscopus > Anthoscopus minutus. The sequence goes on along the minus strand of VWYI01008271.1, from coordinate 18,306 downwards.
ATCAAAGATAGGGACAGACTTTAGTTGGGTGTAAGACAAGGGGTAATGTTTTAAAGTAAAAGATAGAATTAGACTAGAGATAAGGATGAATTTTTCTACAATGAAGACAGTGAAATGCTGACACAGCTTTCCCAGAGAGGTGGTAGAGGGCCCATTCCTGGAAACATTTGAGGTCAGGCTGGACAGGGCTCTGAGCAGCGTGATCTAGTTAAAAATCTCCCTGCTCACTGCAAAGGACGGCATTTAATAGTCCCTTCCAATCCAAATCATTCTGCGACAATACTGCATTGTACCACAGCTTCAATCAGAGCTTGCAGTCTAAGTTGAGGCACAATTACATACAAAATCAGGATTCCTTAGTGCTTGTACTAATAAATATTTTTGTTTATCCAACAGCTACTTTATGTCTATCATCCACAAAAAAAATCAGAACTAGGAACCTTTTTCCAGAGCATTAGTACTAATACCTTCAAGAAGGCTTCACAAAGTCTGCTTTCACCTTAGTTGTGTCTCTGGGGTTTTCTTTGGCCCTTTCCTTAAATATCTCAGTACTGTCCGAAATAATTTCCATTCCTCAAGCAAGAATTTGATAATATCAGGACTGACCAATTCTTGAGAAGCACTAATTAAAATAAGGAAGAGCAGGTGTCAGATTTGCCAATCTGACATTAGAAGTCTTCTATGAATTAGACCAGATAAATATTGGAGGAAGACCTAATCTTGACTAGAAATCTTTTTATCCATCTCTTCAGTAATAGGGGATTCAAGAACATTTTTAAATTTCAGGATTGGGCCAGGTATTTCCAGAATCAACACTGAGATGTTTAAAACAAGTTTCCAAAGACCCTCAACTGTTGTAGTTTTTTTTTTTCATTAGCCTCCTTCATGTCAATTAGGAGCTGTCAATAATGATAGCCTGCATAAATTTAATGTATTAGAGGCAGAGCAGCTTACAAAGGGAACCCACTGTGCTCAAAGTAGAAATAACAGATTTCAGCAGCAGAAAAATAATTAACATACGGATTCCATCACCACCTTTAAAACCACCTACCTGTCCAAGGCCTGCAGAGTTCTATCAGAGCTTGAAAGGGGCCATCCCTTCTCTGAGGTCCAAGGCCTTCCTCTAAATGTAAACAAAAATATCTACTAAGGTCCTAAAATAAGGATCAATGCTCTGTGTTCAACACCAGAAACTAAAACTTCCAGTTCAACTATTGATTTCTTGAGCTCTCTCTACTCATTCAACCCGATACACAGCTGCAACAACTCCCAGGTCTGTCAGGGGAGAAGGAAAAAAATGTACAAAAAGCTTTCCAAAGGCAGTAGAGAGAGGCCTAACTGGCAGTGAATCAAGTCACATCTTCTATGCACTGGCCCTCTGTATCAGTCTGTAAAAATACCTCTCCAAAGTAAAACTTAAACCACCCTAAGAATGTGGATCTCATGTCTGTATCGAATCTGGGACACAGTCCAGAACCACCTATTAGTTATCACCACTGCCCACACAGCCTCTCTGAATACATTCTGAGAGCTAAGTGAAAAGTCTGGGATACACCACCGAGAGTCAAAGAACACAAAAGACTTTCTGCTTAGTAAAGATGTACAAGCTGCTGCAGGGTCAAGAAACCTCAGCTTATTCACCTACATATTCTCAATTAAGAAATGACTGCATGATGCCTCTTCTCATGGCTAGTGCCACTCATACAGCTAAATCTACACACTTCCTTGACAAATTCTCTCCAAAACAAGGCAGATTTTGTTAAAAATCAGTTCAGTGGAGACTACTTGTAATTAAGTCACAGAACTCTCTTTGGCTTGTCAGACATTTCATTACAGTGTTATTGGATTACCTTGTCATATCCTTTAACTTAGCAGGGCTTTTAGCCTTAAAATTCAGTTTTGCCCTAAGCAAGAAGCAAACTGCAGCCTCAGGCACTTCTGCCAAAGCTCACAATCCTGTTGCTGTAAACACATGCATCTAATAGAGCATCCAAAAAAACACTGCAGTTCAGTTACTGATGATCAACTCCAAAAGCAGGAAGAAAGCAGAGGACCTATAAACTGGCTGTGAAAGTTCTTAGGAATCATTTTTAAAACTTTAACTGGAACAATTCTTGTTCCATCTACATAGAAATACATAATCTATACCTTATAAGAAACCTTATATATATATATATCCCAATATTTATAAAGAGTAGATTTTTAAATGTGTTACCTAAACTGTATTTTATGTGTGTATGCATAAAAACCAGGCAGGCATCTTTTTAAAAGAGCTGTCCCTACAAAGTTGATATCCATAAATTATGACAAAGACATTCATTAGCCCAAAGTCTGCATCAACAGTTCATCTCAACAGTAATAACAACTCAGACCACAGTTGAATTAGGTCCATCTTAAGCAAAAAGCCTTTGATGTGTCTCACTGGTCTTACCACTCTAACCCTTTTAACATAAATAATTTCCTTCTTGAAGGCCTGCCATGCTAAACCTGCAAACACTTCCCTATATATTTGTCCTCGTGCAAGTGTATAATGGCAAACAGGAACTCTTATTCTGGGGAACAGTGTTCTAACAGAAACCTTAGTTCTCATTTATAGAACAGTAATTTTTTCAGCATTAACTTTAATTTCTCTTTGCTAAAAGGAAAAGACTACTTAGAAATGAACTCAGCTAAAAATTTAGAAGCTCAGTTGTTTCCCTGTTAATTATAGATTCATTGAGTCTCCCTGATATGACTTCATGCTGTAATTTCATGATGAGCCTGCATGACTCCTACCCTAATAAGGATAAACACCAAGACATCTATGTGCCTTAGAGTCCAAGGACAGGGTAAAAAAAGGAAAGAAAGTCAGGTTAGAAAACCATAGAACTCAACTACAACTGGTCCTTCATGTTGCTGACTGAAGTTCCCACAATTCCAATGTTAAGTTCTCAGGAAGTATAACTTTTTTAATTATATAGATTTAGAGAACAGTAGAACACAAGACCCATAAGAAATATAGAATTTATTTCTCATTACAGACAACAATATATTGCAGATTTGGACATACCATGTCTCATATCAATGCTGACTCGTGGATCCTATGTTTATAGCTGTGATAGCTAGATAGCTATTGCTAGCCCAGGAAACACAAAATGTATTTGCTCTCGAGAACTTCAAGCCATTAACAATTTTTGCGGATGGGCACTCTTGACAATCCACAAAACTTCATCTGTCATAGCCTACATTGTCCAACCTTTACTGTACCTTACCTTTACAGCTCCAGAGCTCAGGAAAGGAATTTCAACAATAGCAATGGACAGGGAGATGGAGGACTCGCCCCTTATCTTCCCTCAGGCAGCAGCTCCCAATAAAGGCAACACCATGTTATAAGGCAACCAAATTCCTCATGGTCCCACGGTCTGTGCTTTTGGCAGGGCAGCTCCTTTCCTAACCCTCAGGGTCTCTGCAGCCCTTGCTTCCATTCCCTCCTTGCACATCCAGGTGCAAGCTAATAAAGAGTCAATCTTACAGTTCTGACCACGTGCTAAAGCATGTTCTTTAAGTCATCTACAAAAAAACATCAGTGAGCAACAGGAAAAAGACAGATTTTGTTATGTTCAAACCTTTAAAGTACCATGAACAAGAGGTATCTTCACAACCAGTGTTCTGACAGCATCTATTCAGTGTACTTCCCTTCATCCTTACAAACTCAGAAAAACTGGGGTGGTTTTTTCATCTTCTAACTCTGCAGGCATTCAGCTTGAGAATACCGGGAGCTGCAGCGCATTATCACATGAAGATGGAGAGGGGCAGGATAGTGAAAGGATGAACAGGGAGGAACATGGAGACACTTGCGCTTGGCAAGCTCTTCACCATCTACACAAAGAATATGCATACACACAGTAAAGAATTTTGTTGTTTTCTTGCTCTATTTTTTGTCAGTTTTTTTTAATTAAAAAAACCCACATTATTCCTGCTAAGGCTGGTTGTGCAAAGTTACTTTTCAAGGACCACCATTCAGTCTGACTCAGTTTCTGCAGACAAGCTTCCTACTGATCCATTTCTCACTAGCATCTTGCTGTAGTTTTTCTGCTGCTCTTCTTTGAAAGTATCTTTGACTTTCGCTCGTTTCAGACCTCCATCCCTGGAAAAGAGCAAGAGGGAACAATAAATCATCAGGGCTGTTATGGCTATTGTTATCAAACTATGCATTACTTTAAAACTCTACAGTTGATTAAGGTAGGTAAACTCAACTATTATTATTATTAAAGGCTTTTCTTCAGAACTTCCCTAACATCCAATTTTAAGCACATTTATTTAAACCTTCACCTTAAGCCACAATGCTTGTGCAGTTCAAATTTTGAATTCAGCCCATTAAAGCAGTCCATTTGTGTTGGTAACAGGCTGTACTTACAATGGAAATCTTTGGCAATCTGGGATGCTACTTCCCCAGACTGCAGAGCCAATCTTCTGCAACACTACAGTTGTATTTTGCCTTATATTATTCAGAGTTGGGTCTCATAGTTGAATCTATTTGCCCATTCTCTTCATCTGAATTTTGCTCTTAAGTTTGTGTCATATGAAAACTTAGGCATTATCCTGATACTTACTGTGGCAGGACATGAGAAAGTCAGAGCATAAAGCCTCAAGATCTGTTTTATTTTTTGCTGTTCATCAGATTTGCCAAGAAACTTCACTTTTGCTACTTAATCTCAACATCAGAAACAACTGGGAATGGACCTACTTCAAAAGCATCAAGCCTTTAGATGAAATTCACTGTATGCTACATGCTCCCAAGATTTTATACATCTTTTACTTTCACATACATGCATGTGACATTACTTTTTCCCTGAGTGGAATAAAGTGATGTTGAATCTTATCTGTCACAAAGCTAAGGAAGGAAGCACCTATCAGTCAAACTAACCACAAACAATCCATGAATTCTAACAAGGATGTCATCACTCACCAGGGGAGTTCAGTCAGTCCTCCTTGGTGAGCAATGGCTGACCTCACTCTGTTGGCAAATTGAACAGCATCTTCATCTTCCTTCAAGAGTCATAAATTTAACATAATCAAAGCAGAAAGAAGTCAATTGAAGCAAACTTCCATAATATTTTTTTATCTGCTGCTTCATCAAATCAGCTCACTGCCAAACAACTCATTCCTTATCATGCCAACATCACAATCTGAGCTTCCCATGTCATAATAACTCATTTTTCTTCTAGAGTGCTGAAATTAGGTGAAAATTTTGCTTCAACAAGATGGGACATTACCATTATTGCTACTGTGAACAGTACTGCATTTACTGCTACCTTTGCATATTTGATGCACTGCTGATGGTACCAAGCTGCATCAGGAAAAGCCAAGTCAAATCATACATCAGTCAGCACTGACAAAAATCCAGTATAAAACTAATATGGAGACATGCAGTGGGTAGAGGTTTTGGGGGAAAAAAAGAATAAAAGTGCACTTGCACACACAGTCAATCTCTTAAGTAGCAGTCAGGCAACAAGATGCTGAATTACCTTTCTAACCATTGGTGGCAAGTACCACACATTGCAAACAATGGCCCAGCTCGTCATTATTCGCAGCAGATAGCTCACTATGTTGTATTTGCTGCTGTTCCAAAAGGCATCTCCAAACTGAGGATCATACTGCAAAGGATCACAAAGAAAAATTGATTAAGCCTTTACCCAGACCATCACAGCCTCTGAGACCTGGAATTACATGGCAGAACCAGCAGCAGATGTCACTCATTTGCCTGAACAGCTGAAAGGACTATGTCTGCTGTGAGACAGGAAGCTTCCCTTCAGCACTGGGAAGGACTAGCTGGATTTATCTTCCTTCCAGCTTTCTGGAAGAAGAAGTTTACCCCATCAGGGCCTACCAGACAGGCTCTATAGGCCAAAATACTTTACTCTAATTTCAGTCACTTATTCTCCAGGAGCCATCCACAGCATGCATCCAAAGGCCAGAGCTACTGTGCTTTCAATAGCAGCTGTATTGATATAGCTTCCTGCCCCTCTGACAAAAACCCATCCCAAACCCTGGAATTCAGCAGCCAGCTACTTTCACTTACTTTGATTGCAACAGGATAGATTGTCCCTCCTATTTCAAAGCTCCCCTTCTTGAACATCATCACAGATGTATTGTTTATGCAGGTGCCTATCCAGAAGAGAAAGTCATTGCTTCACACAGCTATTTCAGTACAACACAACATCCACATACAGGTCTTAACCATAAAGGGTCTGCATTTGCTGCTCACTGAGTTAAGCATCTCCTCCCTGCTTACTTTTAGGCTTTGTCTTGTGACTGACAACCTGAATGAAGCCAGAAGGTATGCAAGACAAAAAGCAGAATGCTGTGGTTAAATCTGTAGGACAGCAAATTAATAATCTGTGGTAGTTTTAATACATAGTTAATACATTTTAAAATGTATTAATTTGTAACGGTTTACATTTGTTAATTTTAATTTTTTAGTTAATGTATTAAATAATGTGGTGAGTTTAGAGTTAGCTAAATTTATTAGTGTATTTATTTTTTTGTTGTGAGATGATGAGAAGGGTAAGAATAGGTTTAAATTTTAAGATTATGAAGAAACTTTTATTAATAAAAGTAAAGAATAGAAAAAAAATCCTTTTTAGAACACTTTTTTTTCCTGTTCACTTTTTTCTTTTTAACTGAGAACATAAAAATAAAACTTGGGATTTTAAATCAAGTTACTATTTCTACAATAGTTTTTCCTCAGTTCTCATATGGTGAGGAGTTTCTTGGGGTAAAATAAACAATCTTCCCCTTCTTCTGCCCACAGCTTCTGCCAGGCAAAGGAACATCCAGGGACAGTATTGTGTTGTCTCCATGTATATTTATCTTATATTAAAGATAAAAACCTAACAAACTTGAAGCCAGAGGTGAAGATATATTTGAGCAGCAGATGGCATGAAAAGAGAACAGGGATGACATTCACACTGAATGGAGATAAGTAGTTCAGCTTCTTACCTTCTGGAAAAATTAAGATTGGGAGCTTGCTTTTATCTGCCACATGTTCCCTGAGTCTGTGTAAGCAGAAGGAAAGCTTAAAAAATAACTCCTTTCCACTCTTCCTTCCCCAGACAGGCGCATTAAAAACACCCTAATGTATTACAAATGTATGAAACCAAAGCCTTTTACTAGACACTAATTTGTACTTGCTTTGCTTTTCTACAGAAACTGAAGCTTTGTGCCAGCCATCCCTTAGGCCCCTGGAACATTACAGCGAGGCAATATCCTGTTTTCTTTCCTCTGCAATATTTTACTAATGACTATCAGAGAAGCCAACAATGATATGCCATTAAGCCCGTCCAACTAACTCTGATCATCTCAACCTTCAAGAAATTGCCTACGTAAGAAAACTTACTGATGCAGTGGTCCATCCAGCCTCTGCCACTTAACAGCATATTTCTTAAAAAGGGGACTTCTAAATGCCAACAGCTCAAACTACTTGAGTAACACTTGGACAACATGGCAAAACTGTCCTGTTGCACAGAGGCCAATAAGCCAGTGAAGAAGTTGACCTGTCATAACTAACCTAAAAAGTTCTCTACAAATTAGGAAGAATTTTTATCCCTGTACTACAGTATTCACGAATATACTTTTAGAGACATCCAGCAGAAAACCACTTTTGTACACAGCTTATATTCTTATAACAAGACATGCTTCCTCTCACCCAAACAAATCTTTTTATTTCTAGTGGCTCACAAATTCCAGTGAAAGTGATACAGCTTTTGTCACAGACAGCTAATTTTACCAACAGCATTTCTTGTCAACAGAAAGTAACAGTATTTAAGTATCTTCACATCCTTTCAAAACAGACACCGGAATGCATCAGACATTAGTTATGCTGACGGCTTCCTTACTGAGATGCTGTGTGACAGTCTGCAACCCAAACCTTCCCAGAGCCTTTGGTCTGAACTACGACACACTGCATAAACGTTTCAAGCCTTCACTGGTGACGTGACATTTTGGCTGCAGTGTACTGCACCAAAGCCCACAAAAGCAAGCACACTCAGGTCATTCTGAGTGATGCAATGTGCCATACACTACCCCTGCAAATCATCCCCAAATCCAGGTCTTTGACTGCCCAATGATGCCTCTCCAGGGAGGCAGCCCAGCACACACCTCACCTTTTTGTCACTAGATGGCGGTCCTTGATCTCAGAGCGCTCAAACCAGACGTGGGGACAGGCCTTGACTGTGGCTCGCTGGATAACGCCCATCAGCCCACCATGAACCTGGCCCACCTGCAAGCTCAGCAAGTCACATCAGTATCTGAGACACCTGAAAGGCAGAATTTCCTCCACTACCACCCCTCCAAGAAAATACAATAAACCCAAATGCATTGGGAAGCCATAAGCCAGGATTGAGCAATGACCACGGAACTGTTAAAATGCATTCACTTGAGAGAATCTAGACACTCATATGGAAGCCTATCTTACGGTACTTTAACAGATGAAGAGCCTGGCATTGACATTCCAAGAGCAACTTCTCCAGCACATACTACAGACGAACTTCAACATAACTTACACTTTTCCCCACTGACCAGTACTCAAGCAAACATCTCTGCTGTGAAAGTTAAGTGCTGAAGTCCGCAAGCAATACCCCACAATCTTTCCCTCTCCTGGTCCCTCTGCTGTGGTTATCTTAGATCTCCTCATACCATTGCGTAGCATCCATCATTTGTCAAAATGATCGCATCTATCGGTGATGTGTGGTTGGCAACACAAATTCCTCCTTTCTGAGGTCTGTTTTCCCTGCAATTACATATTTTTTTGTTAGACCGCTAGTACACTAAGCACCACATTATACACCAAATAGGTCCATGAAGTTGTCAGGTGAGTCAGCCTCTAGTATGACATCAGCTTGCAGCTCAGGAGACAGCAGTCCACATTTCCAATGGGATGTCACACACATGAGCATACACACACTTTTGCCCACTCACCTGTTATGGTAATGGATAGTACCAGACAGAGCTCTGATGAGAATCCGGGAGCATGTGAGGTGAACCACTTCACTCAGGTAGTTTTTCACACTGCAAGAAATCAGACATCTGAAGCATCCTGAAAAGCAGCTAAACACAGATGCAATATTCCCCAGCCTACTCAACACAACTTAGGGCTGAAATTTTCCTGGTATTCTGGAGCACACCCAGCTCTACCACTCACTTGCTAAAGCAGCTCAGCCAAGATACATCATACCCTTGGTGCCACTTAGCTAGGCAAGGCTCTCTTCTCTTTGCTGGGTATTTTTCATCCCAACATTACTACCTGCCCTACAATGTTCCATTTGAGTATCTCATGGCAGCAGGAGGAACCAATCAGAAATCATCACCCTCAGCACCAAGACTGACAAGAACCCAACCTCAGCCCAAATTCAAAATGTTGCTAAAACAAGGTCCACAAATTTGTGGGTGGAATAGACTATCGGTCATCTGTTATAGGTAAAAATCTGCCCACTCTTAATCTTCAGCTGTTTGCACTGATACAATTTGGCAAGTTCATCCCTCACAGTACCTACCTGCCGTTTGGCAGCTGTCCCACTACTGTTGTTCCCACAATCATTGACGTAATCCCAATGGCAGCGAGGGTAAAGCTACAAACAAAACATTTGCTCATTGTAATAACACTTTCCCCATTTAAAATGGAAAGGAATTGCAGAAATTCAATTATTCCTCATATACTTGACATATGCAGTTCTGTAACTCAGCAATTCCCTGACCTATTGTTTTTAAAGTCATGGTGTAACAAAGGCAGTAGATCCAGATACTTCCATGCACAGTGTCAGGGAATTTTAGTGCTTACTTTTATTTTGCCAATATACATAGACTTAAGGGAAGCATTCATGGAAAAGATGGCCATCAGCCCTACTCTATGCCCCAAAGGGAATAAGGACTTCTTAATATAAAAGGAGTCTTTAAGCGAGTTAATATTTTATATCTGCCAATGCTGCTTTTTAGTTAAAGAAAGCTGAGACGACATTTACCAAAAAACCACAAATTTACCCATTCCCAGGCTGACAAAACCCCTCAGCACCAGAGCTTACCGTAGGGGCAGCAGGAAGCAGTACCGCACTATCACCCCAATGACCCATACAACAGTCAGCCTCAGGCTGATGTAATGGAAGTTGACATTAGTCCTTGTAAGCAGATTCCAGGAGAGCAGCTCTTCCGAGGAAAATCGCTGAGTGACTTCATCTTCCACAATGGCCTCAAACCCTTTTCTGCAGAAGTAGAAAATGTGGGAGAATTCGAAGTCTGCTCGATGCAGAAGGGCGATTTCTTTCTCCATAGGTGTTTCATCCCTTTCAATGATACCTTGGGAAGGAAAAGGGAAACCACCTGAGAAAGCAATTCTGTGATGTAACAGTCACCCTTCCAGACCACTTGTCACTCTGTATGACTCAGGAAAACAAATTAACTGTCAGAGTCCCTTCTAGGACAGAAAGAGAAGCCGTGTAGTTGAATAGAGCATACCTTACAGGAGGCCACTTCCAGCTCCCCTTCCTCTTATTAACACCTTGAGCAGTAACTATGTGAAGTTCTGTTACCTACTGAACATAGGGAAGAAGGCAAATCCTTTCCCACCATCTGACATGTTCTCAACTCAAACTTTATCCAGGATTCTCTTATGCTTCCAGAAGAAATCAAATCAGAACTTGGCCTTTCCATTCCCTTCTGTGCTCTGTGTATTTAAGGGCATTCGGTCTCCTTTATGGAGGCTTCCCTATTCCCATCTCTTGTCTGACATCCTGGTGTCTCACAGCCCCAACACTGCCAAAGCCCCACACCACAACACTGTGCATGGACCAGTCCTAAACCAAACACACCTCCCTGCCTTCACAGCACAAATATTTTCTGTAAGTACAGGCAGATCGCACTATTTTTTTTATTTTACTTAAAATCAAAGAAAAACCCTCCAAAACACCACATCAAAGAAAGTTGTGCCTAGAGGAGCCTTGATTTAGTCCAGCACTAAAAGCTGTTTCAGCTGAACTCTGACTACATAATGCCTGGAGACAAACCTTGAGCGTTCAGAACTGCAGTGCAAACAAGAAGTATTTCCCTTTCTCCACCCTTTTCATTTTTTTAAGCTTATCGTCTGATAAGCATGAATTTCTCATCAGAGCTTTCAAAGGCAAAACCAAAGTGTATAAGCTAAACAAATAACAAATAGCTGCGTGCTAGTAAGCAAGTCTGGCTCTAGAAACTCATGACCAAAGAACTCTAGACTAACAGTTAACCAGAACAAACATCCCCTGACACACTCAACTTGGATTACAGAGGTCCAAGTTCAGGTTGCCACTCTGTCAGACACCCTCTGATAAATTGCATAATCTCTGTGCTTCCATGCTCAGATAAAAATATGGGAAAGGACACAGCACCCAATTTCATCAAGCTACTAGGAACTTTCCATGTCATAGGATGTGTTTTTGTAGGGAATCTTCAGTGAAGTCTTACTAGCAGAAAATCTCTCAATATATTTCCTATGCCAATAACTGTAACATTTAAATGACAAGTGATATGGAAAAATCTTCATATTGCACAAACATACATATGGGATAACATGGGAAGCTCCAAGACACAAGTCCCACAAAACACTGAGGCAAACACTAAAGAAGAACAACACTGCAACAAAACCTATTGGCACCTTCAGTTTGGAACCTGGCAGCCGCAACTTCCAATCTTACCAGTGGGCCACCTCACTGCATTGTCTTATCAAAAGCCTACAAAAGTATAAACCATTAATATTAGTGCACACCCAAAAAGCCACATGCTCTTCAGGATTTAAGTTATACAAGCATGCATCACCTCAAACATTTACCAAAATGGACTACGCTTATGTCATATGCTAACCCAAATCACAGCTCTAGTTTCTGATTCAATTTCTCTCACACTCAGAAAATCTCCAAACTGAGAAATATTCAGGACTGTAGGTGAGTCAGTCCAACCTGTCTGCTCCATGCTGCTGGTTGTCGGCAAGAAAACAGGGAACACTCCAGCATCCATCACACGAGTAACACCCCTCTCTCCGGTTCCCAGAACTGGGAATGTTTCCTCCTTACCCAGTCCTTATCCTTCCCCCTTACTCAGCACCATTCAAGCAGCTGGACCGTCTAGCTCCAGCTTCTCAGCTGAACCCAGCCCAGGGCTCAAGTTTATTACGCTGCTAGCAAGCTGAGATAGCAGGGCTATAATGTCTTGCCTCATCAGCCTGTGCTGTCCTTGTCACATGACACCCCCATGCACCAACGGCCCTGCAGCCTTGGGACAGCTACTCCAAACCAAGATCTCAGCAGCATGTGAAGGTATTATGAACAGAATTACACACACACGCTGCTCTGGTGATGTACTTTAGCCTTCTTGTAATCACAACTCACAATTAACAGCCTTTAATCTCTCGGGCACGGGCAGAGCTGAGCTTGCCAAAGCCAACACTACGCAGGAGTACAACAAACATTACTCTCAACCAAAAAAGAAAGCCATAGTCATTGTTTTTCTCAGTACTGCAGTGCAAGCCCCAAGCCTTCAAGCTCACATACTCCAGTCAACTAATTATACCAAGCTCAAATTTGACACTATCTATTTACATAGTAAGTAGATCTACTTAGCAGTATCTAGCAATTAGCTCCTTAGTAGTATCTACTTATGTAGTAACTAGATACTACCAACATTATTTGCATAAGCTTTTATTGAATGTAATTTTCAAATCTCATATTAGCATTTTGCCTTTTTTAAACTCATCACGTTGAAGACAACACAGCCAGCACCCACACAGAGAGCTGAGAGCTGATTATTCAGCTGCAGTGAGATAGACACCTACCCTCTGAGCACCTGCTCAGGCAAGAGGTACCACTGGTCCAGCACACACTGCCCTCTAGCAGAGAAAGATCTTGATCTTGACAGCACCACATAATTCCCCACAAAACTACAAGATTTCAAGATTTCTCTTGAAACTATTCCTTATCCCACCACCAACACAGGGGAACTGGCTGCCTTTTCTGCCAAGAGATGTAAAGCACACTGGATTTGATACTGTAAAGAAAGGTGGCGTCTCCTCAGTCATGCTCACTTGGTTTTTTGTTTGTTTGTTTGTTTTTTACTGAGAGATACAATTTCAAAGTGTTTGGGGAGGACCATTTTTGCTCTGCCAGGGAACAGGAAAACTTGCCCTTGCAGACACATCTGCAGTGCTCCCTCCCATTCTGACTCACCTCCCAGTACTGGCTGGGTTGTCAGGAAAGACGTAAGATGTGATATACACATCCTTTCAGCATTTACACATAGGTGCACAAACACACAAACATTTACCTTTAACCTGCTTTAATCAATTACTCTGTAATTCATCATCAGCAGGAGTTTCCCGTCCCTCAGTAAATACTGTGCAATGCAATTGGGCCTCTGCCCATGTCTGTTCATGTTCTGTCACCTCAGGGGACACCAACTTATATAATGTGCTATTAAACCTACACCTGACCTGACCCTCAAGTACTTTCACAGCCAGGGACTCCTAATCACAAGTCAGTTACTCCTATGCTTAAAATATTCCCAAGAGCAAGATAATGAAGCATAGCTTGCCACTCCTCACACTTTCTCAAGTAAGGAACGGTTAAGACTCCAGCTTCCAGCAGAGATCAGTGGGGAAAGGTTTTAACTTTTATTTCATATATACAAAGAACAATAAAGAGGGCTTCAGACTACCATTGTGATTGTGTGTCCCCATCCATAAAACTGCTTGAACGTAGCCTGTGTGCAATCATTTGAATTACCGCAGGCAATTTTTACTATCTCTAATGGTCCTCCAGTGGAATGCACTCAGCACAGGTTCTGAACCACTGCACATATTAACACTACAGACCCCTCAGCTGCACACAGGGGAAACAGCTACTTGTAGCTTATTTTTACTTTAAAGATAGTTCAAAGAACAATCTACTAGCTTTCCTCCTTGACATCTCTTTACTAGAGAAGAAATAACTGTGTAAGAACAATCAGATGTCTAGGAGGATGGCAGCTCCTACTGTGCAGCTAAAGCAGCAGAGTAGGGGGTCTTTCCCTCTCACTGGCTCATGACACGATGGGGCACCATCAGCCTTACAGGAAGAAAAAGGGTATCTTCCTGAATCACTGATAATCTGGGAAATAGACAACACGTCACTGACAATTAGCTGAAAGGACCACTAATTTTGCCTTTCCCCCTTTCCTCCCAAAAATCCCCACAACTTTCAGGACACTGGTGAGTGATATAGGATGTACTTTTCTCAGCCTCTTGAAAGCCAGTAATTAGTTTTAACCTGTTTTCAGAGCTGCTGTGAAGCACCTCCAGTTTATTATCAGAGATGCTGACAGTTGCATCTGCTGCCATGAAAGTCAGTTCCATGCCTGGCCTGCAGATAGTGCAATCCCAGTGTCTGCAGTATTGACAAGGATATCCCTTTGGAGCTGAAACATACATGTGAAACACACATACCCAGCTCAGCAATTCAGTCCCCACTACTGGATCATGTTTACAGGAGCTAATCCACAGGCTCAGGTAACAATTGACTGGTCTGCTAACTGTCAGGCTGGGCCTGCTTCCAGCTGTGCAGCACAAGGAGGGAGCACACAGAAAATGCTCACACTGCTGCCAATGCTGTCAAAACAGAGCAATTAAATAACAAAACTGAAGCATTCAGGATCCAGGAAGAAACCAATGCCTTGTTCAGCCTTCTCCTATTTCTTGGGCAAACTCAGACTTCTTTCATGGGTCCAAAGCCTTAAAGCCAACTCTGACCTACTAAAGTCTACCACAACTCACACACAGTATGGGTTAAGATATAGTTGAGGAACTATTTCAAAACTAGGCTAAAAGAAGAAAGATGAAGCAACTTTTCAGCTGTCTTTCTACAGACAGTGAGTGTAAGAAGTTTGGTAAACACTGATATTAACTCCAGAGAGTAAAAGGTCAATAGTAGCAGACTGGAAAGAAGACAAGTAGCCCATCACACACTTTCAACTTGCAGTCCTACCACAGAAAAAGCACTGAGCTTGGGGAAGAGAATGGCTGTCCAACAAACACTTAGATCTCTTCAGAGAACATTTAAGTGCACTCTAATGCTGTTAGAGAGATAGCTGATCAGCAAACCTGCAAGCATCAGGGTAAGGACATTTCAAGATGAAAATAAACCTCATATTTGAACACGAAAATTTCCATCAACTGAGAACAGTCTCCATCTTAAGCTCTATTTTGTTTTGTTAAATTTCATGTTGTTTCATATCCTTCATTTCCTCATCCCCTGATTTTTCAACTCAGTACAAGCCAGTAAAAGAAGCAATTTATTTTGCAGGAACCATTTGCTAGCCAGTAGCATTGCAAAACCGCTATGAGTGTCCTGGTTTTCACTGGGGTAGAGTGAATTCTATTCACAGTGGCTGGTATGGGGCTGTGTTTCGGATTTGTGCTGAATACAAGGTTGATAATATAGAGATGTTTTTGTTATTGCTGAACACTATTTACAAAGCCAGGGGCTTTCCTGTTTCTCGTACAGCCAGGCTGATGAGGAAACTGGAGGTGCTTGGGAGACTGGGAGGAGACAGCCCAGACAGGTGACAAAGTGACCAAAGGGATCTTCCAGATCACATAGTATGCTGCTCAGGATATAAAGTGGGAGGAATAAGGAAGAGAGCAGGACATTGGTTGTGATGGTGTTTGCCTTCCCAAGTCACTGTTACACATCATAGGGCCCTGCTCTCCTGCCAGCCCATGGGAAAGCATGTCCTTGTTTTGCTCTGCTTATGTATGTGACTTCTGCTTTCCCTGTTAAACTGTCTTTATCTCAATCCATGGGTTTTCGGGCTTTTACCATTGCGATTCCCTCCCCAATCCTGCTGGGGCAGTGAGTGAGCAGCTGCCTAAGGATAAACCATGACTTTCAGTGAGCATGTAACATGCCATCTCTGCTTCATTTGAGAAGGCATCAGTACTCCAAAGTCACAACATTCGTCTCATCACTGTGACTTTATCCCAAGCTCTCACCATTAGTGGTAGGAGTCCGTGGCACCTGCAGCTGTGGCGTTTTGGCACCTTTTTGTAACCGGATAGTGGCCCACTGTTGAAAAGAAAGAAAATATTCATTTCACAAATGCAGTATTCACTTAAGGAAAAAAAATCACCAAGAAATCCAATTTAGTCAAAGACATATTGTGATTTTCAAAGAATATCTTCACCAGGTAATCATAATTCATTTTCCTCAAATGTGCCCACAAACCCATACACAGTTCTTATGAAGAAACTCAGAGTAATTAATAATAACTTAAAAAAACAAACCAAAACAACACTCAGTGCCAGTCAGTACTTCCCAACTCTGCTTTCAGTCTTTAGAGAGCGAACTCAGTGCTATACAGCTGTTCCAGTTCTATTTCAGGTACACAGCCACCAAGAGCCTGAAAGGCCTCTGTCAGCCTTGCTACTGCCACAGCAGCCACTGAGTCCAGGCTGCATGGAAAGCCACAGGACACAAACAGCCCATGTTCAGAAAGCTGACAGACACATCACAACCCAGCTTGTCCTCTTTCAGAGTAGCTTCATCATACTGAAGAAAAAAAAAACAAAGTCAAAACGGTGTTAAGAGAAACTGAAGCCTGCACACAGCTGCTTTCACTAACATCCAAAACCAGCATTTTCAGTCATGGGAAGTTTCAACTAAACTCAGACTCAACCCAAAAAGAATCACACCCAAGAATTTTCCAATTTGAACAAACCTGACATTTCCCTTGACTCTGCAATGCTCGTTTCTTGGCATCTTCACAGAATTGTAGAATGGTTTGAGTTGGAAGATATCTTAGCAATCACCTAGTTCCAACCCTCTCCCCCATGGACAAAAACACCTACTACCAGATCAGGTTGCTCAGAGTCCCATCTAGCCAGGTGTTGAACATGTCCAGGGATGTAGAGTCCACAGCTTCTCTGGGCAATGTGTTCCAGTTGCCTTTTCTTCTTTGGCTGAACAACCCCAACTCTCTCAGCTCTCATTTTGAAGCTCTGAGCAGCAGAAAAACAGGCCAATTCATCAGGTTTAGGGTGAGCTACAGAGAGCCCCTTCTCTTGCCCTTGGGAAGGGCTGGGTTTAACCTGCTCCCTTCCTGTGGGTGGTCTGAGAAAATAAGATTGAAATAGGGAATAAGGTAAACTCTGCTCTCCAGTGTGTCAAAGCTTCCCAGCTGTCCTGGGTCCTGCAAAAGCCTCTGGCAGAACCACATTAGCCAGGAGACTTTGTCTCATTTCCAGTCCTGACGAGACTGGAGCCAGTTTAACCTGTTCTCAGGTCAGAAGGCTTTCCTGACCTCCATCTGACTCAGTTCCAGAGAGCTTTTATATAGCCCTCTATCTCAGGCTTAATTTTTACTGGGTTAAAATTATAATCCTTTTTCCACCCATGTCTGTGATGTCAGAGCAGCCCTTCTAGCCCGAATCCTTCCTTTCCCCACATGGCAGCTTTGCTAAGGGATAGAAAGCTCAGTCAAAGAAGACTGATTTGGTGGTTCCCCATTACTCACATCAATTCCTCCTCCACAAGACTCCTTCCTATTTCTAGGAACAGTTATAATGGGCATGTTCAAGACAAACAGGTGACCTGGGAGAAATAAGCTCATATCAAGAGATCAGGATATTATCCTGTTCAAATCATAACAGCTAATCAGTATCAAAGGCATATT
Source organism: Anthoscopus minutus (assembly GCA_013399455.1). Lineage (NCBI taxonomy): Eukaryota > Metazoa > Chordata > Aves > Passeriformes > Paridae > Anthoscopus > Anthoscopus minutus. The sequence continues at coordinate 603 of VWYI01008271.1, read as the reverse complement.
TTTTAAGAGCATACAGATGATGCTTGGTCTGCACAGGAAGGACGCAGCTCCATGTTAAACCATGCATTTTCCACTCTTCCCCTCCAAAGGAGCAGTGGGACATATGGCAATGCAGTTCGCTTTTGAAAGGTCAGTATCCTGATTCATGGCATTATCTCTAACAAATAACCCCCCACTATGGCTTACTGTCTCAGATTCTGCTGAATCACAACCTACCCTGCCAATATCATCACTCATTTTCTCAGTTCTGCTGCTGCTAAGGCAATAGCTCTTCCAAGAATAAATTTTAACTGTAGGAATAAGTCAGTTCTTTCTGTAGTAGTAAATTACTTTCAGTAACTTTCTGGCTACACACCATTCTCAGCAGTACTGCAACCATAGAAGTTCTGGGAAATACCAAACCAAAACACTGTTCAAGGAAGAACCTATTCACAGCACTGTCATTTTACTTTTTGTCTATAGAATGGATTTGGGGGTTGTTATGGGTTTAGAACTAGCTAAACTCACAAGTGCACTTATTAATTTTTTGTTGCAAGATATGATTTTAGGAGAAAGGAAAACAGGCTCTAACTTGAAGACTATAAAGGAAGTTTTATTAACAAA
>VWYI01008268.1:1475-25727 GCA_013399455.1 Anthoscopus minutus | reverse complement strand
AGAAAAAAAACCCAAAAGACCCCCCCAAAAAATGCTTTTGAAAACATCATAGCTATCACCAGTTTTCAAGCCTCCTAAATAGGAACTCCCCATGGAAAATATTGCAATTTAGAAGCAGTAGCAACAGTGAGCCATGCTTCCCCCTTCAGCGAAATTTTCTTTTATGCTTTTCTTGATTTGCCCCATCTCTGTATAGCCTTTCAAATACCCAGCTACAGTGATCTAAAGTCTAAAGATGAAGCCATAAGCCTCCCCTTGCAGAAACCAGGGAAGAGAATTCCTGTGTGGCATTTGACAAGACTGTCTGTGTGTGAAGTCCCACACTGCAGTACCCAAGCAATTTGGGAGTGGGTTATCTTTGGAGCAGGAGGTGCTGCATATGGGCTTATTAGTCCTGTCTGTCAGGGCTATGCTACTTTAATGTGGTTTTATGGCTTCTGCGTCACATGCTTGTATCCGCGCCATACAGACTCAGCAGCTTGCTCTGAGCGCGCCAGAGTACGTCCAACACAGCCTTTCATTGTGAAGCACAGACATATTCCAAGATTCTCTGCCTGCCATTACTCAATTTGGGAAATGGATATGAGTAATTTTTCTGTAGTGAGGCTGGCTTTTAGCTAGGGAATTTAGGAAGAAGCATCGCACGGTGATCATTCAGAAGCAGATGAAAAGAATCTTCTCTATCACCATTTTTTTTCCCTCTGTCAGCTTCCCTGGCAGGAAATCATGTCTCACTTTTAACAAATAGATTTTTTTAAAGAAAAAGTGACTGTTCCCAAACATAGAGTCTTGTATGAAGGGGCAGAAAGAAACATTATTTACACATGGTGTGAAATGGAGTAATTTATGTGTTTTAATCTTGCAAATAATTTCAATCATATATTCAGAGCATATCACCATTGTCTGTCAACTTTAATTTCAGAAATTGGAAAGTATAATGGCTTTTCTTTTCATTTGCAGGGGGGATGAATGGTATTGTTAGGGTTTATTTAAGGAGAATAAATCCTAATGTGTCTCCATAACACAGCATACATATCTGCAGAAGCCAAGAATGGGCCCTTGCCCTCTAGCTCTGAGAGATGTTGCCAACAAAGATAAAATAGAAAAAGCAGCAATAATCTCACAGGGTAAAGACATAAATATTATCAGATCCTTTAGTTATTTTATATTGACAGGCTTACTGACACCAGTATGGAGTTTCATTAATTTATATAAGCAAAAATAGTAATTCACGTTACTCTGAATTCACATTGTAAGTAATTCACATTGACAATGAAGTCAATGGCAGAAAACTTTTGACAACACACATAAGAGGAAAACTAAGTTCAAAACTATCTTCACAGTCAACTCAATAACTTTTTTACAGTGTTTTTTTTTCAAATATGTTCGCAAATATGTGTTTAAATTTACAGAAAAATCAAAAGCTTAGAAGGAAAAGCTATTGCTGGAGTAAGAGCTTGCAAGGAGTAATTATACCATACTCTCAAGTCAAATGCATGTTAATTATCACTAATTTAAAAATTATGACAAGAATTTTGTTCCAACCTTGGAGAACTTGGCCCTTACCCTGACATGAAATATGAGAATAAAGTAAGTAGTTCTTGCGACAGGAAAAATTGCACTATAAGATATTCCTATTCATCTTCCGATTTCTTTAACCTCTTGAGCTGCCATTGCATCCTGTCAATAGGAAGGGAAGAAAAGACAGAAGGAAGATGTCATTATGTGGCTTTAGAGAGTGACTTCCCCAAATTACCTCTAATCTGGTACCTCAAAGCACTGAAAAAATTCAGTTTCTTTGAAGAGTCTAAGAGAAATTTTAACCATGATACATTTAAATTAACAATAAAAAAATATACATGAGACATCATGGTCCTATTTGTGGAACATTACACTGGTAATGTGTGTACACAGCATGAGCACGGGGTTTTGCTTGAAATAGTTTACATTGTATTTTTCATGGTTTACATTGTAATTTTTCTGTAGTGAGGCTGGTTTACATTGTATTTTTCATGGGGGAGTATTTTCTACCACAGCTAGAAGGGAATAGTGGCTGATATCCTTTACATTTAAACATTTCCAGTGTTTGCCTGTGATGAGCCAAGATCTTACTTTCAAGTAAAGAAAATGGTTAGAGGTGTTACAAATGTTTCTGGTATTATTAACATCAGCCAGGACAGATTTTCAGGCTCAGTCACATTCAGAAAAAAATTTATGTTGTCCAATTAAAAAATAATGCTGTTTTCTGCCTTGTTTTGCTGACAAGTGCTTCTTTCAGAGCAATCCCTGTGTTATCTAGGAGATATGCAGAACAACACTGAGTTGCATGAACTCGGAAATTAGGTATATAAAATATCATTGACCAAAAATTAGCCACTCTCAAGGGCTACAGTGCAGTAAACTGATTTGGGATGATACCCACTGCCAAAATTTGACCTAAGACTCCTCAAATCCTATCTCTTAAATATAAGATTCTAAATCCATTATTGTCCAGCCAGGAAATTTTCATATGGTGTAGGTTCAAACACATAATTTTGGTCCTTGACACAGACAAAAATTCTTCCTATAGTCCACAGAGGAACCTGAAAGGATGAGTTAGGAGCCTGGCAATGTCCAGTAATGGTCAGCTTTAGTTTAACAAGAGTTTAAAACTTCAGTACAGAGTAAGAAGCCACCTTAACTTCACCAGTGTGAAAATCTCCCTTGCACCTAGATAAGTTCTTCAGAAGATGAACACTTACAACCCTTGTTTAGCAATAGAAGGGATCAGTTCTAACACAGGAAAAGTAAGAAAAAAAGTAAGCACTAAAAGAGTTGACCACTCCCTAAACAAAATGCATGCCTTTGCTTTTATAACAATTGTAATTATACTAGGTTTATTGGTGCAGTTTCTTACATCCATGAGAAGAAACCACTGATAAGGTTTCATTTGCATTTCTTTCTTTTCTCAGCTGTAAAGTTTAGGTAATGGGAACTGCCAAAAGTGTTTTTCATCCCGACAATGGAAAGACAAAAGGCTCACTAATCACATAACATTTATCATCAATTCAATCAATTCCTGACAGAGAATGAAGGTGGACTGTTTGATATTTAAAGGCACTGTATGCTCAGGGGATATTGAATTATCCAAAGATCACTTCTAAGGGAAAAAACAAAAAACAGAAAAAAGTCCAGAAAATAACATACCATTTATGGACACTGAAAGCTTTATGTATGTAGATCCTAGATGTAACTTACCTTTAACCTTGAGTGTATTTTATTTCCTTTCCCACTAGCCATGAAGTCAAGAAAAATGAGCAAAAATACAAACAGAGGGAACTGTACCTAAGAGAGAAGGGAACCAAAACTAAATTCAGAGTTTAAAGAGTTAAAGAAGTAATACTATTTAAACAGGGTTGCAGAACTCCTATTAAAAATGGCAGTACTATAAATGTTCTAGTATTGTCAGGAATGTTCTGTTGGATGACACTATACTGTGATTTGTACACACAGCGGACCAGAGCTGATGGGTGAATGAAATGATCCATAACCCTCACTGACACATTTAGAGCAGTTCAGCTGCACACAGAGAACAGTCCATCATTTGCACCCTTCTGTGAAAGCTGGCTTTACCAAGTGTTTCAATGAAATATGTGCAACTTCCCATTTAAATTAGTACCACATGAACCATGAAGAGCACCACAGGTATCTGTTGTAGTACCAGCCTAATGTAAAAGTGGCCTGTCTTGTAATGCTCTAACAGGAAAGACATACAACCATTCATCTGTAACATATTAAAACCAGAAGAAATAAATTACTCTATAGATGAAGAATTATTGCTTGTGGAGAGAATGTGCAAAGGTAGTTCTAAAAAGCAGCTTTTACTAAAAAATTATTGCAACAGCATTTGAATTCCTAATGCATATTAAACCTAGTTCGCATAATCATAAATCATCATTTTTAAATCAAGAAAATCTGCTTGAAACTTTTTAAAGGTTTATTTTACTAGTTCAGAACTATTTCAGCATTACCACTGAGGGAAGCACAATAGGAGTGACTATAAGGGTGAAATATAAAACTTAACCATTTGCCAAGAAAAATCTGTTTAGTCCTGAGTTTTTCAAATTTACCAGCAAGGGCTGCATAAGTAACTAAACATGTCTTGTGAACATACAGGTGACTAAAAAGAATTTAATTCCGATGGGTGGATTTGCTCTTCCATGCAATAGCTTTTCCTAAATAGTCTCATGTAGTCTACCCAGTAAGGCAGAAGCTTTAGAAAAAGCAATGATATTACCCAAATGTTACAAAGTGTGTATATTAAATTAACTTTAATGGGAAAATTAATCTCCAAAAGCTCATTCTAAACAATTTACCTAATGCTTGATAAATCCTGAGCTGAACAGAAACTAGTTTTCAGGGTGGTGAATACTCAGTACTTTGGGAGTGGTACGCAGGAGTTGATGCACACATACCTTTTACTCTTGGATTAGGAAACAGGACCAGTATGAATAAAGAAGAAGCTCTACACCTACCTACCAGGCTAGAGACATGTTGTTCACTGATTTCCAAATATAAAAAACAAGGACAAATAGGCTTAGTATCCTCTAGTCCAAATTTTTCGAAAGTGTGCCTTGAATATGAACTATGGGATGCTAAGTAGCCTCTGGGAAATCAGTGCTGCTCCAGCTGCATCTGGTTAGAAAAGTTCTGTCATTTCTGAAAATGAGACCTTTGTCTTCATTTCTAGCAGAGTCTAGAAAGCTGGGATCAGGTCCAGCCTTTCAATTAACCAGGATATTTTGCAATGGTATCTGGCCTATATACAATAGCAATGTATTTCACATTAATTAATATTCTTACATTCAAACATTCTTACTGTGACCTTTAAACCCAAATAGATACTCTGTTTTACTATGTAGATATTAATTGCAAACAAAGAAAATGCTGCAGTGGGATACTTGATCTGAAACACATTTTGCAAAGCCACCTTTGTCCTAAACTGATGGACTAATAGGCCTTGCTTCTCACTTACAATTGTCCATAATTGAAAAGTACAACTCAATCCTTTGACTTTAGGCATGAGATGAAGAACAACAAATGATCAGATACTGGAGCCGCACATTGATTTAGGGAAAAAGTGATTTAGGGGTATACAAAGAGCTTGTGCTCCTTGAAGAATCAAAAAAGCAAAATCAGTCCTACCTTACAAGTAGACTGCTTGTGCTGAATACCCTTGCAAGTTCCATACCTATTTAATGAATTTGTTTCCCCCATGAGTTACCAGTGAAACTCAGATGACAGCAAAAGTAAGATTGTCTCCTGCAATTTTCCTCAAGCCTTGTTCACTGCCCTTTTGCTCCTGTTTCTGTGGTCTCTTAGATGCCAAAGTAAAGTGAAATAAAAAGCAATATTGCAAAACTGTCACTTTTAGGCTGTGTACAGTCAAGAAAATAGAATACTATCATAAGATATTCAAACAGCACAAATCTGGAGCTGCTGCAATTTTGTGAATGATATCTAAATAATCTTGAAGACTGAGAGTCATTTATATCACTAATCTTGCTCTAGCAAATACAAAATATAACTCCATGTATCATGAAATCTCTGTAGTATTTCTGCCTTTGCTTAACAGAATTTCAAATACTAATTGTGTTTACAGAAGTTGTTTTCAGCCTCGATTGTTGTTTGATTACTATGTGAGCTCATATCTGTATTTGATCTAAATGGTCTAAATTGTTGTGGTGGTGGGTTGACCCAGACAGACAAGTCCCCACAGAGTTGCTCTTTCACTTTCCCCCAGCAGGGTGGGGGTGGGAATTGAAAGCCAAAACCAAGAAAAACTTGTGGATTGAGATAAAGACAGCTTAATTAGTGAAACTATCATACTGAAGCGATACCACCATTGTTTTATCACAACACCCCAAATTCTCCCTCCAAACCCAGCACCATATAGGTTACTGTGAAGAAAAAAAATCTATCCAAACCAGACTCATTACAATGATTTCTGTTACAGTCATTATTTAAGAAATCTCCCAGACAAAATTTCCTCTGCACTGACTGGAAATTTTCACATCAAAATTTCAGAAGAAAACCCCTGTTTTTCAGATAAAGAAATAAAATATATGTTGCTTTCTGTATTTCTTTCTTTTTTTTGTTAGGACAATAATAATGAGATATACCAGTTTTATAATTAAAATTTACAATCCGTATCATCACAGAATCAAAAAACAGCTGAGTTTGGAAGGCACCTCTGAGAATTGTCTATTCCAGGATCCCTGCTCAGGCTATAGAAGGTTTCTCAGGGCTCAGTTTGGTTTGGAATATCTGCAGGGGTGAAGACCGCAACTTTCTTGAACCATTTATTTTGGTCTTTGATCACACTCATAGTGAAAAAAAGCTTTTCCTTATTAGATGGAATTTCCTCAATGTCAGGCTACTGAAATTACCCTTGTCCTGTTAGTGAGCACCACTGAGAAAAATCCTGCCTCCACTGTCTTTACTCCTCTTTCTGGTATTTATACACATGTATAAGATCCCTCTAAACCATCTCTTCTCCAGGCTGAAGAGTCCCAGCTCTCAGAGAGAGATTCTCCAGTCCCTTAATTATCTTCACAGCACTATGCTGGACAAGCTGGACAAGAGGCATGTCCGTGCCTCTCTTGTACTGCAAAGCCCAGACCCTGACCCAGCAATCAAGATGCGCCCCATCAGGGCTCAGAAGAGGTAAAAGGTCTCTTCTTTCAGCCTTCAGGTGTTACTTCTCCAGCCCATGAGGCAGCTGGCATTCTTTGCCACAAGGGCGCAGACTGCTCGGATTTTTGTTTCTGCAGAGCTGCTTTCCAGAGAGTGACCCCAGCATGTACTGATGCCTGGGGTAACTCCTCTCCAGAAGTGAGACTGGTCATTTTCCTTTGCTGAACTTTAGCATATTCCTGTCAGCCCATTTTTGCAGCCTTTTGAGGTCCTTCTGAATGGCAGCACAGCCATCTGGTATATGAAGCACTCCTCTCAGTTTCATATTGTCAGCAAATTTGCTGAGGATGCACTGTGGCCCATCACCCTGGTCATTAATTAAGATGTTAGACTCCCAGGGCTTCATATACCTGGCTCAGCTTTTCTACTGTCTGGCTGAAATGGTCATCCTGTGCTCAGTTGGTGCCAGATGGTTCAAAAAATACACATACACACATCTCCGACTCACAGGTAGTAAATATGAAATTATTTGATCCCCATACAGTATCTAAGTAATTGCTGACAGCCTGATATTGTCCAAAACCCTAGAGCAGGAATTTAAATTCATGCAATTTATTTTATATTAAACTACTACAACCAGACCTTCCTGCTATCCTATAAATACTTAATTTATCTGCAAATCAGTTATGTCTAATCACAAATTACACAGAGGTGCAGACAAAGTTAATTCCAAATAAATGTGGGTTTCTTTTAAAGAATGGGGATCTTTTGTTTCTTGTGTTTATTTTTGGTTGGGTTTTTTTCTGTTTTTGTTTTGTTTTTGTTTGTTTTTTAAAATATATATTTTTCTCTATAATCATTACAGTTATCTGTAACCAAGCTGTGACAATTAGATGCATGCTCTCTCCAAAGTACGTAGGATTGGACTGAATGACACCTTCCATATGGTATGGACAGCATCATCATCCTCTTTTGGGACTGGAACAATGGCCCTTTAACCACGTGCCGTAACTTCCCCACACCATTATGCATCACCAAGGAGATGAGAAAGTCTGGATCATGAGATAACTAAGAGGAAAAACAAAAAATATTTCCTTCCCTTATCTTGAGGGATGCTTCCAGATTATGCAACACCAGAGTTCACTGGTTATGATCACTGCATGTGATGATCAGCCTCAATTGTGCTCAGTTTGTTTCAAATTCAAAACTCTGGAAAAGTCTTCTTAAAGTATTAGAACCTGAAAGAATAGTGAATTATTACATTGAATTTAAAACTAAATTAGTATGTTCCTTTGAAAACTAAATTAATATATTCCTTGACATCTACTTACTGTATATTGTGGAAATAGAGTAACGCAGCACTAAAACTCACAATCCACATGGAAACAAACTAAAGTGGATTTGGTGTATTTTTTTTTTCTAAACTGCCTGTTGAATTCTCAATTACACATTACATAAACTAGAATTATCGATACCTTTCTAATTGTATAGAAAAATATCAGTTTAATGTATTGTAAGTTCTTCTGCACACAATTATGACTTTTTATGTTTTCTACACTGTTAACTATGTTTCTACACTGTCCTATTATCTGAGACTTGCCACAAGATGTGTGCACCCATTTGCAGTCCAGTAAGCAAATTACAAGCCTGGTCTTGTTTGTGAGTTGCTAGTATCACAATCAATAACTGATCAAAAATTGGTTTTCATTCCTATTAACTTGCAAGCTATTTTGGACTGACAATGGCTATACTGCTGAATAGTCTTTGGTTTGGAGTTTGTCCATCTAACTATTTTTAAAAGGGGTCCTAAAAGGACTCTGACTGGAAACACTGCTAGAAGACATTACATATTTTTCACTTGGCCAGATCAGAGCACATTTTTATATCAATGAAGTCTGTTCAAAAGGCACAATGCCATAATGATAATTCACTACAAACAAAATAAACAAGATGTAAGATTGGAGATCAAATATTGGCAGCTAAGTGGCAAGTTTGCAAAGGATAAGTGAGCTTTTCCTGGGTTCTTCTATTTTCACTATGCCAAAACAGACAAATACACATAAACTGCATGCAAGGGGTCCTTCTCTTTATTTTTTTATTAAATGTTTTGAAATATACATGAGTTAAGTAAGTCAAGAATGGTGGCTGTATGTATAAAAGTAAAATATGAGTGGATGTGTTATTAGATAATTTGCATTAAATTAGAAATAGATGTATTTCTGTGGTTTAAGCAATAATTAATACTGATAAAACATGGAACTGAACTTTCCAAAACTTATTCAACTTACACTCTCAAGCTGTATTAACAAATAGTTTGCCTAAATAGAAATTTTCAGTGGAATAACATAGGCAGTTGGAGTCATATTATAATCATCTTAGAGTTACTACCTAAAGCAAATATATGAATTCCTTTCTAAAAATGTCTGCCTTCCTACAACTGACTATAAAGTGAGGCAAAGATGGACCTCTAGACTTCATATCTACACTGAAAACATTGAACTTTGAGCAAAAGGATCGCAACTATGGTAATTTGTTTGGGAATGATATAAACAATAAATAACTAGGAGGAAATGGAAACAGATGAAGAGAAAAAAAAATCAGTGTTTAGGTTTGTGGTAAATGAATGTGAGGGAAAATAGAATTAGAAGATTATTTTCCAGGGGTGGAAAAGGTTATGAAAAAAATATCAGGAGAAAAAAGAAACAAAGAGCGCAGGTAGGATTAATTTTGCCTGTGTCTATTCATAGTCATTATTACGTGCCCTAGGAATCTTAAGCGCTCTCTTGTAATCAGTGGAGGGCTGGTCAATACAGCCAGCAGGATGTAAAAAGCTTTTACCTCCTCATACTAGGTATTTGATTTCATTTAGTTGAACTGCTTTATTACTCCAGTGCTTAAGTCAAACAGTAACCAATCTCAGTCACCTAAATGTGAGTGGTATTTGAGATACTCTTGTGAATCCTTTCTGGCATAGAATCATAGATTTTTTAAGGTTGGAAAAGATCATTGAGCCTTACTATTAACCCAGAACTGCAAAGTTCACCACTAAACTATGTCCCCAAGAGCCACATCCACCTGTGTTTCAAATACCTTGAGGGATGGTGATTCGAGTTCACACTTCACTAGGCAGACAGATCCAGTACTTCGCAATTCTTTCTGTCAAGAAATTCCTCCTAATGTCCCACCTGAAGCTTTGCCAGCACAAGCTGACCCTGCGTCTTCTCATCCTGTTGCTGTCTGACTGGGACAAGAGGGCAATCCCTACCTGGCTATAGCCTCCTTTTACGAAATTACAGAAAGCAGTACAGTCCTTCCTGAGCCTCCTTTTCTCCAGGCTGAACAACCCCTCAGCTCCCTGAGCTGCTCCACCTAACACTTCTGCTCCAGACATTTCCTCAGCTCTGCTGCCCTTCTCTGGACTTGCTTCAGAGAGTTTTCTGTTTAGTAAGGGCTTAGAACTAAGCACCAGAAGAGGATCAGTTTTCGTATCACTGTATTATATAACTAGGCCTCTAATTACTTCTACAGGGAAATACTTTGGTTATCACAAGGTATTTAAATGGCTTTAGAAATATATGCTTGATCAATCAAATTGAGATACAGCTTTCCAGGGACTGAACTAGGAAACATGACTACCTGTAGACATCTGCATTTAGATGTCTGACTCTGGAACTAAATCACTTTTCTTAAGTCATGGCAAGTAGAATTCAATCCTATGAATTGAGAAAGGTTGTAGGATTGAAAAAAGTTGGAAAAGACATTGGAATGACTAGGAAACATGTACCTAAAGAGCAAACAAGCTCAGGCACTGAAGAAAAATATGACAGTAAAAGACATGACTAAGCACATAAAGAAACAACAGCAATATTTTCACGCAGTAGTGTAGTGGTTTAGTTCGCCAATTTGAGTTTCCCGGCCAATGCACCAAATAACGCGGTGGGTTTAGAGCTGGCTAAATTCACCAGTGCACTTACTCATTTCTTGCTGTGAGGTATGGATAAGGAGGAGAGCAGAACAGGCTCAAAACTTAATGGGTATGACGAAAACTCTAGTAACTAAAAGAATAAGAAAAATCACAATAAAACCTTCAGAACACTTTCCCTCCCCCTGCCCAACTTTTATTTCCTAACTGACAACACAGAGACAAAACCTGGGGTTTTAAATCAGTTATCACTTTTACTATAGTCTTTCCTCAGTTCCTGTCGGGCGAGCAGTTTTCTCTTGCCATGCTATGGAGACTTCTCCACAAGAAACAGTTCTCTCGTGGCTTTTCATTTTCATGAATAGCAGCTGCCTGGGAAAGAAAACTGCAGTCAAGCTCCTCCCATTCGCACAGCCTTTTCACAGCTGAATTAATGGGCCATGTCAACTTATGGGGTATTACTTTAAGCATGAGCTGTTCAAAAGCAAAGGCTCTTTTCATTTATCTCCGCAATCATCTTCATCTCTGAGAAAACTTCTCTCCCTGAGGGCCTTCATCTGGGGCTTCATCTCTCTCTGCTCAAACTTCTCATGAAATCACAGCTCTTTCAACACCTACTTTGCTTAATTATGGTTGCCTCTGCTCAGGTCTACAATTTGAACACTCCATTCCCCCCACACTTTCTCAGGAATTAAAGGGAATATTGCAGCATATCACAGTTCATCTCATGGACTTACAACGGAACTTTCAGCCCCGTATGAAGGCACCTCCTCATTCTCCTTCCAACTGGGACTTCTTTTTTACTGACCTTGGTATCTTTGTGTTGTTTATGTGCTGTCATTCTGTCTTTGTCATCACTTAAGGGGAGAATCATGGTCTGCAGGTCTCATCTGTGCACTGAAAGGCTTAAAATTTCACCCAGACCTGTCATGATGATTTCTGCTGGGCAGTGGCTGAAGCAGTCATGGTGATGGACTGTAGGCCATGCTGGGCCCCTCCCTCTGCCTGGCAGCTGCTGGCAGGGGGAACCTGAGGTGGAGGGGGCCTGGCCCAGCCCGGAGCCTGGGGAGATCCTGGTTTGGCACAGACTGGAGGGGCAGGGGCAGGGTTTGGTGTTAACGAGAGCTCAGCAGCTGTGACTTGGTCCAGCTTCGGCTGGGCCCCCCTGGCCTCCCATCACCCGCCCAGGAGCCGCTGGGGTCCGGCCCTGCCTGCCCAGGCCACATGGGCTGTGGGGGAGCAGTTCCAGCCCACCAGAGCTCAGTCACCTTTCCAGGCCAGAAGCAAGAGAGAGCTTTCCCAGGCTCCCTGGGTTTTAAAATATGGAATTCACAGAGGCAGACTCAGCTGCTAAATGGCTTAAGAAGCTGTCAATTCTCAGAGCTGGCCAGCTATCAGCCCTTTTCCAGGCACAGAGGAAGATCCCAGCAGTCTCCCCCAGAAAGATCACTCTGTAGGTAACTTCCTCCTTTTCCTCTAAATGTCAACCCTTGCCAAACCAGCCCAAGTAGCATGTTTAGATATATATAGTTGCATGTTTAGATATAAAGCATATATCTATTTTTAAGATGTAGATTTTGAGTTGTATGACATTATAAAATGACAAACTAGAACAGAAACTGTGACAGAATCCATTAAATGAAGAATAGAAGAATTTGACTAATCATATAGAAAGTACTTCTAGCAATGTAAATAATAATATCAGTATCAATCAAAAATAGAAGCACTGTTATTTATCTTGTTATTTTCTTCAGTTTAAATTATACTCCTCCACAGATTCATATATTTAAGATCATTACGTTTACAACATATTACATTAAGAAGGCCATCAAGAAAGCTAGCTATTTTGGCAGACGTGATTGGCAGTCTGGAATGAGGGACTAAAATAATCAGATTTTCTGATAAAATGATCATTGGAATGAAAGTTAAAGATATTGACAAGTGAGGCTCTAGGTATAAAGGTTAATAGCCTCCTTTGATGAATGGATCTCACTTGGCTTTATGTCTGGAAATAGGACACTGCTCCATTTAATACCCTTTTCACATCACAAATATTTTCTTTGCAATCCTAACAGCTAGAAAATATTCTACTAAATAAAACAGCGATTTCTAAAAGCTCTGCAAGAGGAGTAAATTGGTGACCTGTCACTGTGCTGAGGAACTGGATTGCAATTATTGTCCTTTCACACACATGCACAAAAATTTCAACTTCACATTAATTTTATTAGTAGTTTGACAACATTTTTTAAAACATATGTGTCTATATTTTTAAAATTCAAATTACATATGTCTACTGGTTAATAGGAGAACTTTTATGGAAATGTTGAATTATTGGTAAAAGCATCTAAGACATGGCATTCCTTTTGTCCATTCTATTTATTCCTTCCCATTTGAAAGTGATTGCAGTATCATTTGGAGACCAGGTATGACATATTAGTATATATAACCTCTTTCTGAAGACTAGAAGAATAATTTTTATTGTTCCATTGTATTGGGTGTTTGGTTTTTTTTATCCTGTGATTTAATTTTATTTACTTATATTTCTAATATAATATTAGAATATGTATGTCTAGTTTTTTATGAGGCATTTTTATTTCAGGATAGTTTGACTCATATGGTAGAATAACATTATCACATGCTTTACTTTAAATCAAGGAAAAAACTATTAAACACAAACATAACCAAGAAATTGCCATATAAGCAAAGTAACAGGACTGCTGAGCTGCCGAACACAATAGTTTCAATACATACCTCTGTGTGGTGCCATGAGTTGGGTTAACATGTATCTGATATACTGTTGTGGAATAGAGGAAAAAGAGAAGACAAAGGAGAATGTCAAGATTTTGTGAAATACAAAAGAATTGAAGGCTGTGCATACTTTAAGAATACATGGAATCAAAAAAGAATCTTCTATTATAAATCTGTTTAGTGTCCTGTACTGTGATGTTGCCTCTTCTAAGCAGTCTTAGGCATGAACTTAGTAGACAACACTTAAAATTTAAGAGTTCTGTATGTTCTCATTGTGTAGTTTCTAAAGGGTTGTTTAAGAATTATTCATTTTCAACATATAGGAAGGTTTTTGAAAAGAGTTGAATAGTACAACTGGTGTTCCTAAAAAGTTTAGGTTCAGGTGTGCTTTGTTAGGAAAACTGGAATGTTAGACTTTCTGTAGAAAAGTTCTATGTAATCATACTTCCTATAAGAAATTGCCACCAATACAACCAAGTAACTTAACAAAGTACATTTACCATTAGAGGCGGAAGAAAGGAAGACTCCTCCTTTTCATACCTTGCTGGAACTTGCAAAATATGTAGCAGTGTATATAGGACAGTTTAAGAGACTAGTGTTTGGTCTCTTCATACAATTTGAGTGGCTGAGGGCCAGAAACATTCTTCAATATGTTGTCTGGTATGTTTGGAAAAGCGTTAATGAGGCTAGTTTCTGTAGATGACTGTAGAGGTGTTATGGCTGAAGGTAAACCTGTTCTCAGATATGTTCACTGCACATTTACTAGAAGTGAAAGTATCCTGTTTTATGCCTTTATGAGCTTTCATTGAGAAAGAACAGATCAGTTACTCTGGCTTTGAGTTCATTTTCTGAATGGACCTTCAATCTGAACTTTTTTTACTGTGCTAACAGTGACATCGTAGTGATTTTAATTGGCCCTTCCATTTTCTTAATCTGCTGACAATAAAGACTAACTAACATGAAATAATGAATATATAAAATATTTATATAAAATTACATGGTAATAATTTAATCCCAGGACTGTTAAATAGTCTACAGTAATAAATCTATTTCAGATTTGCTAGGATTCACAAAATTAGAAATGTATTCATTAACAGACAGAAAGATTATTATTTATTGTAAATTTTACATTTCTTTCTCTTTTTTCTTTATAAATCTCATATAAATATACTCTTTCAAAATACTGACTGAAGAAATATAACTCATAGATTTTGAAAGTTTAATAAATATAAAACAAAACAGATCAAACCATTATGTCTTCTTCAAAGCCATCTCTAATTCAATGATGAAAGTAACATTATAGCAATATTCATTAAACACTTACAGGTTATTGACCTCCATAGTTGAACAGAACAGAGGCAGTCAGCCTTAAAGGACAAATATATCTTAATTTTTGTCATGGGTGGATTAATGGCTTGCCTTTATTGATAACATTTTCTATTCAGCTGTAAGGAGGACTTACAAAATGAAGCACAACAAAAGGATTAGAAAACAAAGAAATAATATGCCTAGCTGGACACACCATTTATTCCATTTTTGATAGCTCTATTATGAAGTATAAGGCATCTCTTTTAATACATTTACTCAATGTAAATAAGACTCAAATAAAATGTAGTTTAAGGATGCTGTGAAAACCAGTTATGATGCATTTCCATAGAAATGACTAAACTGGCAGAGTGGATTAAATACCGGAGCATTTTGGAAGATGATACTCTAGGAAGATTTTGCATTTACACAAACTGGATAGTGTCAGAAATTTGTTTGCATCTGGGGATTTTCTACTAAAGGAAATAGTAAACAAATATGTTACTATTTGGATTACATGGTGTGCCAGCATATATTCTTTGTAGTTTGAAGGAGCATCCTATAGAACCCTTACTTTTATGAAGCAAATTTCTAATATTTTAAGGTAGACCAAGATATAATTTTTATCTATTATATTATTTCCTTCACTTAATTGTTAATTGCAAAAAAGTCTATTAGAATTAATATATTCAAAGTTGTAGGTCTGTAGGTAATTTTTGAATAATTATCTTGTTTCTTTTTTTCAAATACATAGCTTAAAAAAAATTTGCCTCTCATTCAGAATGGGTTAGTCCAGAGTGAAGCTGATGCCTTCACAGAACCTCTTTTTCTCTCACTTCATGTCAGAAAGAAATATTTCTTCAGTACTTTATACTTTTCACTGCATTACTGACCTTAAAAACCTTTCTCTTCAGAATTGTGTTTCTTTGCATTTATAACCATGAAGAGCAAGACAAATAGCATATATAAAGCCATGATTTTAGTACATAGATACTATGCTGGTGAATGATAGATCACATCAGTATCTAGTGTTTGCTTCACTTTACATCAGTGAATACTCAGTGTTTACCAAGGAATTTGATGATCCGAAATCCAGAAAAACCAGTCATAAATACATTTGCTAAAGAGATGGAGGAAACTGTGTTATGGCAGCATCTCTTTGATCTGATTCTTCCTTAAAATCACAGTGAAATGTTTTGACATAACTGTTTGATGTTGAAAAGCAAGGCACTGATGAACAATAAACTTACACTGGAGTATCCTTGATTTGGTCTCCAAAGGCAAATTCTTTAATTTTCCTGAACAAGATTTCTTAGATACTGCAGGCCTATACTCTAAAATAACTTTTGAAATTTTTATAAATTATTTTGATTCTTATGTACAATAAGAAGTACTGAAAGGTATTTTCAAAGTAACTCTTCAATTCATAAAACACTGTGTTTGCTACCAGTGACAGACAAGGTAATGCTAAATCATTCTGAAGTTCTCAGGCTAAATGAAACCTATTAGTTCCTCATACTGAAACTTCAACATGTAAGTTTTTACTGATGTAGCATCCAATGGTTCTGGAGCTTCTACAATAAAAGTGATAGTATATTCAGTCATGTTTTCAAAACCATAAGTATCCTTTCATTCTATTTCCTCTTTCAATTAATAGAGCTGTTATATTTCAGTATAAATCAGCATTAAAAATTATTTTAAATTCTTCTATTGTAAGTAGTGTACAGCATGGGGGAACAGTCTCAGAATTAGTTTGCCTTTGATGGCTTCTCAGTAGCACCTCATTTGGCAACTGGCTGGCCCCACAGAGCTCAGTGAGGCAGGGGCAGGGCCAGATTCAACCCAAATAGAAGATCACAGTGTGAGCAACACGGACACAGATTAATCATGGTCACTTGTCACTGGAATACAAAGATCTCTACAGCTCCCATCTTTTCATTTGTTTGTTTGTTTCTTTCTTTGTTTTGAAAAAGCAACTAAATTACTGTTTCCATTCTTAAAAGGCAAACTATGACCCCTTGGAAGTTGCACTTGCATGAAGAAATTCTTCCCAACTGTTCACCAGAGCTGTGTTACCTGCTATAGTGATAATCAATAGCTCTTGAAATGAAGGCTTTAAAATGTCATTGCAACACAGTTCTGAAACAGAGGGCATTTAAACCAATGTCTTTGCAATGAAGTAGCAAGCTGGCGCAGAACAGCTTGCATAAGAAAACAAAGGCCTGCATTGAAAAATTTTATACTGCAAATGCAAAACTTCTCTATTGATCAATAATCCTCTATGTAGTCTTCTACACTTCCTTTTAAAAACAATTAGAATTCTGATTTTATAGTCGTATTTAAATTAAAATCACATTGTTTTGGGACACATGGATTAATAGACATGAATAAACTCATTTTATTTAATGAAATATAGTCACTTGATTCAGAAATCATTACAAATAAGGTGTGCACAGATAAAGAAGATTGTAATCATTATATTTGTTTCATAACATTCAACCAAGCTACCAAGTAGTAATAAAAGTAGCTAAACCCTGATGCAATAGATTCCTCTTTTTTTTTTTTTTGTTTTGTTTTGGTTTGGTTTTTTGGTCAATTTTTTTTCTTGTAAATCAATGCAGATGTGTTGATACAATTTATTCAGACATGAGTTTGGTTTTAACACCATGTGTGAATTTCATACAAAGGCTTCATCTTTAGGTATCCATAAAGCATATTGCTTTTCAGTACAAATCAGTCAATGCCCTGTTATGATGTTCAACCTATCTCACTCCTTAAAAACCAGTCTGTTCTTACTGCTCACAAAAAGCTGTTTCCTTAGAGATACTCCTATTCACAATTTTAAGCTGATTATACCAGGTGCCAAGAATTACTGTCCACTAAGTGTAAAGACAAGCTAAGATTATTAATTGGGATTTAGATAGTTCCATGGTAAAACAACTGTGCTTTATCAGATGGGCATCGCACTTACAGGCCATTTGAAAACTGCCATTCAATACGGAATATACTAATTTTTTCCTACATATTCATCAAAGCTACTAGAACTGAATTAGTTAGATGAGATACATCTATGCTGACAAATACAGAAGAAGATACCAGTGTGAATGGCCTGATGACAGCAGAGACAGTACATCAAGATAAATGATCCTTTCATCTTATTCTGCCAATCCTTGTGTTGGTCACGGCCAAAAAATATATTTAAGAATAGGAGAGCATATGTTTTATAGCAGCCAGGTTATATGATATTATGGCTGGTAGTACAGCTAGTTCTCTATTGAAGAAATAACATGATGAAATTACCAAAATAGACACTGAAAGAGTCACATTAGTGTTGTTTATTCCTTTGGGATATCATATTTAAAGGTATTTCCCAGGGGAGAAAATATACTTAGAGGAAGGGATTTTGAAAAATGGAAAGCAAACTAGAGAATTAACATTAACTTACCCTAAATGTAACCAAAGTCACTGATTTCCTCAGACACACTTCATAAAAGTTTGACATGGGAAAGCAGAAGGCACTAATAGAAAGATAAAAGTATTAGAACTTCTTTTAGCAAGACATTGTAAATTTGTACCATCACTTTAAGCCCACTTTTTGCTTCAATAAACCAAATATATTTTCAGTATTCTGAAAATACAGAAAATTTTCTACAAGGGTTATTAAAAAAACGAGAGAAGATGTAAAAATGTGAAAGTATTCCATTGGTTTGAAAAAGTTAATTTAGAGGGGTAATATTTTTCACATAATGCAACACATTTTTGCGCTTTTTTTTTAATTAGGTGGTAATTGCCTACCATAAATATACTTCAATAATAAGCCAAACTACACAAAATACTCAACCATAGCACTAATTTTAGGAGTTCAGTTATATGTCCTAGTTTGTACAGACTGCAGTAGCTTATTATCAGCACTTGGACAGCAGTGGAACTTCCCCTTCACCACTGTTGTAATCCTTTTTCATTTTCCTCCATTACTAGTTAGCACTAGATTTCAAAAGTACACTGATTGCTGCATATAGGACATTATGTATACAGTATGTATACAGTATGTATACAGTATGTATTTGTGTTTCCCTCACATGACAGTCATTACTCACCTTGAAACCTTCAGGAGGAGAACCAAGCAAAATTTGTCAAAAGGTAAATAAACACATACATAAATCTAATTCTAAATGCACATTTAGCCTGCTTAAAATGATTGACTAAACTAGAAGGTGGTTTCCCGGTTTTAGAAATATTGGTGTGATCTTTTATCAGGAAACTAATTTGACTGTTATCTTTGTTGCTACACAGTACTAATTTTTAATTTTTTAAAAGCAGTGATTTCATCGGAATAATTCGTGACTGGGTATATGAAAAAGAGATAGGAATACCTGGAGAGAGGTTTTACTTAAGAATTTCAGCACTAGAAGCATAATTTTTACAGTTTAAGCTCAGAGAAAGCTATCTGAGCTGTGCAGCTGTCTCTTGCTGTAGCTTGGATCTGGACTAATCAACAAGATTCAAGGACAACAGCAGATAGCACAGCAAACAGCATGCAGTGACTTAGCTGTTAAATGTACATAACCTAAATACATTATTATTGACCAAGAGTAATTGTGATAGTTCTTTAAGAACATCAGTGTTGCATGGCATGATACACAAACGTTAATATATGTTAGGACTTTTTAGGAATAAGGGATTAATAATTAAATAGGAAGCTGGATTACACAGGCATATCTACAGTGTTCTTCACAACTTTGCCCTCAGAAAAGTCATCCTGTAGAGCTGAAAATGCATTTCAGAAGTTGAACAAAAATCATTGCTTCCATATGAAAAGATATTAAATCCATTTTTTTCTTTCAATGTTTTCACTTGAGGATGGATTTAAGGAGAGAATAAATATGCTATGACTTTTTTCTTGGAAAGGAGGCACAAGTGATGCAGGTCACTTTTGGCCAGCTCTGGATGGTCACTCTGGTGCTATGCAAGGAGTGGGGAACTGCCCTGGCAGAAGACTGGCCAAAGGCAGAACCTTTAGGGCT
The DNA here is from genome assembly GCA_013399455.1 of Anthoscopus minutus. Classification (NCBI taxonomy): domain Eukaryota; kingdom Metazoa; phylum Chordata; class Aves; order Passeriformes; family Paridae; genus Anthoscopus; species Anthoscopus minutus. The sequence continues at coordinate 6,053 of VWYI01008268.1, read as the reverse complement.
GCATGCTCTGTGGGGCACACTCTGTGTCTGGGGTTGGATAAAGGAGCATAAGGAGGCCCTCTGTATGAAGCTCCCAGCAGAGAACAACCTATCCAGCCTCAAGGCTCCCACAAGAGAAGAGCCAACAATGCCAACCATCTGCTTATAAACAGGGGAGGTTCAAGGTGGGGGGTACAAAGCTCTGAACAATCGGGGAAAGCCAGGGGCGGTACAGAGGGTGGGCTTACAATACTTCAACAAATGGGAAAACACAGAAAGCAGACACAGGTTGACGGGCATGGAAACAATCCACTGGGGCATCCTGGATTAGGGGAGGTACAGCAAGAGGCTGGGCCAGCTGAGGAATGACAGGGAAGAGTGTGGAACAAGGGGCAGGTACAAGGAAGGATTGACAATCTAAGGGACAGGGTTTAGGCACTGATGATAGGCAGGGAAGGCGCTGGAACAAGGGGTGGGGTTACAGAGATGGGCAGTGTGGGGGAAGATAAATTCTTAGGGATAAACCAAAAACATGGGGGAGGGTATATAACCTGGAGTAAACCAACTTTGGGGGGAACATGGGGGAACATAAGATCAAATCATTAACAAACTATTAAAACAGACATATGCTGAGACACACAAGAATTTAAGGATTTCTAGAAAGGGTCTGTATAGATTATGAACCCTTTCAATACCCATTACTAATGATAGTATATATATGTAACATATATGTATAGTACATTTTGTGTGACAGACCAAAGAGCCAATAAAATGTTAAAACAGATTCTTAAATCTTCATGGGAAATGAAGATGAGAATGTTTGAAATACATAGGAGTCAGACCTAGAATCTAGAATCATTGACTCACGGAACAGTTTGTGTTGGAAGGGAGCTTAAAGACAATTTAGTTCCAGCCCCTCTGCCGTGGGGTGGGATACTTGCCCTACACTGGGCTGTTCAAAGCCCCACCCAACCCATCCTTGAATGCTTCCAGGGATGCAGCTTCCACAACTGCTCTGGGAAGAATTTATTCCTAATGTCTAATCTATACTTACCCTTTTCAGTTTAAAGCTATTCTCCTTTGTCCTACATGCCTTTGGAAAAAGTTCCTCTCTAGATTTCCTGTAGGACCTCTTTAGGGACTGGGAGGTGCTATATGGTCTCCCTGAAGCTTTCTTTTCTCCAGGGTGAACAGCCCCAGCTCCCTCAGCCTGTCATCCTGGCAGAGGTGCTCAGCCCTCTGATCATCTTTGCGCCCCTCCTCTGGACCCGCTCCAATAGATCCACATCCTTCTTATGTTGGGGAGTTCCAGAGCTGGATGCCATACTCTAGGTGGGGTCTCACCAGAGTGGAGTAGAAGCCATGGTCATTGTAAATTAGAGAAAATTGTCTCAGAAAACTTGTCTGAATCCAACAGAGACAACCATGCTGTATTACAAACAGGTAAGAATAATCTACTTTACAAACATAGGATGGGAAACAGCTGGCTAGATAGCATTTTTTGGAAAGAGATCCAAGGAATTTACTAGACTACAGTCTGAACATGACCAAAAATATCATGCTGTTCTGAAGATGGCAAACATCATACTGAGATGTGTATGTGAAATATAGCTTGCAAAAAATATGAGCAAATCTTTGAGCTTTGCACCACTTTATAGAGCCTCAGCTGGAGTACTCTGTCCATCTCTGGTCAACATTCTTGCTGAACCACATCAGACAGAGAACAAAGAATAAAGAAAGATAAGAAATCTACAAAGAGGACCACTGAAACATGAATGAAAGATTTAAGATATTTAAATTAAGGAAAACTGAAAGGATGATGGCTGAGGTATGTGAAAAATTTCAGAAAGAGAAAAAATGATGAGGATGGGTGGCCTCAACAGTAAGGAACTGGTTCTCTACGATTACATGACAGTGCCCATCACAAAAGCTATGAACATGTATGACTGTCCACAACAGAAAAATGGACCAAGCAGAAAATTTAAGAGGAAAAGCATGGCTGGTTACTGGTAATGGAATTAAATAGGAAAAATCCTAGCCACAGTGAGCCAAAAAGTAACTTGGCACATTCATGGCAAATGAATATACAAACACTTATGCTAAGAAACCTTGATGCAATCTCCCTCATGGAAGTTTGAAAATCACTGGTTTACTAAGAGAAGAATCTCAATGAGAAATTTATGTTGTTTCCTTATACTCTGACATTCTTATGGACACCACTGATACAACACTTACCCAGATGAACCATGTGACTCACCCAGAGGGATAACATTACTACAAAATACCTTTCGGGAAGCATCTTTGATTTGCACAAAGACTCTGGTGAACATTTACAAATAAGGAATACATTAGCAGAAGAAAAGGTCTGTTCACAAACCATTCACAAACAAACAAAAAGCAGTGTGTGGGGAGTACATCTGCTGGATAATTTATTCACAATGAATTATTCAGCCAACTCTAGCAAAGGACCTATTTTTTTTTTCTAGTTATATAAAGATATTTTCTTATGACAGCCATAGACACAAATGTTATCTTTGACTGATGCTTTCCTTACTGTCATCTATTCTTTTTGGCCCATAAAGTCAGTTCAGGAAGTACTTTGTCTTCTCACTGATCTTTTGATTCAGAGGTGAATGACAACTTTAACCACACAGCTAGACCAAATGCCTCAGGATGGCAAGGGTAGGAGGAAAATCATATTTTTAAATTAGAAGGACAAAAATTGCCCACAGCCAAGTAATAGACTATCACATAAACAGAAACTTTGTCATGTGAAATAGTAGCAGTCCAATTTCAAGACAAAAGCAAGATAAAGTTAAGGACATTTGAAAACAAAGGTTTGAGGAAAGTGACTCATGCACTGATAAACCAGATAAAAAAGATAAAACATTGTGAAAAAATAGAATGAATCTAATCCACACAATACCACATTTTAATGGCATTTATTTTTTCTTTTCAAAAGTAATTTTCTCTTTCTTTCTTTTGTTTCACCCTCACTTTCCCTTTTAGCTAGCAGTCCTTTGTTCTTTCCTTTTAATGATGACTAGCACTGATTTAGTTATCTAGGTCATTCATTTACCTTGAATTGTTCGCTGTGGTACAGCAAAAACATTGAAACCTAGGAAATCCTGTTAACTTTGCTCATATTATTTAAGTTGATTTTATTTTGAAAGTGCCTAAAACATTTTCAATTGCTTAAAATGTTTCAACTTTAAAATTTAAAGTAAATTTGATATGAATTGTAATAGCCTCAATTGCTAAAATGCGTGTAGTCTTTCTCTTCATTAGGCAGTGTGTTTTCACATTTCTCTGTTAGCACAAGAAAACTCTGAAAATTAAATTAGTTGAATTAATGCAGTGTGCAACACAGCACACAGAAAAATTCCCCATACTTGATAGCACATACCACTTTTGCCCTATTATGTGACAGAGTCAAATTATGACACAGCTTCTCTTATGCATCCATTTTCAAATCTCTGTAAGCAGAGTGATGCTTGACAGCAGATACAAAACAAGAGGTAAGTGGCTTGCATTTTTTTTAAACAGGACTGGAGTGTAAAGATGCTTGAAGAAATGTAGCGGACAAGCCCTTATGTTAATATCAGCCATAATTTTTGTATGATCCATATGGACATGTCACCTCATCTTTTTGTACCCGGGATGAGGTTATTTTCTTGCTGGGCCAGAAGCATACAATCTTCTTTTAGATGTGATTACTATACTTCACCATAATTATGATCTTTGTTTTTAGGGGACCATCAAGAAAACCATCAACAGCCAGAGAGCTGGTGTAACACCTATTAAAATGCTTATTTCTTTTGCCATATCTGTATCGTTGCCTTGTGGTCCCCTTTGTTTGTGGGCTTCAGCTGTACTAAGTTATCATTCCCATATGACTACAGACACACCTATGTATAAGTTAACTTCTAACTCCATGCACACACATGTCTAAAATGGAGTTAAATAGATAGAGACTACCTGTTTTGTTTTTTCTACAACTCCTAACACAATGACTTCTGTGTTGAAAACCAGTTGAAATGTGAAATGTTTCTGTTCCTTCACTTAGGACCTATCCTGCACAGGACTTGTTATTGCAGTGACCAGTAGATGATGGAGAGTTTCTGGTTCTATTTCCTACTCCACATTTCATCACTTCTAGTCAGGCTCTTGTATACATTTAAGTTGACTTTCTGGGGAATTTCTGAGTTGCTTTAGTATTAAAATAATATTTAACAACATTTCTCTTGATCCTTCAGACTACTTGAAAATTATTGGTTTTTGACTTCAGCATTGTGGTTAAAATCCCTGTGTGTGCCTTGTCCTTCAGTTTCAGGTAAGCACATTTATCACTGGGCTGTAGGTGAGATATATTTATACAAGCTGCAGACAGCTAGAAATCTCAGATATGTGTAAATGCCTCTGTCTGCAGTGCATGATAAAGAAGTTCAACAATTTCAAATAGTGCTGAACTGCTTTTAATGCGCTACAGTTGATATGCACAAGAACAATAAGATCAAACCTTTGTATTTTCAACATATCAGCAGGCCACTTTTTGCTCAAATGGACGTGGACTTTTTTTCTGGAACTCACGCCAGGAGA
>VWYI01008267.1:4282-37173 GCA_013399455.1 Anthoscopus minutus | reverse complement strand
TAGCCAGGATTCCTAAATAACTTCTACAAAAATGTGGATTATTTATTTTCCTGCAATGAGCAGTAGCACACTATGCCTGGTTAAAATTTCCCTATTGCAATGTCTTGATCAAATTGCAATTTGGGTGTTTTCATGTTTCTCTCCCTCCAGATCCACTGATCAGGCCACATCTCCCAGACTTAGCACAGACTCTCCTTGCATCAATAAATGTTTATGGAGAGGTTTGGCAGAGGAACTGCCTTATCAGTAGAAAAAGAATGGAGCTGTGAAGTACCTACTTGCTAATTAATCAGTTACAATGCATTTGGATTTTTTCAATAAAAAGTTTATATTCCAGTTGAAAAAGAGATGGGGAAAAAGTACATGGCTAACAGAAAGGGTTTAAAAGAAAATTTTAAACAAGGCTTGCAAAGGAAAAAAAAAAGTCAGAGTCGGAAGGATAACGCAGTGGTTGAGTTAATACAGTTTTGTTAGAGACACAAGTTTTATGTACAGGAAGTGTATGCTATTCCCAAATTTACTCATCAAGCACCTGTCAATCAGCACTGTTGATCACTCACTCCTGTGCCTCATGCAGACTGAACTCACTATCCACAGGTCTGCTACAGCCCACTAAATACAAATTCCCTCTCGGTAGCAATCCAGCACAGTTTTTGTGACATACACACACACTATAGTTTATTTGCACTCATCAGGCTTTCGATATGACATAAAATCATTGTAACATAATGCATTATTAAATATATTTTCCAGCTGAAAAAGATAAACTTGACAGACTGTCAGTGAACATTTTCATACTGTAGAAAAGGTTAGTGAAAAAAACCCTGGAGTACATCTACCTATTAACGTAAAAAAAGCTCAGCAGCTACTCAGAGCAAGAAACTGAATGCAAAGAACTTGACCTCTGCCTTGATCTCCATCAGGGCCATAAACAGAATCTGAATTTTACTGCTATATCTCATCTAAATGATGATTTGTATGAGCATGGTTGAGTGTATGGATTATTCAGAAAGCATTTACTTGGGCTGTTTGTTTGGTTTGGTGTTGCTTGGTCATCTCAATGCAATGTGTTTTTTGCACTTTCATGGGTGACTGAGTATGTTTGAAGATGGGAAGAGGGGAAAAATGAAAGCTTCTAAGTGGTGTGAGCACTGTTAGTGTGATTGTGAGGATCAATTGAGAATTTGAGAGGGAATTCTTAGGAGATCTTTTCTAGTCGGGGCTAGAAGGATATCCACCAAAAAATACAAATCAAGAACTTCTGTGGAGCTGGGAGCTTGGAAATCCTTTATCAGGGCCTCTGGAGTTTACACTTCCAGCTGACCAGAGGCAAGTCCAAAAGTGCTGCTGGTCATAGCCAGCCAAGGCTTAGCCTGAGAGCTTTTTTGCAAGATCAAGGTGTTTGGCTTCAGGATCCTGCAGTGCTGGATCTGCCTCTTCACAAGGATGCCTTTGGCCTTCCTCTGGTTCATAGGAGACGTCTGCAGAGGTTTCCTTACCTGAGGCAGTCAGTTCTCTGTAAGATTTTTTGTTTTAATCAAATGAAGTTGCCTTGGTCCTGAGTAGTTTAGTCCTTCTTTTTCTTAATAGTGGAAAGATAACTGCATATTATACTTTCTGTGGAAAATTGCTACCTTTTACTTAGAAATGGAATAACCTTTTCTGAAATGTCAGGCTTTCCCAGAGACCGGAAAATCCAGATTTTAATGTCGTAATATCCTTTCTGTGGAAAATCGCTACCTTTTTCTTAGAACTGGAATAACCTTTTCTGAAATGTCAGGCTTTTCCAGAGATTGGAAAGTCCAGATCATAATGGTGGCTGTTTCTAAACACATTATTGTAATAATTATTAGGAACGGCTCTATTGATGGCTGTTATAAATTAGAGCCACAAATAATACTTATGTTGACTTTTGATTTCCACACAAACAAGGGGATTTTGAGATATTTTTTAGATTTGGATATAGCTGAAAGTACATGTTGATCTCAGTTATTATCTTACACATCTGCAGCAACTCTGAAATCTAGGGGACAGGTACATGCTGGTCTGTCACCTCAGATTTACCACTGAGAAACTGCAAATAATACAGCTCAGCACAGTGAGAGAGCTGAGTAATCAAGCAATACCCAAAGGGAGCAATAAGCAATATTTGTTGATATGGTGGAACATTTTTTCGTTAAGGAAAGCTTGAGTGGTTTGGCAAAATTCATTTACATTTCTGCACTACGTGAACATTTAGAAAATTACAGATATTAATGGCTGGGGTTATTCCTTCTTTCAGAGAAGACAAAAAAGGGAGGAAATCCTGTTTGTTTAAAAATGACCCACGTAGAAAGCTTTGCTTGTTGCTCCATTTATATGTGAACATAAAAGGTTGCTCTATTAAAAAGATATTTTTCATTAAAATAATACATAAATATTTTACTTAATGAATTTGTAGCCTTGAGGCTTGAGTTCAGCACACACGAGCCATTTTCTATATTTTTTTTCCCAAAACTCCTAGTGAACTGACTGAATTTCACATCCCCTAAGGAGATACCTTTGCACAAGTTTAAAAACCAGAAATGTCAAATGATCTCTTCAGGTGCGTGTTTCTTGCTGTGATGGAGCACCTAGGGCCAGGATTTGGTCCTGGATATGTCTTCAGGCAGGAATATCAAAGAAACCTCTCTTGTACCTTGCTATAGCTCTGGCTACTAAAAATGGAGTTGTCAGCTTCCATTGCCAATCCATTAATTTTTTTTTAAAGGTTAAGGTTACTTTTGACAAATGACAGAGTACTCTGATACAAACAACTGGAATTGGAGGTTGGCATATCTAAAAACAAGGAGACGAATTTTCCCAGTGGTTTTTAGCTTAAATTGAATTATTCTGGAGAGGGAAAAAACCCTTTATTTCTTAAAAGGGCTAGAGTGTGTTCTATGGTGGTTTCTTGCTGCACAAGAAGCATTATTTAGCTGAAATGGCCTCCTATTATTATCTTTCTCAATGTAAAACACCCTGAAGGTGGAAGAGGAAAGGTCTCTCCTTTTCCTAACCTAAAGCTGATGCTTAAATCAAATCATTCCTCACTGTGAAGAGCAGCCTCTTGGCTATACAAAAACCTTTTACCCAGCATCTTTTGTGAAAAATAACTTAATTGGGAGAAATTCGTAACTTCTGATACAATCTTCTTGTCTTCAAGTTCAGAACAGTAGCCCCAGCTAATTATTTGAGATGAAGTTCCAAAATTAAACCCAAAGAACATGGGATAAAATAGTTCTAAGGTTAAAATGAATTGAACTGAATCATTCCATCCTTTAAAAATAGAGGAAAAACTTTCAATTTTTTGTATTGTCTCTTATTGACCTCTTGCTGCTGAGGGGAGGTTCAGGTGCCTGGACTTCTCTGCTCAGATGCTCAACCTTATTTTTTATCTCAATTTACTGCATATATTGGTTCCAGAGGGAACATTTCTACTTAGCTGAGGCTGAAGGTAGGCAGGAAGAATGCAATATGGAGAGGCATTTTTTGGAATGTGAGAAGTGCCAGGGAATTTGGAGTACTGCGGCTGATTGCTGTGGTGCTGATTCCCATGGTTGTGATTCCCAGGTAAGGCTGGTCAGGGTAGTTGAAGAGATTTAATTTTAAGTTCTGTGACTGAAGCATTAGGGAGAGAAATGCACCTCAGTGACTTTCTCTCAGATTATTTTGCCATGGGAACAGAGGCGGGAAGCAGGTCAATTTGTAAGGTTTTTGTGAAGTTTTCAAAGGATTGCAGCACAAGGTCTTGGCTCTCTGGTAGTACTAAATGAGTGACATCTGCATGCATTTAGGTCTGTTTGAGGTAAATGACTCCCAGAGTTTTTGTCTGGGGGAGATCTATGATCTGGGAACAGGATATCAAATCATTGCCTCTTTTGGAGAGTCACTGGGTACAGAAGTTATATAATGGGAATATTGATGTTGGTCAGATATCTCACATCAGGCAAAACTTACATGGCTCTGAAAACCAGCCTATTTCAGGGGCTCCTTTTTTTAAATGCTTCTTTTATTTATTATTTTATAGTAGCATCAAAGTGAGCACATTTGTAGAGGAAAAAAATCTGCTTTTAGCACCTATTATAACTGTTGTAATAAAACCTGACATTATTTTCCACAGCCAGCTTTATCAGAGGCTACTGGAAGTAGTGTCTTGATGTTAGGGAGGAAAAGCCAATACAGAGATTATTCCATGGTCACCCATCACTTCATCAATGACAGCTGCAGGCAGAATACCAGGTTTGCTACTTCCCTTCACAAATCTCTGGCCCAATCTTCTGTGTAGCCACTTTCTAGACAGCAAAAGGGGCTATTTAGTTATGGCACTTTAACTTAGCATAGAGATCAGGTTTAATTAAGCCATTAGGGATATTAACGTTTTGCCACTCAAGAATGTCTTACAATTGTCTTACAGTGTGAAGTCCATTTTTATCTTGAGGATTACTGCTCTAAGCAAGGAGTAAGAGTTACAGCTCTCACATAAGAGTGATATTTTTCTCTTGCTTGTGCTGTAGTTACTCAGTTACAAGAGTGTGCTAAAAATGAGACTGCGCTGAGAATGAGACTGCACAACTAACACCTGGTGTTTGAGCTTCTGCAAGTTCCTCTGAAATTTTCCAGTTTTTCTTTGGTGGAAGTGGGAAATAGAATTTTTTATAAAATCAAAACAGTGTTTTGCCCAAGACTTCAGCTATTTACCTTGTTTACTGTTATTCTCTTAAATGTATCCTTTTTTTAAGGCTTCTGTAGAGAAATCAGAAATCCAGAGATTTGGGGTTTTTTTCCCATCAAGAAAATCTCCCAGACACAAGTTTTTGCTGCCTATATTCCTACACATTTAAGTCCTACCTTTCTTCTGAAGATCTCAAAAAATGAGTCCTGATATCTTCAGAAAACCCAACTTCAACATTCACAGGGAAAATGTATACTGTCAAAGCTTGCAGAATTCTACTTTGCTCATTGATCACATGTATTATTTCAGACACTGGTTCTCTTTACACCTCTAATCTCATCATGGTCTTGCAGAGTTAGTGCAGGTTTGTACAGAACTCACCTTTTCTGGGTCACTAGTATTTGGATCATGAAAAGCATCCTTGAGATGCACTGAGTTGTTGAACACAAGTGGAGTACATGCTTGCCTGTTCCATGTATGAGATCTCCTTATGCTAGCAGAACTTAAGAAACAACACCAAATTGAGGGACTGAAAGGTCAAGGAGAACTTAGAATGAGTGTGAGATGAAATTTGACAAATTTCCTGAATGATTTTGCACTGTAAAGCAACGACTCTCCTGTGTCCCTGTGCATGCATGTATCAGGAAAGAAGAACCAACCAAGAAGCAGTTGAAAATTGGTGCTTATTGCATATGGTCAATAAAATTTCTTAAGCTCTTCGCACTTGATGTGTGGCATGCAAACAGCTTTATCATACCTAATGGGCTTTTCTTTCTTGGCTTTCTTTTTTTAATGAAAGGTCTGAGCCCTTTGGATCACACAGCAAGAAGCACTTTTCTTCCTCCTGGTTACTCTGCTTGGAACTTGACCTGGGTCATGAGAGATACATCCCCTTTCTTCTCCCACAGAGGACAACACAGTGAGTAGCATGAATGTTATCTTCCAGAGGCTGCAAGTCCCTGCCTAAGGTTTTGGTCTAATAGTGGAGTAAAGCAACACAAGTAAAATGTTTCATAGTAAAATATTCATAATGGCAGCATCTAAGGGCACTAGTAAGCCTCACCAGCTGCCTCTGGGACTTCCCCCACCATGCCCAAGGGTCCTGAATTTCAGCCCATCCCAGCCTGAGGTCATTGCCATCTCTATGGAGATGCCTGGTGATATGGGCTGCCCCAGCCTGCCTTGCTCCCTCAAAAACAAGAGCCCAGACTGTAGTATTCGAGTGGTATGTTGAAATCCACCAATATTACAAAGAGAGGAGCTGTGTACTGAACTTTTTGCTTTCCATCTCCTTTTCTAACACCCATCCCTTCCAAAACCTGGGAATGTATTTTCATCTGTTCTCCGCTGTGACCTATCCATGGCCATTCCACTGTGAAGTACGATGGCCATAGCTAGGACTGGACTGCACAAGGCAAAATCTAACATGCAATCCAGAAAGTGACTGCAGTAGAATATATCTACTATATATCTACTACCAGTCTCTATGCAGGGAGATAAGGTGCTGAGAGGCTAATAAGATTTACTCACCCCAAGCCTGTAATTATCTGCTTGAGGGAAAAGTTTGACCTACCTATATGAAGGAGCCCCATATTTCTTCAAATTTATGTTGCAGCCTTTTATGTGTGCAATATATATTCTTTCCACTGGCATACAATATCTGCTCCTAGCTGTTGTATCTGCTTGAGTGATGAGGACACACCAATTTCATTTTGGAAGCAACAGTAGTACAATCTTTTTTCCCTTACTTGGTTTTCTCAGAAGTTGCAAGAATGGTTTTTAATTTATCCTTTATTACTTCTTCCTAAACTCTTCCAGTTTCTCAGTAATACTATACTAAGGGAAGGCTTTGTTCTTAAAACCTAAGAGCACTGATTCCATCTGACAGCATCGCATGGAGATAAATGTACTGCATCTCAGCAGAAATGATTTATGATGATTTTTGCTGATTGCACAAGACCAAATCCTACCATATTCCAACCTCTGTTTTGCAAAGAAAAGCAGGAATTTGATGATATGTTACACAAAATACAATATTCACTCAGGATAAGACTAAACTGTTTTCTCCCTTAGGAGGTGTATTTTAGGACATGCACCTTGAAATTTCTGGTGAATCTTGAAGAGAGGCAGGAATAATTTGCTTTTTCTAGCTTTCCAATTTAACACTTACAAAAATTTAAATTAAAGGGTGGTAGCCTTTAATTAAATTAAATTAAAGAGTAGTAGCACTGGAAGGCACACATTTCAGGCTGGAATACCCCAGAGCATCACTGTGCAGACATTTCCTGCCACTTGAGATTTGCAGCCCCCAGAGGACTGATGGGTGTATGTGCAGAGCCTGTAGGCATAGCCCAAGACTGAGAGGATGCTTCTTAAAAATTCTATTCCTCTGCATACCTTCAGCTTATAGCCACTGGCATGTTTATTAGTAAAGTTCCCAGGGAGCTGGATTTCTGTTCAGAGCTGCTCTGTCCATGACAGGGTGGACAGTTCCTTTCAGTGGCTGATTACTGGCCTTGGATCTATGTGGCTCTGTGAAGGTCATGCAGGGACTCAGCAGAGCGAGGAAGAAGACAAAATTAGACCATCAAAGCTCTAGGCAAGTACTCTTGTCCCAGGACCCAGCCTTCTGATCAGTGGTTAATCCAAAATCACACAATAAATCATAAATAGAAATAAAACCCAGCAGCATTTTCTTCTGTCACCTTTCTTTACTGCTCCCAGCGTGACTGATTATAGAGTGCTCAATAAAACTTCCATCAAAACTTTGTTTGCCTAATCATCTGATGGGACCCATCTAATTAACTGGCTAACTTTGCTGGAGTAGGACAGTATTGGTTGTCTTAATTACAATTTCTCTGTGTTCCGCTGCTGAAGAAATCTCTGATTGAAAAATTGAGTAAATTGATACATGGTGTCCTTCCTCTGCCAAACTAAGTTCTCCTTTCTTTTGCTTAGAATTACAAATTCTGACTGACTCTCTCTGGTAGTTCTGGCAGGAGCAGTGCCTGATGATATCTTTGAAACCATATGCTGCAATCCCAAAAGATAATCTCTAGCACAACAAGATACTTGAGTAGTGCATTCACAAGACTTTTTTTCTGTTTTGTCTAGAGATTTGTTAGATTTGTCTCAATCCAAGCATTGATTAGTTGTCAGTGATCTCAGAGATGCAAAATCCACATGCCTTTCGGAAAATAAAGAGTAAAAACCGCATGTGAAGTCAAAATTATCTGGGAATTCAACCTCTGAGACAGGAAGAGGTTTTAAATCTCCAAATTTTTTATATCCTTTTGTTCTCATGAGGTACACTCTGACTGTTTCCTGTGGCCAGAACAAATTTTAATGCATTCTGCATATGTGGACTTATGATAGCATATTAATCTCCAGTTTGCAGATCTGATGGATCTCTGTCCTGAGGCTTACATGATTAACTGCACCCAGCCATATATTTCATTTCTTGTCCTGGCTGGTTAAATATTAATTTTCTCTTCTGTACAGGTATTCTATAAGAAATCAATTGTCCACTACATAAAACGTTATAACCTTGTGTAATAAGGGTTCCAGATGGCAGCTGCCTCTCCAGACCTTCATGCAGTTAACACATCCCTCTTTGCCCCATCCTCTCCATCTCCCTGGGCCAGCCAACAACTCCACGCCTGGAGCATGATCCTGTCAGGGTGTGGTAGAAGCTGTGGAAAGTGCTATTGATTGGAGCAAAAATCAAATGCAATTTAACCTATCTAAACTCTGCTTTGAAAGAAGAACTCATTTCATGAGAATTACAGGCCTAAGGTTGCTGTGCTGGACTGTTTGAGTTGGCTTTTTCTTTTTAACTGTTCTTACATTACTGTGCTGGCTTTGTGTCTCTTTCACACTTTGTTCAGTAGCAGCTGAACTCCTTGGCTGCTCTGAGCCAGCACTGGGCCAAGTACTGAAGTACCTCTCTCAGATTATAAAGTTCAGAGACTTTTTTTTTGCCACTCTAAAATTTAGGAAATAGTGGTGTTCGGATGGCAATGCCAACTGGGACTGAAACTCAGGATGAGAGCAATTTTGGCTACCTGGTCACTATTGTGCTTGAGAACATCCAGAAAAGGTGAGCTCAGCAGAGGAGGAACACACATCTACAAGTATGCATAATTATTCACAGCTTTGATTTAATAGGTACTAAAAGCCTAATCCACAGGATGGCCTCAATTAACAACTTATTAGTAGTTTCACTCAGCTCTGTGTCTTCAGAAAACTAATTTGACAGGGTTGTTTGGGTTTTTTTAACACTTTCTAATGGAATGTCGTCTCTGATGAGTTCCTAATTTCCTGAATTTGGTTTGCTGACTAAAAAAATAAAAATGCATTGGACTAATTTTATTTTGGGATAATTTGGGGTCATTCTTGCTGCGTTATTTGATGCTCAGTGGCATGGCAGTTGCTCAGCAAGGTGCCAGATGATGAATTTTTTCCCTGGTAGGTCATATGCACCATTTCATTCATGTCAGTTGGGTACCAGACATACACTGCTGCCACAAAACTCAGTGAGTCTGAATATCGAAAGAAAGGGAAGATGAAGAGAAGGAGGGCACCAGCCAGATAAATTCATGCTACAGTTAGCATCCCATGACTACTTGTTTGATAATTCTACAACAAATCAGACTGCTACTGACATCTGCAGAATGATAAAGCTGTTGTGATTCTTGGCTCAGCGTGGCACAGTGAGATGTATGGATACAAACTGATTGTTACAGCAAGATCCTGTTTGGAGGCAAGATAAAACCTGGAGAGGAACAAGGAAAATGCTGCTTCATCCCAGAGGAAAACTGAATCAATGCTTTCATAGTAAAGATACTGGGAAAGTGATGTATCATCTTAATTCAAACACATCCTTTCTGCAATCTTACAAGTACTCTAAAGTAGTTTGGAAATAGCATTATGAATGGAGTAGGGCAAGGCTTCAATTAAGAGCAGTTACTCCCACCACATTAATAGAATTGCTCCATATAAAATAGCAGATGCTGTGACCCTGTATACATTTGCAGGAATTCTTGTTTAACAATCAGATGGTATTTTGGCTATGTGCAGTGGTGCTGAAATCCAGAAGGAGGAAATTCAGGAGACACAGCATCTGTCTAGCTAGACTGAAGGCTGTGTTAAGCAAGGAAGAAGAAAAGGTCTTATTAGGGAGAAATTTTAACTTTCTTTTCCTTATATCATATTTCATCTGCAGATATGTCTGTGACAGCTCAACATTTTTCAATAATAAAATAACACACAGTAAGACAACAAATGTCTTTTCTCTCCATCTCTCAAGTATTCATTTTCTCTAGAGATCTTTTGAAATTCATGTAAGAGGTTCTTTGTATGAATTGACAAAATATGACAGTTCATCCAACTACTGTTTTGTGCCAACTAGAGCATGTTTTCTAACAACTGCTGTTAGTCAGTGCTTATTTTTTTTGGCCAGATCTGGCATTAGAAATGCACTTTCATGTATTGTTTTTTGCTGCATGCATGGGAGACTTGGTGGACAAATATTTCTTGTGTGGAGAATGAGCTCTGACACTTCTTGGAGCAGGAGGAATGAAAATGAGAGCTGTTGCTAGTTGTTCCCTCAACACCCCTTCCTCACACCTCTCTCTATAGCTGTCTTGAAAGACTGTGCTTATAATTGATTGATGAAGGAGTCCTGGCCCTTTCTTTGTAGTTTGATTTCACTGAACAAAGCAGCTGTCAGAGATTTTGGTGATTCAGTCCCTGGTGCATGCTGAGAGGCTGGGTGGATATAAAGTAGATGCTGTCATTTTTACGATTCTCTTAACAAATAAATGAATAGCTGCATTATTGCTGTTTTCTCTAAGCAGTGGCCCATGCCTCGTGGCTCACTCTCCAGAGTATTAATTTAAATGCATGTGGCTTGAGGAGAACTCTTGGCTCCGCAGGGAGGCAGGCAGCTTGCAATGTGCTCGGCATCCAGGCCCAAGCACCCTTCACAGGATGTTGCTGGGACATCCCCCAGGGTGTTGCTCTAAAACGTCTTCTTCAGAGTGCAATCTAACTTTAAAGCCCTTTCCAAATGAAACCTGAGTGGTTTTCCTTCAAGGTGGGCATTGAAGGGACTAGCAGTGCTGGCCCTACCAGCCTTGACCCTGCCCGACAGCCACCACTCCTGGGTGCTGGGGAGAAAGTGGCCCCACTGAACTCTTCCTTGCAGGCAGCAAGCTCTGGGGAGCCCTTGATGCCCTGTGAGGGTTCAGCAGCAGCCCTGCCAGTAATTTCAAGGTCAGGGCATCATGCTCAGAGACCTGCTGGTGCAGAGGAAGGACACAGGGAGCGATAAGCTAACTTGTGCTAAGTAGCTTGAAATTAAAAGGAGGTCCCTGGTGAGCACAGGCTATGTTTCAGGGCAGGGAGAGGAGATGGCATGGTGCCCAGCTGATCTCACTGCTGCACTTGCAGGTGACTGAGGTCCATCAGATGGTATGGACCCCAAAGCCATGCTGAATGGAGCAGCGCTGTGGGGCTCCTCGAGTGCCTCCCCAGTTCCCCACGTCCCCTGTCAAGCCATGCTTCTGCTCTCACGTTTGTCAGCTCCTAGAGCAGCAGTGATTGTTGGCACAAGGGTTTGCTAAGGGTAGGACAACCCAGGGTGCCTGGCCGGGATACATGTGACTTAAGCATCCCTTAAAATGTGCAGTTTGCCCTTTCTCAGGGCTAGGCAATGGAGTGAAAGAGGTGAAAGTGTCCCTTCAGACTTGCTTGCTCAGCAGGAGCAAGGCAGTTAAACCCTGCAATTGTTTTTGCTCTTGAATTTGTGTGGCTGCCAACACCTTTTCCCTTTCCCTTTGGGCTTTTTTGCTGTGCCCTTCCATCCTGTGGCAGATTCCCTTATTTTAAATTGCTGCTGTTACTCCAGTTGCACAGCTGAAATATCGCACCAGGAATTCATTTGCAAGAAGTTCCATCTCTTTGCGCCAGTAAGAAATGCTCACTTGCAAGGACCTGGCTTGTATTTGGGTCCTTCTGAGTGTTCAGCGAGCAGGTCAGCTGACAGACAGAGAGCACAGTGTCTCCTATTTATGTTCTATTTTCAGCGAGAAATACTTATCGCTGCAGGCTTCTTTGTGGCATACCACATGTGCACCCTGGTGAACAGAAATTCAGAAAGGCCTGATGAGGCAATTGAAACCCTTAGATTGAACGCCCTGTGCCCTTTTGTACTCAGAGGGAATGGGAAGGCTTTAGGAACTGGCTCTGTCACTAGGATTAATAATTGGAAAATCAATTTGTCATTTCCCTGTCATAAATTAAAAGCTTATAGGCCTTATAACATGAGTAAAATAGAGGTTAGTGGGTAGTGATGGAGGTCTCAAAGCTCACTCAGCAGAACAGATCTCTACTACACAATTTAAATTATGTCTCCTCCACAAGGAATATCTGTCAATATTTGTATTGAAAAAAGACATCCTGTGCAAGAATATTTTATCTGTTTCTACACTGCTGCTGTGATTGTTGCTGCTGGAAGAGTTTTTAAGGGAGATTGTGGTCCTGACTTGATCAGTGTGAGTGACCTTTACATTGTGCTTTTGTCTGTAGATGTTGTATAAATTAGTCATGTGCAAGTTGATGAGGTGTCAGTGAGGATGTACCTCGCTGAGCTGGTCCTGCTGAGAATAGAGAACCTCTCTCTGCTCCCTCAGCTGTGGTAGCTCAGTGAGAAAGCAACCACACCCTTTCAAAGCTGTGCCAGCTGAGAGTAATTGAAGAGGAGTGATTTGTAAGAGTTGGCAGAGCAGGAGGGAAAAGGACCTTTTAAAGTCAGACATGAGTAGAACTAGGAAGGAGTAGTCTAAGAGGTAGCTACCTGCTGGTAATATTTTTGTGGTTTAAAGGAGATGTGGTTTAGCCCAAGTAAGCCTAATCTTTTCTTGGGCATCTGAAAAAAGGATAATAAGAGTAGTTTCTTAACAAGAATAGGGTTGGGTTTTTTTTAATCTATCTCTTAATATTAGGTTAGTTAAATAAGGTATATGTGATGTGTGATTACAGAAATGATCCAAGATGACCCAAAAGTGAATGATCTACAATTTGACCTGCTGTAATGTAAAATAATACTTCCCACTGATTACTGTGTTTTGGTATATTTCTTAAACTACTATTTTAAGGCATTTGTTTATTAGAAACTCTAATTATGCTACTATTTTAAGGCATTTGTTTATTAGAAACTCTAATCAGTTTAATTGAAACAGTTGTGGTTGCCAGATATTTTAGTTATATGAGCACAAATTATTGTTGTTAAGCATATTGATAAAAAATAAATAAACTGAAACACTCATGAGATTTTAACTTAATCAGACATACACAGATTCCAGTGTTTTTTTAATTGAATAGCAGCTTGTCTTTTCAGTCTGGTTGATATTCTGTATCTTTTTACATACCAAAAGCAGGACTGATTTATATCTACAGCCTTTCTTAAACAGGTTTTTATCTTGTTTTGATTGTAAGCATCACTTTTGTTTCTTCTTTAAAGGCTTAATGATGATGAAATAGGCTTCTAATAAGTTATCTGTTCTCCTTCTCTCATGCCCAGCAGTTGCAGATAAAAGAGATTGTTAGTCAAAGAGTTGTTTGTTCTGTTTTGGGATTTTTTATTTATTATTTAAGAAGGGACTTTGCTATTTTTATAGCAAATAATTTTTTATTAAACCCCTATAGAGCATTTGGGATCTATAGTGTCAATGTAACTCTGACATAAATGCCTGTACTTGGTTTAAATCTCTGTGACATCCCTTTTAGAAAATCATCAGAAGTCACAAAAAATCACCCCCTTTTACTGACTAGGCCCAGTAAAGCTCTGCATCTAGTCCATTTATATTGATAGTGAGTTTAAAAAAATAACCACTACAGGTTGTGTTATTGCCTTTCCTACAGTGTTTAGTTTTTCAGTAAAAATAAAAAGGCAGAATGGCTTTTATCCAGCTTCCAAAGGCACATGGCTACTGCTTTCTGTGCTTAACTGGGCAAGAAAACAGTAAACTTAGTGTAGCCTTTTAATGTTAAGACAAAAGTGAAAAAGAAAAAAAAAAACACTATTTTTTTATGCAGAGGTGTAAAAAATGCCAGGTGATTTGTGGCAGCAATTCAAGTATTATGCAGGTTTTATATTTGCAAGTGTGGCTTATGTGGTCTTGTAATAGCTAACACACCAAGACCAGCTTCTCAGTGAAAAAAAAGTATATAATTCTTTTTTTATGAGGTACATTACATTGTCTATAGTGAAGGACATTGTGAAAGAAGGAAAGCCTGAGGGTAGGAAGTCAATGTTAGCCTTGGTGACTGGATGCTGTTTGCGTAGATTTTTCTGTGTTGCATCAGATAGAATTTCTTTGTAATTTCTTTGTACTGAATAGGATAATTGCACTGAAATTTGTGTCTGATGCAGGACTAATTTAAATAAGAGCTTATAAAAAGTACTGATAGTCTGGTAATGGGAGGGGACTGTTGAATCATGTAGAAGCTGCAAGTGTGATTTCCACTGGATCACAGACACTGTGGGATGTGTGAACCAAATAGTCTCGCTCTCTTCCGAGGAGCAACCTGTTGTGAAGGACATTCAGTGTGGCCACAGCAGGCATGTCAGATCATGCCCACTCTCTGCAGGCCATTCATTGCAAGGGAAGGAAATGGCATTGCTGCTTGCCTTTTCTTCCTTTACTTTCCTCGCTTCGGGCAGAGGCTTTAGCTATCTGCAGGGGTCATAACACTGGTTATGACCAGTGACTGGTACTTAATCACTTACCCCAATTAAGTTGTACCAGTTGTAGGTCAGAGGCCTGCTGTGTTAAGGGTTCCACAGCTGATTGATAGCTCTCTTTTGAGATGGGGATTCTGGAAAGTGAGACCAAAGCAGGCAGCAGAGCTGGCTATTGAGTGCTTGTGGCACCACAATCAGACAGGGGAACTGGAGGAGGAGAAGGAGAGCGCCTTGTGGATATCCATGAAGGGCCTCTCTGCTTGGGTCAAGAGGGTTAGAGAGCACAAAGGCTTCTTTTCCCAGAAGCTGGGCAGGAGAGGAGGGGAAGCAAGCAGCAATTGCTGAAAAGCTGAAGAAAATACAAGATTGATTGGGAAGAGAAGTGCACAAATAATGAAATAGTTGATTCGAAATTATTGTTCTTGCTTTGTGTGGTCCTTGGCCTGGGCTTTCCCATTTATAATCCAGTGACTTCCATCAAAAAAAATCGTTGTATGGGCTGTGTTTCTCCCCTCCATATTTTTTGGACAGTGCCTTAAAACACATACTGCTCAAGGTGTTCCCTGTGACTAGTAAAGATAATATATGTTCTGTAACCTATGCTTGAATGTTTGTTTGCTCTTTTGTCCATCTGGACTTAGGTACAAAGTTTAACAGACTCCTAACACTTCAGTCAAAAAATGCTTGGTGTTTGCTTTTCGGGTTTTGTTTTGTTTTTATTTTCTTTTAAAACCATCTAAGGGACCAGAAATAAATGGTCTGAGGTTTGGATATGATATTGCAGTAGTAAACTGCATTAATACATCCACAGGTCCCCACTGCCTACACTGAAGTGTGCTTCATGTATCATGAAATTTATATTGATAACTTAGAGGCCTGAAGAGATTAGGGGCTTCTGCATTTGGATTTAAGGAAATGTGTGTAAGCCTTGTTACTGTGGTGTAAATGGACTCCTTATGTTATATCGTTTCCCTGGTGTTATGAAGTATTTAAAATGTTGAGTGAATGATAAAGCACTTGATTAAGAAAATCAAATATAAAGTAAAAAAATACTGTGTTCCTTCCAGCTTGCTGTTAAAAAGGGAAATTAGCTGAGAAAAGTATAGCAAGAGGGCAACAGTATTAACCTTCAGATTAGAAAATATTTTATCACCAGGAGAATAGGCTGAACTACATAAATCTGTGCCTACAAAGAAGAAAGTAGATGTTTAACAGAGAATGTCATTGAAGTTTAAAAAAATCAGTTAATTTCACTAATGTCAATTCAGATTATTTGTTTCACCTGTGTAGTATGGCAAGACAGAAAGACTGCAGAATACTCCAAAGAGCAGCTATATTTTTTCCCTTGGGCTTTTTCAAATGGATCTAGCCTGTTCAGAAATACTGAATTAGCTCTAAAATAATTTCTTTTACTGAATATTGTGTTGAGTGCGGTGACAAAAGCAAATGTATATGGGACATTCCAGAAAATTTTATGATCTTGGCAATTAAAAGTAAAATCCTTGCAGGTTGTCACTGCATGTTGTATTAAGCAACTCGAACTATGGTGTGATGGTAAACTGGAAGTGAATCACAGGTGTACCAGCGGGGTAATGGGTTTCTCTAGAGAAACATCTCAAAAAGAGAAATCTTTGCGAGAGGCAGTTGCTGGCTGTGCTGTCTGGAGGCTGAAGTTCTGCTGCAGCAAGTCAGGTTTCAGCTGCTTCTGCTCTCTCAGGAAAGTTTCAGACCTGGAGATCAGAATGTCACCTCCTGGGGTACAGTGCCTATGGCCTGGGGTACATGCTCCCTATGCCCAGGATAGATGGCTCTCTTCATAGAGACCTGGGCTCACATGGGTGTGAATCATGTTAGGAGTCTTTGCACTCTAATGGTTCTGGCTGAATTTGAAACAGCATCCCAGAAGAGAGTGGCTATCTGTCCCATTTCATCCACTGACTAAACTACTTTCCTTTCAATCCAGATGATGCCTTTCACCACTTTAGTCTGAGCTGCCCTTTGACCTGTACTGAAGGGGAATTACTGGCCCTTGGGCATTCCTTTTGATTTGCTGCTGCCTCCATAATGAACCTCTCTGTGTGGCCCATTTCAAGCCCATTTTTGCCTGTTTATGGAATTCTCTATTTCTTTTTATCTTGTTATGGAAAAAATCAAGCCCTAGCTTAGTGAAATATAAAATGAACATGCATGCACATGTGTATGTACCTGCCTTTGAGCACAAAAGACACCAGATTTAATTAACCTGGCTTGTTTTGTGCCCATTTTCTTTTTCCAGTATTTGACTGCAACTTTGAATCTCCTTGTGAGCTGGAATATTCCTTTACCTCAAAAGATGAGGAAGCCCCCAACAACGCCTGGGTCAGAATAAATGCAGAAAAAATCTCACAGCTAAACCTCCCAGATGGGCCAGAGAGAGATCACTCTGAGAGCACACCCAAAGGTAAGAGACTACAGCTGTGTAGTGCCATCAGTAGTGGTTAGTTTTAAAATAAAAACACCCTTGCTTCTACCCCCTAAAATAATCATAAGAGAAAACACCCAAAACCCTGCTTGAACAAGCATGTCCTCCTGAAGGGCTAAAGACAGATATAATCCCTTTGCTTCAACAGACAACGAGTGAAAACAAAGTGACAATCCAAGGGGAGTTGTTCTGCACAGGGGAGGTCTGTTTTCACCTATAGGCAAGTTCCATCATATGTCTGGGAAGCAAAGTATCAAATACAGTCATGTGTAAAATCTGAGTTGGGCTGGCCCATACCATGGATGATATTTGGATGAAAACAGTACTGTAGTGCCTGTATTTAAGGTCATTCAGCTTTTGGAAGAGTCTGGCCTTATCTTTGCTCTAGGTCCTGTTTACCACTTGTGTGTTTGCAGACCATTTTAGGCAATATCCTTTGGTCCAGGGCTTAGGTTCTCTGTTTGGTAAGAAAACAATGATGGGATTTGTTCTTAAAATAGGAAAAAAGATCCTGTCTCTAAAGAGAGCTAGGAGATCTCAAAAGATGAGAGTGCAACAGAATTTTTTCTTTTCTTGGAAAAAAAAGTGGTTTGTTGGAATCACTTTTCCTGCTTATGATCATATTTGTGACAAGCAGCATATTTCATTAAAATGGTAAGTTTTGAAAAGATTTTTAGATATACATGTGCTCTTCTAATCCTGGGAAAGCAGAAAAATTCTTAACATCCTTTCAGCTATTAGTGCCATCTGCTTGGCACTTCTCTCTGGAAGATGGTGTTGATGAGAATGGACCTACAGAAATGAAGATGGGGGAGTTAGAGCACAAATTTTATCCAGCAACAGAAATTTCAAGGGATATGGAAGGGAATTTCCATAGTAGGAAAAACTAAACAGACAAAGATTCTGTTCAATCTCTGATGGCAGAGTCTTTATGATGGTTAGAGGTCTTTAAAAAGCAGATTGAAGAGCACTGGAAAGCAGCTGTGAAGTTGGTGGGTTCTGGGTTTAGAACAAGCAAGCTGAGACATTTTTCATGTAGTACCTGAATAAATGGTGCTAATAAAATACATGAATTAATGTTGTGGGGCCAGAAGTGTGTGTAAGTTTAAAGAAAGATCAGATGAATTCTTGCAGAATACATTCATCACTGGATATTAAATTCAATAATCTGTTTAGAGTCAAGAAGCCTCTTACACAAAAGGCTGCAAGTGAAAGGATTCTTTTCTTAGGAGACAGCATTGAAGACAGAATTTGACTTTGGAGAGCTGCAGTCTGGCAGTTCTTATGTTCAGGAAAATATTGAGGAAATTTTCTGTGCTGTTTTCATTCATATTGTGTTTTTTCATCCATACCAATAGTATAGTACTTTTCCCCAGATAGCCATTATAAATTAACTTTTAAGGCCCATTGATTCATCAGCAGACCAAGTCATTTTGGTATGATCTGTGTCGTGTGCAAAGCAGATGGACCACATTTGTGCTGCATGCAAATATCTTCTAATTTCTGCATCAATGAACATCCACACACATACTGAATTTCTTCCTACAAAGGTACAGTTCAGGGAAAGTTTGAGGTAAATCAGAGTTTCTGTTTTGTTCTTCTTTTTCTTAAATTCTATAGCCTTTTGTCTGCCTCTGAAATTTAGGAAATTTAGGAGTTAAAACCTTGTTTTGAATTGAGAAGAATAGCTGTCATTTTTCTGGAGTGGGGATAAAAATGGAAAAACTCACAGGGAAACAAATGTATTGTTCCAGGTAAAGAGCCTGGCCAGGTCCCCATGGTGCTACGTGTTGTCAATGTATGATGCTTTTGGATCCTTTTCAGTAAAGTTATACCTTTGTCTAACTCAGTTTTATATATTTATCAAAGCAGAAGAAAGGGAGACTGTTGGCTGGCCCTGCAGCCCAAAACCAGAGGTGGTACTGGCCGATGATTTCCAATTGCCTATTGGGTTAAAATTCTATTTCTAAGCCCAAAGGTTGGGGTTTCTCATCTGGAATATAGGCAATTCAGGCTGAAATTTGTGTTCTGCTGTTTTCTTCTTTTCTGACGGGTAGGTAGTCAAATTGGTTGAGTGGATTTAGGTTTGTGGGGCATTAGGGTGGATTGTTTTGTATGGTTTATGTGTATGTGTGAGCTTGTTTTTTTAAATTACCAGGCATGTTGGACATAGTGGTAATTTTTTCTCAGAGCTGTAGGTCTGCAGCTCATCGATGACTGTAACTCTTGCATGTATAAAGACTCATTTGAAAATCAACACTTGGAGCTAGCATCTCTCTATTTTAAATCACTTTAATTACAGCTGTTTGGCACAGATAGTTGTGTGGTCTGTTTCAATCTGAAATAATTAAGCACAGTACTTCCAACCCCCACTGTTTCCTGCAAATTGTACTTGCAATTATCTCAATCTCATTTCATCTCCTTTGCAGACAGTAATGCACAGAGATAAACAGATAGCTTAACTAGATTTTTGGATGGTTTAGCTCATCCTTGTCACTTGATAACCAAGTCATGGCAAGACATTGATAGAGACAAATGCCTCTGCTATGATTCATTAGGCTTCACATGAGTTTCTGTAAAACGTCCAGTAGAAAATCATTGGAGTCTCTCCCAAAGAGACACATTGGAAGAATTTCTGTATTTTTGCTCCTGCCTCAGCAGCATGATACAGCTCGGTGTCAAGAAATCAGAAGTCAACATGGATTGAGTCTCCTAGAGGAAGAGCTCACTTCTGGTGTCTCAGCATCTGGCTGCAATCACAGCTGAGCAATTCACTCACTTGGCATGTTCAGCATGTAGTGTCACACAAATCATTGATCTTCTGGATAGGAATAGATGGTGAGGTGGAAAAGTTTGATACTAAATTATTCAGGGTAAAAGATTGAAGGTCTACTTTGCAAGAAATTGAAAAGGGATGCTTAACCAGCTAATAGTGGCAGGTGAAATTTAGTGCAGGTTGTTTGAATTGAGGTGGTGGGAGAGACATTCAGAGCTTGGCATGTATGCAGACAGATTTTGGGCTGGTTACTGTCACTTAAGCTGATTTAAGGGTAAGAATAGAGCTGTGAAAGCATCATCTCAGTAGCAGTTGCACAATAATTGTGATTTGGGGGCTTACTGGGAAGGGAGTGGAAAAAAGGAACAGTATGTTATAGTATAAATATGAGGGGCAGCTGTATATAGAACTCAGTCTTCTGTTCTAGATCCCATGCATCAAAAATCTTTTAGTACAGCTGGGAAAGTTTTAAAAAGAATGGAAAAAAAAGATGATAAAGTATGTAATGGCTGTCTTCTAGGAGCAGTTAAATTGACTAGGGCTATCCTGCCTGCAAGAGGCATCTATAGGAATACGTGCAGGGTTGTATAGAAATCAGAAATTTATAAAAACTTTATGAAATATATATAAAGGTTTATAAACTCCCAAGGGTTTTCAAAGCACTGAAAGGATTATAGAAAGAATATTTGATATTTCTTATAATACAGTATTGGACAGCATCAAGCAAAATTATTAGATGTCAGGCAAAACAAAAGGAGATCACTCAGTATTTAATAAACAGTGAAACTGTAGAACTTTCTTCCCAGTGTATTGTTGCTGGAACTTTCTGTGGATGTGCAAATTGGCAGGATATGCGCAGGGAAGAGAAATAATTCTCTAAATTTTCTATAGCACCTTTTCTGGTTCAGAAAGTCCTTGTGTGACCAGTCCCTGAAGGCTAGGGATGGTGAGGGACAACTGTTTGCTCTCCCTGTTCGTACATTCTTTTTCATTTTTTGTTTCCAGCTGTCTGTTCTCATGTTTAAAGTTAATGGATCTTTGGTCTGATGGGGCTGGTGTGGTGGTGTGTTCCTCGCTCACCTCCCAGCCCAGGCTTAGGTTCCCCTTGAGCAAAGATAGAAATGCATTAACAGTGTTAGACCAATTTAGAGTCAGAGAGAAGTTGCTAATTAAGCGTTTACTATTATTTGCTCTTCTGTTAAATCCTTGGGAATGCTATCAAACCATGCAAAAGCATTGAGTATTTGGTAGGGAAAACTACAGAACTGTTTGCCTATAGAAATGTAGATTAGGAAGGCTATCAAGGTTTTGTTTTCTTACATTTGTGCTAAAATGCTTCACTCTTCTCTGTTCACCCCCATCTTGTAAGTGGGGTGAGATAATCATTGGTGTATCTGCCAGCTAGGCCTCTGAAGATCTGCTGGAGGTATTCACATTTCCAAGTGTAACTTATGTAACTTTCTGCAGGGTGAGAGATTTAAGGTTAAAATTCCACGGATGTGCTAGAGACTGATGGGAAAACCTCCACTGCTGGGATCTGAATTGGGCCTATACATGCTGTAATGAGTAGGCAATCCATTGTGGATTACTAGACTTCTTTTAATTCATGAATAAGCAAAAAGATGCTATAAAAAATTCAAGCATTTTGCATCACTGACTGCATTTATTTATTTTGACAAGTGTGATTAATTTTTAATTATTCATGACCCTTCATAATATATTATACCAGCAAATACACTGCAGTCTATCATAATGAAACATGAGAAACTAGAGATCTTGCAACTGTGGCAGTATTTCCTAAGGAGGCAGGTGAGACAACCCAGTCTGTTGTTGGAAGGAAGGAATTTGTAGACCAAAGAAATTGCACTTTCAGCTGTGTGGATGTATGTTTTTGTCATGCTCGAGGTAGAGTCATTTGCCTCTCGCATAAACCTGAAATGGGTCAAACCAGCCATAAATTCTCTCAACTCTTGAGTCAAACCCAGATTTTTCTGTACTGTGGGGGCCTCTAGGATACAGCACTGAGTTTGACATCCATCAGGGGTGGTTTAAGAACCATCAGCAAGTGGGACTTTTCAGAATTCACCTCTCCTGTTACCTTATTGCCGTGCTAGTATTTTCCTTCCTTCAGAGAAGCCCTGGCTCAGCTTCCTGCAATGCTCTGTTGCCCAAGACTTTTTCTGGGCAGTAATTGTGGTCCCTGATCTGAGACCACAGCTGGGGCTTCATTCAGAGTCAAATCTTACAAGGAAGAGAGAGAAGTGCTGTGACAAAGTTAATCCTTTGTATTTAAGGAGGCAGGACCAGTAGCAGCTGGACCCAAAACAACTGCATGTTAACTGAGTCTGATCAAATGTAAGAGTGATCTGTTTCTAACCATAAATGCAGTTTTAAATGGGAAGGATTAGAGTCTACCACTCCTGACTATGGGTATGCAAGCAGATTGCCTGCTCCTCTTTAAAATCTTGTAATTCTAGATCAAGTAAGTGAATTTCTGTTTCTGTGATTTGAAGATTTCAGGACCAGAAAAATATGCAGCTGCTTGATAAATTTCCAGATGAAGAGATAAGTTGTGGAGGTATGACCACCATTCCAAATAAAAATCAAAAAAGTAATAAACCACCCTGCAAATCTGAATGCCAGTTGAGACAACTTCTTAATGGAAAATGTAGATTAAACTTTCATGAAGGATGGCAGGGGAAGTGGGAGATGAATGAGGACAGTGCCCTAACCAGCCACTGATTAGTTGAAAAGCTCTTATGTAAGTTCTAAAACAAGAAGTATCTGCATATTGTGTTAATGTGGGTTTAATTTTTGTAATTATTTCTAAAGAAATGGAGCAAGGCTAAGGCACTGAGAATATTAGCAAATGGGAGATAAATGAACTGCAGGATTATAAAATGGCTGTTGACTTTAATTTATGATTCCTCAGACAAAGAAGAATGAGGCGGATAATAAAAGATAATAAATAATATTTTGTTTCAGATTATCACTTTATTAACAAAACTATAGAGTATAAATCAGTGTGGGCTTGCAAGAAATAAGTAGGTGATAAGTTATTTTTCATGTAAAACTCAAGCAGAAAAATTACTTCTATCACTTAAAATTACACACACAGAGGGAAAAAAATTCTCTTAGAAAAAGATAGCTATTTACCAGGGGAAAGAATAAAGAGTAAGGAGAGTAGCTGGGTTCACACTAGACAGAAAAACGTTTTCCCTTTACATTAATTCTCATATTGGTTTGAGGATGTGCCCTGATATAATAGAATTGATCCAGCTTATGTGTCTTTAGAACAAGATACCAGAGGTATTTCTTATTTAGTAAATCAGTACATGGAGTTTGAGATCTTGACACCTTAGAACAAACTAAGAATTGTTTTCTGAGGAGAATTTATACTAAGAGAAAAATATTGTTGAACCTGTCACAAATTTTGACAAAAATCTTACAGACTTGAATGTTTATTGCATCCCTCTCTCTAATGCTGGAGAAGAACATGGATCATCCTGGTTCAAACTAGATGGCTGAATAGTCCTTAAAAAGATACTGCTATATGATACCACCCTTGTTTTATTATTTATATGCCTTCAGATAAACTGCAGGTATCCCATGAAGGTTTGTGAACTTTTGTACTTACATACTTCCATTTAATTCAAGTGGGATTCAGTTTCCTATTATTTTTTTTCCTCTTTAAGATTTAGTCAGTGTCTCAGTGGAAATAATTGTTGTGTGTGAGTTGAAGGATCAGCTACATGCCACAAGTGAAACAGTAGAAGAATTAAGTGAGGTCTGGAAGTAGCACAGACTGAAAATTTATTCATCAATCTTACTGTGATTGAAATATTTATGGATTTGTAGGGATGGCTATCAAGTTATTTGTATACAAAGGGGGAGTTTTGAATTAAAAATATTATTTATGGCAAATAGTTCCAGCTGTTCTAGATGAGATGTAGGTTTTGAGACTCAGTTTGGCAACATAAAGGTTTCTAGTGTTACAACACATACCCATAGGAATTTATGCAACATTAAGACACTAAATACAAACCAAACTTGCATCCAGAGTCCACTGGGCTGTGGCAAAAGAAGAGACAGTCTTTTTATAGGCATCAGATTCCAGCTAATGCTATGTCAGTACAAAAAATGGACCAGGTGTTCCTAGCGTTTTGCAGCTTGCTCTTCTCATTAGGCCTACACTTGTGCTTTGTGATTGCAAAATTATTTCCCTTTAATGAGCCTGCTCTAAGGAGGCAAATTATTGTCTCGCTGTAGGACAGTGTGTTTGTTTATAGAGTAGGTATGTATTTATACAGGCTGTGGAGAAGCACGTGGGTTTGTTGATTTTAGAAATCTTGTTTGTTCATTCCTTAATTCAGTGAAGACTTGCATGCAACATCCAGTAGTCTGTTCCCCAAGCTGAAGAAGAAAAATTAATTTCAGTGTGCATCAGATGTTAGTATGCTCTAATGGCTTGCTGCATACCTGTGACTAATGTACTCCAACAAGTACATCCAGAAAAGGCAGAGACAATGAAGAATAAATGGGTTGTAAAATGGTCTCTTTCTCACTTCTAATGACAGTTTCTCCTTGGCAAGATGAGAGGCATATTAAAAGGACAGCTGGAGGAAGTGTGTCCTGCTCTTGGCTGTGTTTGACCTTTTTATAAGAAAGGACTACTGGATTAACACACATACGTAATATTTTTCCTTCTGTAGTGTAGGAACAATGTCCTTTATCACTACATGCTTGTGTATGCCCATGTACATGTTGTATTCAGAGGGTTTTTTAAATTGAACTTTTTAAGCATGGAAAACTCACATTTGCATAAAAAAATCTTCAATGGGTTAATAAGTTATTTGATAGTTTTGATTTCTTTATAGCTTACCTGATTCTTCTGTTTTCTGTGTTTACTTTTTTCACCATGCCAATGACAGCTCACACATATGGCTTTGTACACTAAAATACAATATATGGTAAAGAAGTATCAGCAAGACCCTGTGAGCCTGGCAGCCCCTTGGCTGCATTTTGGTGATCCTTACCAAGCATGATCTAACTTTATCCATTGCCAAATACTACAATAACCTGTGCTTCTCCAGCACTTCACCTAGGAGGCTCTGAGAATGCCCTACTAAATAAGGCACTTCTTACAATTTTGAAGAGTTGGGAGGAGGGTTTCTCCCTGTTGTCAGAAAGAAACTAAAGCCCGGTGTGCTTAAATCAGTAGCCCAAGGTGAGTTGTGTTCCCTGATGTGGCAAACTTGTGTCCCTTGCACCTTAACCACTTTTTACAATTGTGGGGGCCTGGTGGTCCCCAGTGTTTTCTTCATGAAGTTGGTTTGCTCCACTGGTAATAAATAGATGTGGGGTTTTTCATGTGGGGTTTCACAGATGTGGTGTCAAATCATCATGTGGGGTTCTCTACACAGCTCTTCTGTGAGATTATGTTAAAAACATCATCAAATGGACAAGAACTGCAGTATTTTTGCTGTTCTACTTCTCCTCAATGATAGTCCGCTGTATTACAGTATGTATCTTATACACCTATGCTTGGATGAATACATTAAAAGAAAATCACAGAATTTTAAAATCTAAGAGGTTTTACTGCTGTGACTCTTGCCAAGAACAAAGTTTAGCTAATTAATCAGAGATAAGAAATTGTTCATTTAGTACTGTGGTGGAGAAAATACTGTAATTCAGTCAGAATTTCAGCGTGTATGAAGCTAAACTCAAGAACAGTTTAACAATTTTGGTAAATTTGGATAAAGAGGGGATTGATTTTTAATATTTCTGTCCTTGGTTTTCTGATTAATTTCTAGTTGTTTAGATGTAATTCTGTAAAGGATATGTTGATACCAATGCTTTTGTAATATCTAATTTTTCTCATAATAGCATGTATTTCTGAGGTGTTGCAAGAAATATTCCTCCAGAGTTGTACCTTCAGAGATTAAATCTTACAGAAATTGTTAATATTAAAGCTCACCAAAGTTGTTTTGTTTACCTTTACCTTGAAGGGGGTGGGGCCTCTGAGCTTAATTGTTTTCTCGTATAGTGACTTAAACTCAGCATGCTTTTTTTATCCTACTCAAAATAACCAAAGAAGCTTCCAGAGTTAAAGACAAGATACTGAATGAGAATTCTGTTTATTATCTTTAAAAAATAAATTTCATAATATCATGCAATGTCTGTTTTGGTGGCCCCAAGCAACTTGCCTAGATTCTAATGAATAATCATCCTTTCAATTATGAGCTGGAAGCTATCCCTGAAGTTTCATCTGTGTTCTTTGCTTGTTTTGAGAACACAGTGATTAAATAGATGGTATAATGCATGAAGATGAGAATGGCCATACTGGGAGAGCAGAAGAGGGAAGAAAACTGATGCCTGTACTTCCCCAGATGTTCTCTCACTCTTCAGACAGGCTGTGCCAGAGACTGTGAGCTGAGGGGAGCAATAGAACATGACCCCCCTCTATGTTATGCCATAGCTCTGCTGGGGAACATACCACAGTATCCCCTTGTTGCTTTGGGACCTCCAATCCTAGATTCTGTTCCTGTGTTGAGCAACACCTCCTTTCTGTGCAATAAATTACATTGTGCATCCTGTTCATGGTAAGGAAATCGCTTTCTCTAAGTCCCTGTGAGTCCCTTTAGTCTCAACAGCTCAGGCTTTCTCATCTGTCAAATGCAAGCATTTTGGAAATGCTTGGCCTTCATCTCTCGCCTTCCCCATCTAAACAGTATTTTATAAAAGTTAAATATGAGTTGCTGTCTTTTGTTAAAATGAAAACACTCTGTTTTTAAAAAATCATTTATAATTCACATAAATGGCTCCTGTTAGTTGTAAAGTCAAATGGAAGCTAGCCTTGTTAGCTGAATTCTTCAGTGTCACAGCAGAGATGAGAGAAGCAAGGACCATTTACTTCTAAATAGTATTTCCTTAAGAATTTAAGAAATGAAATAGTTGGCTTTAGTCATTGTTCTGCATTTTTTTCTTTTTTTCTATTCTTTGCCTGTGAGCAGATCTAACCATTATTCTGGGAGAGGCTGTCATAAACCTGATAAAGGACTGAACTGTAATAATTCACCTTGTGTGTTGCTTTTAGTGGAGGACATGTTGCTGCACTCCTGTGCTTCCAGTGGGGAAGCAGAAGGGTCAGGCACTGAAGGGAAGCATTTTGCTGTGTACCACAGGTAGGCATCTCTGGCAGTAATTTAGAACTTTGCAAGGCACTTAAACAGCATAATAAAGGTTAGATCACAATTCATTTTCACCTGTTGCAGTAGGTTTGTTTATCAGAGAAAAACCCAAGCTGCAGAGCTCCAGTATTGATTTTGAGCAGAAGGTTCAAGGATGTTCTGTTTTCAAGATGTTTATTCAGAGCATGGAAGAAACAAAAAGCCCATGTTAAACCAACATTAGATTGCAGGTTTAATTCCACTCTGTGTTTTTCTAGAAGGTGTGGGAGTATTTGAGGAGGAGACAAAGGTTGTTTCTTATTTGCCTGCTCTAAAAAATGACAGCTTTTCAGACTACCAGGTATTGATAGGGCAGGCCCTGTCTGCCTGCAGGAGTTGATCATACATGATAAAGGTCAGTTCTTTAGAGGTGAAATTTTGCTGTAACAGCAGTTTGGAATTCTACAAACTGAACTTTCTAAGATTAGAGGAAAAGATTGTATTGGTGTCCTCACTGCCCCATAGCACAGTAGGAAAGGCTATTTTATTTCTAATTGATTTACCCATCCAGTTGTCTCGGGGCAACACTGAATACAGTGTTATCATGTTATTAGCAAATCAAGATTTCTGAGGAATAGCTTGCATAGTTAATATTAGTTTTATCATTAATTGCAGGTAAAAAGCAAGAATATGAGAAGGTATTACAAAACATGGTATAACTTAATTCAGATGTTGTGGTTTACACCCATAATAATGACCCTCTCAATGACTAACCAAGGCAAAAGGCTATCTATTAAGCAAGAATGGGTTTTGAAATCAACTTCTTCATAAAGATGCCAGGCCATTTACAATTGGTGGCAACACCTGAGTGAACATCAACAATTAATGTTTATAATAGCAAGTTTCTTTAAGGACATTTATTTAAGCTACCAGTGTAGCATATGTAGCTGGTTATCTTATCCCTCTGTGAAGAAAGGTGAATAAGGTGTAGAAGGAGTTTTTATCTCTGAAGGATTTGATCATCTAATTAGAGAAAAGAAAATCTGGATCCTGGTTACACTGAAAAAATCCAGTGATAATTGTAAAGGCTTTGAAGCAAGGGATGATTAAAATATACTCCAGGCCTTTTCAGGGTTGATGCTTGACTTGCTGCAGGCAGGTCTCTTTGTGGTCACCTTGCAAAACACACGGTTAATGGCAGATGTTTGCTGTCCAAGAGATGATTTTTGTTATATGTCACGTTGAACTGAATATGGACACTTCTGGAATATTTGATGTGCTTGGATTCAGCAGAATTATTCCCAATGGCCTTAAAATTAAGGAACGCTCAAGAACTAGAAGTTAAAATACTGACTATTTAGAAACTAAATGTTAGCTTCCATTAACACTATGCCTCCTGTTCTGCTGTACAGTGGGTTTTTGCCATCACAAAGGGGTGTTTCACTGCAGGTGTAATGCTGGGAATCAGTGTTCAGGTTTTCCTTGTGGTGAGGAGAAACATGTAAGAGCTAATATGCTCCCAATAATATTAGTATTGTGCATTTGCTTATGTGCTTAGATGAATGCTTGTGTAATAGATGAGGGCTGTGTGAAGCTGAGTGCTTCCATTTCTTTCCACTGATTTACAGGGAAGGTGTCTGTCCAGACAGGCAAGGGCAGTTGTAAGAATAGGCTGGAGTAGAGTCAGTGCTTGAGTGATTGTTGGGCTGTACTGTCATTACAGAGTGAGTGACAAAGTAATTGAAATAATTGAGCTCCAAACAGCTGAAGGACCTCAACTGGATGTAAAACACTGCTTAGCTTGTGGGAAGACATTTTTTTTTTTGCATGGAGAAGTTTGGCTGGAATGTCCCTGAATTAAGGAATACAGGAACTGGCTTTATGGGAAAGAGGCACATCAGAGATAATGCCTTTAACCACTCTCCACTATGTTTTGGAGGTTTATATTTTTTCACAATGAAATGATAAATTTTAGAGTGCTTTGTGGGTGGGCAGGTGAAATGTACTTTGATACATCAACAAATTGATTGCCCTGGGCCTCAGTCAATGCAATATCCATTTACTCTTCCAGAGGGTGGGGCACCAAAACTGACCCTGAGCGGGAAGCTGGTAATGGACATCGTATCGGGAATGACCAGAACAGCTTAAAAATTGAGCATGTTTGTTGGTTACTTGACTGGGTACTTAGTACACTACTTTCACCAGCAAGCTAAACTTTTTAAAAGTGAGACTGAGTTACTGAACAATTTCTTGTTGCTACAACTATTGGTAATACAAACTGCAGGAACTTGAGTGAACTGCAGCTTAGCCCCTTTCACTCCCAAATGTAATCAAAACCTCTTGTTTATTTGTATGGGTTTTTCCAGGGAAGTTTTTTTGCTAATTTTTCTTTTAAAATGTTTTCTAAAAGGCACCTTCCTGCTCTGTTCCCCTCCTCTGATTGTTATCAGATATTGTCCTTTGAAAGTATCCCTGGGATTGCTGGATGAGGAGGTACAGACTTCAGGAAGTGGCATTTTGTTAGCCCACGTTTTTAGTAAGCCTGTTTGTGAAATTGTTGAAGATGCTCTCAGTTCCTTATTGTTGGGCTAAAGTATGGGATTATTTTTAAAGCCTGACACTGTCACGAGGTGGTACAAATGTGCCTTGTGTCACTGGAAGCCTTGCTGCAGGTATGAGAGCAAGCATAGCAGCAGCTCTTTCAGTTTGGTTTTTTATTTTCTGGTGGGTTTTGCTGCAGTAAAACATGCCAAGAACTTCTCTATTTCTTATGACTGCCCAAATACTTACAGAGTTTGCTTAAAGTGTTGGTTAGATTGAAATGCAAGGATTGTCTCTGCAGGATTGGGTCTATGTGGCCCCACACAAGGCTGTTTGTTCTTTTCAGGACAATATAAGACCATAAGAATTTCTCATCTGCACTACCTTTGGTCTACAAAGTATCAGCGCTGAGAAAATGAGATAATTTATCACCTTTTCCTTATTACCAGATGTCTCTTTAATTGATAGGAATCTTTTTACAACCACTTTAAAGAGAAAAAATTGCTTTTGAGGAATTTTTCCCTCAATTGACATCAACTTAATGAGGGGTTGTGACTTTGTAATCAATTTTAATTATTGTATAGTTAATACTACTAAAAATAACAACTTTAGCTTTGATACTGGATGATTGATTTGTGAAGCAACTTGTAAATAATTGATCTCTTGTTCCCTAATGGTTTTTGTGTTAAAGCTTTTTAAAGTAAAAAGCAAAGAAAAAGATCAGGCAAACATTTCAGTAGCTAAAGTAGAGATAATGTAATGTCATAGTAATCACTGCTACCATAACTGGAGTTTTATATGCTGAGAGCTGTGTGTTTTAATGGTTAAACCATGAAACAGAAAATTAGTATTTCTAGGTGTTTTTCCCATTTAATCACTGACTGTAGGAATGTGATCACACACAGCAGCCATTTCATTTTTCAGTTTGCCGACTTAAATATAGTGAGCAGATCTGTCACATGTTGAAATGCTAATTAGCATCAGTTCTGGCAAAGTTATCCTACAAAAGATGGAAAAACCCTGCATCACCCTGTTACTTTCAGAATATGTGTACTCAATTTAGAGATGACAAGATGGGGTTTTTTTCTCCACTGGTAGCTGTCAGTTCAAAAGACCAGTTTCTTTTGGGTTTTTCCATGCTGTCAGTACTAGAGAGTGTCTGACTAGACCTTGACAGCCTTCTCCTCTCTTACTATTGAGAATTTTAATATTTGGAATGAAGGAGCAGCATTCTTCATTTCCAGCAGTTGTCAACCTTGTGGCATTGGAGATTTAAATGTCCTGATAGAACAAGGCTGTTTGCATGCATGTATTTTAAATTAGGTGAGACACACCAACCTATTTGGGTCCTTGTTTAGAGTAGGATCATGTTCTGCATGTTTGCAAAGTACTCAGAGTTCCTTCAGAGGGAAGGTGCTATCAGTGAATATTGCTGTTCTCTGTGCGACTGTGGGCTGTTGGCAGTAATGGGGCAGTGAAAATGGATTATCATTAATGTCAGCAAATACAGTTTTAATCATGTTAAAACCATATCTTTGTGAAACTAAATGAGATTTCTCATAACACAGCTACTTATTTGTATTCACCATGCATTGTACAGACTACCTCACTATTCTTAAAGCAACTACCAATCACCACAAGGAGTCAAGCAGACGCTGCATTCTCCATAATTACAAGCAATTTTCCAATTGAATTATCCCATGATTTAATTCCTTACCTTGCATCTGGAGAGCATCAGCAATGTGCAGCTGTTTTGGCTTTGAGAATTAATTGTTGCTAAATGTATTAAGAGTGGTCTTGCTGCAATGATTCCAGAAAAGAGTTAAATCTTAACTCATTTCTGGATTAAACTTCTATTTCTTATTTCCCATTCTCTTGACTCAAGAGCATGATACAGGCCATGGGTTTACTAGCATTTGCCTTGGCTAGATGTGAATCTTAATTCAAAATAAATACATTTAGTCACTGAACTTGAAATCATGTTACAATGAGACACCAAGTTTAATAGAACATGCCAGAGTCAGTAAAGACTGGAGGGCTGGGGATTAATGATAAATTATGTTAGTTTATCCTGCTGGTATGACTTCTTAGCTATAGCAAAAAGAAGAAGAGATGGTAACTTTGTGAAGTACAAAATACCCAGTAAAATAGGTTCAATTTCTCACATCACAGGCATTTTTTAGGCAGGCCAAGTACTTCAAATATAAGAAGAGTTTCTTAGTTATTTGTCCTTGAGGAAAGAATGGATAGGCATTTAGACTGGAGTTAGCATGTGATTTATTTCTGAAAATAGAAAAAGGGTTGGAGGAAATCCTGAGTTTTGTGAGGTTGAGATTATCATCAGGATTTCCAGAGTCTATTAGATTCCAGTAAGAATGGAACTTTTAAAATCTGGTGTCTCCCTTCTTTTTTATATTTTTTTTAATAAGTAAAGACTGTAGCTAAGAGTCTTAGGAATCTTAAAACACAGAGGTGTATTTTCATAACTCTTGCAAGTTAATGAGAACATTCTTGAACTGCATTTTGTTAAATAATGATACAAATATGCATTTACTGCTGCATTTCCTTGACTGCAGCAAGTGTGCTATGTTGAATCAAATCTACAAAGAAATGGAGAGTCCAAGATTTTCTCTTTTGTGCTTTGCAATATAAGTAGAGGCTGCTAAACCCTCTGCTATAAACACTGTGCTTTTCAAATACCTTAAAATGATAAGAACAAGTAGGTTCTGCTTATACCTGAATAATAGAAACATTACTGAGTTTGCCTAATGGTTGTCTGGCTCACGATTACACCTTCTAATCAGAATCATATTGTGCAGGTTTAACATAACCAGAGCACTAAGGCAACAAACAATTGAATTAGCTGCTTCTTGCAATACTTTCCTTTGTTCTCACCTAGAAAGCAGCTTTCTTGAAGGGCTTGTCTGCTAAAGAATTTCACTGTTATTTTTATTCCTTTAAAAAAGGTTTAATTTAGGAACATGAACAAGTAGCAAATACCCTGAATTAGCTTCCTTCTCTTAAAAACCAAATAATTTTTATCAGTTCTATTCTATATCTGGAGATGTCTTATCTTGTTCCTTTCCTACACAAACAAATTGTGGTTGCCTTTGGAAAGTCTGTGTGGACAACTGGATTTCTCACAAGCTGAAAAGAAACTCCTGAAGGAGGAGCAGTGAGAAAGGCATAGGACTGTTGGACTAACTGATACAAGAATTTACGGGTCATTGCCTCTAGACAGTGGAGGAAACACAGAAGCAGTGGAATAAATGTGACCACATGGGTTTGAAAGGCATTGCTAATATAATTGTGGAATAAAGTAAGGAAGAATGTGATACCTTTAGGACTGGAATCCTGGAGGCAATAACTGCAGCAGAAAATGAAAGATCTTGTACATAGAGTAGAGTAAGAATTTGTGTTCCAAGCAGGGATTATTGGCTGAAAGTGGAAGTTGTAGGAGAGTTGAGAGTGTCTGTTAATTGCCACAGCAGTCAGCTACGAGG
>VWYI01008266.1:0-13647 GCA_013399455.1 Anthoscopus minutus | reverse complement strand
CTTGGGATGGAAACATCCAAACCTCCACCTGGGAGTTCTGCAAGGCCTCTCTGTGTGGCAGCCCCAGCAGCTGTGAGTCCCCATGGTGCTGTGTCCTTGTGCCTTGTCCCTGGTGATGGGATGAGGACATGGAAATCCTCTTCAGCCACGAGGAAGCCTCCTGCTGTCCATGTGCTGGGAGGGGACAGCACTGGCAGCCACCAAGCTGCTCCTACAAGCCAAAGGATCAAACAGCTCCTCCCGAGAGGCAGCTCTGATCTCTTCCCTCTGGTGCCCAGGGACAGGACCAGGGAAGGGCTGGAGCTGTGCCAGGGGGGTTTAGACTGGATTTAGGAAAAGGTTCTTTCCCCAGAGGTGCTGGCACTGCCCAGATCCCCAGGGAATGGGCACGAGGCTGCCAGAGCTCCAGGAGAGCTTGGACAGCGCTGCAGGGATGCCAGGGTGGGATTCTGGGGTGTCTGGACAGGGCCAGGGCTTGGATGGATGATCCCTGTGGCTCTCTTCCAGCTCAGGACACTCCGTCTGATCCTTTGGCAGAGCTGTCCAGGCACATGCACAGAGCCCAGGCTTCCTGGGCAGCTGGAAAGGATGGAGAGGGACCCCACAGCCCTCAGGTGGAGTCACTGGCAGTGCCAGGGCTGGAGGAGTCACTGCTCTGCACATGAGGCTCCAGCACTGCCCACTGGGACTAAACCCTGACCAGCAGCTACAGGCACCAGGACACTGCAGGACAGGGGTAGGGAGAGGGCTGGGGGGGCCACCAGGACTGCTCACCACAGCCAGGCCTGAGCCCCAAATGTCACTGTCACCTTGTGCACCCCCACAGCCAGAGCAGAGCGTGGCTGGGAACCTCCCTGGGACCAAGCTGACCTGGGAAGCCAGTGGGGATGTGTCTGAAAGCAGGGGGATATTCCCACCCAGTGTGGTCACAGGCAGCTGCCAGCCCCATGGCCAGTGGGAGCAGCCACTGCTGCAGGGCTGGAGAAGGTACTTTTGGAAAGGAATCCTTATCCTACTGCTTCCCACGGAGAGAGGTGCATGCAGGGCTCTGCCTCCTCCGTCTGTCTCTGGGAGGAGCCAAGAGCTGGAGACATTCCTCAAGCTGTGTTTGTCCTGGGATGGTGGCACCAGGTCCTTCCAGGGGAGCAGGGGAGCTCTGAAGTCCTGGTGGACTTCCCAAGAACCTGGACGAGTTTCCTGGTCCATCAACATCAACTCAAGCGTGGAATCAGCTGCTCACAGGCTCCTAATCCAGAACTGCATCCCAAGTGAAGCTTATGATGGAGTTAAGTCCAAGGTGGAACACATCAGGGTGACACTGGCCCAGCCCTGTCCCCTCTGAGCCAGCTGTGCCCTGTCCCAGCTGTCACCGGTGCTCCCAAGGTCACTGCAGAGCACAGGGAAAATCCGGGTGCATTTCCCACAGGAAGCCTCTAAATCTCATTAAAATGCTCCTCACAGACACCAAAACAGCAGAGCACAAACCCACGGCAATCTCTCTCCCATGGGCCAGCTGCTGTGCCTGGAGCACCACACACACCCGAGGGCCAGCTCTCCATGGAGAAAGGGTCCAGGGGAGGAGCGGGAATGCTGGGCAGGAGAGTGCCACCACCTCAGAGCCTGGGCCATCCCCACTGCTGTCACCTGCAAGTGCCACAGGATGCTGCGCCAGCCCCACATCCAGTGCAGGGCCAGGAGCTGCACAGGGCAGGAGCTGCATGGCTGCCAGGAGCTGCATGGCTGCTGGATTCCAGTGAGGGCCAGGAGCTGCATGGCTGCCGGGCTCCTCCAGACACGGAGCTCCCAGGCTGTCCTTGGGGTCCCTCCTGTCCCAGGGATGTGACACCTTCCCAGCAGTGAAGGCACCATCCTGCCCTGTCCCCCAGAGCAGCAAAGGGCCCTCCACACACCTGGGAGCTGCAGCTGATGCTCTCCTGCCCCAGCAGCCACTCAAAATGACCAAAGAGCCTCTGGCCACTTGGGAAGGGGCACGGGACCCCATTCCCAGTTTCCAGCTCTCCTGAGGAGGCACTGAACCCCCCTCACCCCAAACTCTCACACACCAGGTACCTGCTCCCCTTCACCTGCAGACACTTTTGTCCCAGCCAGGACTTAATGCCCATTCCAAGTCTTTCCTTTTTTCTTTCCAGCTTTTTTCTACCATCTTTCCCTCATCTTTGTGCCTCTGGCCATTCCACCAGGAGATGATCACCATAGAGACTGGGAAAAGATCCCTTTCCTTCCTCCCTCACCCTGGGACACTTATCACATCTCCCCAGCTCTATGAAGCTGTTCAGAGCCTCAAAGCCTTTCCCAGGGGCCTCAGGAACTCTTCAGAGGTTCTTCACCCACAGCAAGTATCCAAAATGTGCTGGAGGAACCAGGGAAGTTCCAGAACTCCTGGCCATGTGTCACAAGAGAAGCCAGCACTGATATCCAGGATATCCAGTTCTTGGATCCGAGCCCATTCCATCCCAGGAGCCAGCCAGGCCTGGAAACTGCACAGGCAAGGCTGGGGATGACCAGCAGCACAGAGATCCCTGTACTTCCCTCACTGCCCCAGTCATCCCTTCGGGGCACAGGACACTTCTCTTTCCATGACACTTAACAAAATTCTTGTTTCTGTGCAGCGTCTCTGCAAATTTTGAAGAAGGCTGGAAGATGCTGGAGGATGAATAACCCAATTAAAGCTGATGGGAGGATCTGGCTTAAATAAGAAGAAAAAAAAATACCACCTGACAGGGCCAGCCAGATGCCAGCCTTTGCTCCTGAGGTCACTTTGCTCCTCATGCTCAACCCAAGGGGGATCCCCTTGTGGAAGAGCTGGAGCTCAGTGAGTTCTGCTGGCCCCATCCTCACTCCCCAGGCCACAACCAATCCTGCTCTTGGGCCAGGTGGGATTTCACCATTTCAGTGCCCCCAGGAAGCTCCATTTGCCTCATGATCAGCGAGGCTGGTCAATAATTCCCTGCTGGAGCTTGGGAAATCACTGGGAGAGCTTGGTCCTTGGGCAGGCAGACCAGGGGAAGGGGTCCCAGGAAAATGAGATGAACTGAAGGACACAGAGCATGACTCCATGCCCTGAACTCACCAGCTTTGCTTCATGGCATTTGTACCGACCCGCCACTGACCTGGGAGGAGGAACAGCCCCTTCTTTCCACCATTCCCATTCCCATCAGCCTCAAGGCTAAATCCCACTTGCTTCTACACCAGTGGGCACCTCGGCAGCAGGGAGGGGAGAAGGGCATTCTGACCTGGTGAAAAACTCTCTTTTTTTGGCTATGGAGAGAAGGAGGTTTTCAGTACCCACTGGGCACTGGAAAGGAAAGCAGCCAAAGCTGAATGGATGGCAAGGACAGGGGCAGCAGCTGTGCACATGCCATGAGGGAGCTCAGGAGAGCAGCAACAGCCACAAGCTCTCCTGGCAGGCATGGGAAAGGCATTTATTCTGCAAGCACGGGGAAGATGATGGAGCCAAAATCAGCACTGAGTGAGATGTGGGTGCAGGTCTTAATTTCCAGCTGGGGCAGCTCGGGGGTGCCCTGGCAGGGAACACACCAGTGGCCGTTCCCCCTAGGAGCCCAGAGAGCCGAGGCTCCCAGCAGCTCGGGCTGGGCTCTCTGGGACCGGGGCAAGGCGAGGGAAGAGGAACTGCAGCCCTGCAGCCTCCTTGGAGCGAGCCCAGCCAGGGGAGCCCTGCTAAGAGCAGGAGGGGCCGGGGCTCACCTCTCCCACACACACGCCCCTCGCCTCCCCGCAGTGCTCACCTGGACGTCTGCTGGCACAGGGGCTTCTCAGCCGGCCGTGTCTCCCTGGGCAGAACCAGGAGCGCTGAAGCTTCCCCGGGCTGCGGGCACGGGCGGGGCCGGGCGGCGGCGCGGCTGGCGGGGACCCCCGCGGGGGCCCGGGAGCGGCCACACGGCTCGGGGTTAGTGGCAGCCGCGAGGAAAGGGGTGGAGGAGGCCAGGGGCGGGCTGGCATGCAGGGGGGTAGCGTTAGTGGGCTGCAAGCCGTGCCCGGGGGCTTCCTCCTGCAGGCTGCGGAAGCTGAAGTCGCCCTGCTCAAGCTTTTTGGGCAGCACAGCCTGGACAGGGAGAGGGGCTGGGGGCTTCTCCACAAAGGGATTGCTCGGGGAGCTCGGGCTCAGTGCCAGGGTAAAGGGATTTCTTAGGGCTGAAGCTCCCTGAGTGTGCCTCTCCTCTGCCCTATCTGGCTTCCAGAAATCGGCCTTCTTGAAGTCTATGTTGCTCTCTGCCGAGTGCCCCTCGGGTTCCTCACTCCTGCCCTGCTCTGCCTCCTCGGGAGGGGCACGGGGCCGCCCTCCTGCTCGCCCCTTGGCATCCTCGCACGCCAGCTCCAGCTGGGATGGACTGTCCCCACGTCCTGACCTTTGGGGCTGTGCGTGGGGATGCCCGGCTGCCTCCTGCTCTTCCAGAGCCGTCCAGCTGGCTGGCTGGCACAGGTCTAGCATGGAAGGTGGGTCAAGTCCTGAAATACTGAGCTCTTCAGGGAACAGCTCTTGTTTGGAGGCCATTTCCCACTTGGCACTGTCTGTGGCCCCCCGTGTCCGAGGGGCTAAACGGGGCTGGCTCCAGCTCTCCTCAGCACCCAACTGGTCCAGTCCATCCAGGGAGAACTTGGATGTGCAAGTCTCAAACGGCTCAGCCACATCTGTCTCGTTCATCTCTGACGGGTGTTCCCCCACAGAGGTGTCCCCTGTGCCCAGCTCGCTGGCTCCTGTCTCCAAGGCAGCTGCTGTGTCCCCAGTGGCAGCTCTGGCACCCTCGGGCACTGGCAACTCGCTCTTGGCGTCAGCGGCGTCCGCTCCCGGTGCGGGCAGGCCGGGAGGCACCGGCACCGAGGGCTGGCTGCTCCCACGGCTCCCTGGCAATTCCATCTCCGCTCTCGGGCCCTCTGAGTCTTCCCACCGCTCCCGTTTGCCTCGCTGGGTGCCACCAGGCTCCCCCTGCTCGCCGTCCCCCACGGCACCCGCGGCCGCGAACCACCTGGGGGGTTTGGGGGGCGGCAGGGCCGGGCCGGGCAGCGGCTCCTGGGGCGCTGCCCACGGGGACAGCAGCAGGCGCCTCTCGGGGCCGTCGGAGCCGAGCGCCAGGAGGCCATCGCTGGCCTCGAGCCGCAGGCTGGCCTGCAGCCGCAACACCGAGCTGCGGATGTCCAAGGCGCCCTCCTGGCCGTCCCCGGGCTCCGCGCCCACCTCGGGGAACCTGCGTGCCACCGCGTCCCCGAGCGGGGCCACGGCCACCACGGGGCTGCCCCCGGGCAGGGCCTCGGGGACCAGCTCAGAGG
Organism: Anthoscopus minutus; assembly: GCA_013399455.1. Lineage (NCBI taxonomy): Eukaryota > Metazoa > Chordata > Aves > Passeriformes > Paridae > Anthoscopus > Anthoscopus minutus. The sequence continues at coordinate 8,340 of VWYI01008266.1, read as the reverse complement.
GGAAGGAGCTCCTGGGCAGCACACGGGACGAGCTCTGGGCTTCCAAAGTGCCCTCGTCCAGGAAGGGCGGCTGCGGGCCGGAGGTGCCCTCGGGACCCACGCGTTCCTCGGCCGCGCCCGGGGCGCTGTGGGAGGGGTGGGCAGTGGTTTCTGTGGCTATGGTCATCCAGCCATTTGTCCCTGCACTGCAGGGCTCCTCTGAACCGCTGGCCCCTTCCTCCCTAGCGCTACTGTCAGTGCTCAGTGCTGCTGACGCCTCTCTGTCCCCGGGGCTGCCCGAGGTAAAGGCGGCTGTCCACACCATGGGCGTGCTGCTTTTCCTCCTCCTGGCCACGGAGCCCGCGGACACGGGGCTCAGCACGTCCTCGATCACCGTGGCCTCCTGCGTGGTGCTCACCAGGTTGGCCCCCACGTCTAAACTGGAGAAATTTGTCCAAGAGCGGAGAGCTGCGGGGATTTCAGTGCCCATGGGGGCCTCGGCCTTTTCAAACGCTTTGGAGCCCTTCTGGCAGGGCGGCTCGGCCGAGCTCTCGGTGGGGCTGGCTCTGTCGGGGTCGTCGATGAAAGCCATGCCCTCTGCTGCCCCCGAGGCAAAGAAGTTCTCTTTCTTCCGCTCCGGTTTGAGCCTGCTGGTGGCAAAGGCATCGAAGGTGTCGTCCCACTCCGAGGGCAGCGGGGGCACGGCGGGGCCGGTGTCGGCAGCAGGAGGGAGCTCGCCCGGTGCTGGGGGAGTGGTTTCTGGCACGGGGACACCAACGCTTGGGGCTGGACACTGCCTCTCGGGGTCTGCCTGCCGTGGGGAGGCAGAGGGACTGCAATCCTCAGAGGAATAAAAGCTCCCAGCGACCTCTGGTGCAGCACACGGCCCAGGCGGGACACTAGAGAGAAAGTGAGTAGGTGAAGGAGAATTTAGTACCTGGTCAGCGAGGAGCTCCTCAAAGAAGGGATTGCTCTGCAGGGAGTTGAGGAATGGGTTGGTGGGGGACAAGCATCCGGCCTGGCTGTCTCCAGGAGCGGGAGGGAGGTTAGAGCTCGGCATGCCAGCAGCAAGGGCAGCAGGGCACGGGGCAGGGGAGCAGGGAGCAGAATGAGAAGGAGCATCTGAGCTGGTTTCTACCTGAGGAGACACTTCCAGGCTGTGGAGGGAAGACAGAACAGTCCTCCTGGTTAATGCTGTGACAGAGCTGGCAGCACACACCACACACACCACAAACGCTCCGCTCCAAGCAGCGCAATGACCAAACCCTGGCTCTTGTTAGGCAGAGCAATGGGGATGGAGGCGAGGCGTGGAAAGGGTATGCACAACACACAGGAAGGGGCAGCCCTGCTCCCAGGACACTCCTCCACATCCCCCTCTCTGCCTCAGCAAGCCCAGGAGCCAGAGAGGTTTCCCCACCTCCTGCAGCCCCAGGGCTCGCTCGGTGACTTTGTCCCAGTGCTGGTGGCACCCAGGACAGGTGGAGCACGAGCAGCTGCCCGGGCTCTTGAACCAGTCTGGGCACACAGAGGAGCCTTCCCCAGCTCACCCCAGTGCCTCCTCACTGGTTTGCCAGCACAGCCAGGAAGGGAGCACACACGGAGCTCGTGCTGGCACAGGAGGGAGGCACAGGGCTGAGGGAGGCAGAGGAACAGGAGGCCAGCACGTGGCCAGGACAGGGCCCTGTCCCCATTCTGGACTCTGCCTGCCACATGCCCCTGGTCACATCGCTTCTGCCCGACATCCCGAGACGCCTGAAACCCCAGGGGGGAACCCAAGGTGGGAGAGATTCAAGCACATCTGGAATTCACCCCAAGTGAGGCTGACAGTGCTCTGCTGCCTGCTCAAGCAGTACTGAGGGACTTTGGGATTTCACTGACCTTCCTTTGGGAACAACTCCAGCAATGTGCAGTCACCACCCCGAGGAGGCTCCCTGGGCTCAGAGGTTTTCACATCACCAAGGGAGGTGTGGCATGGATAGACACCCCACATCCAGCTGGTGCTTCCCTGCCACGCTCCCTTCTCCCAGGCCTGTCCCCTTGACTCACCCTGGGGAGGAGCAATCCCATCCCAAAGCCAGGGGCACCTGGCCCTGCCCCATAACAGATCCCATGGGATTGGTGCCTCCTGCACCAGCTACAACTGCTGAGCTCCAGGGAGCTCCCCTCTTGGCTCAGCCAGCTCTGGGCACACCAAGGTTTAAGAGGAAGGAATAAATTAACTCCTTTGCCAAGGTTTCCTGGGTATGTCCAGCCCTGGGGCTACACCCTGAGATTTCCCTCCCCAGCTGCTGGGAGGGGTTGCAGGTGGCACTGAAAGATGACAAAGTTGCTGGGACAACTATTTCCATGTTATTGTGCATCCACCAAACGCCTCAGACACATTTGAAAGCACAAAATGCCATCTTGAGGCAAAAGCTGACTCTGGTGATGGAGCAGCCGGGCAGTCCCAGAGCAGGGAGGGCGTTGGGCTGGCCCCAGCCCAGGATCTGTGTCCCCACCATGGGGACCCCCTGCTCCCCTCCTGGCAGCTCCACAGCCCCTTCCCACATCCTGCTCTGAGCAGCTCCTTGGAAAGGTGCCTGTTGAAGCCACCTGTGCCACCAAGGTCCCCATCCCAGCCTGGGGGCAGGGAACATTCCCAGCCAGCTCCAGCACCCAGGGGACACAGCCCAGACACTACTGAAGGGACCTGGCAACCAAAGGACAAAGAAAAGCCTGGAGCCCTTCATCCTCACAGGAAGCTGCAGCTCCCTTTGGGACACAGGCAGCTCGTGGGTGCCCTCTCCTGCTGTCACACAGCAGCGGTGGTGGCTGTGCCCAGCCCGCTCCCACACGGCCCCGCTCCCTGTCCTGCTCTGCCTGGCCCAGGGAGAACAGCCAGCAATGCACCCCACAGCTGCAGCCCAGCTCCTCCCGGGGCTTCTGAGCTCTGGGGGAGCACAGAAACCATCCACAAGTTTTGGGAGAAGCTGATGGACCCTGAGGCACAAAGCACTGCAGAAACTCTGTGTGGAGGGAAACCTTTGCTGGCACTGCCAGCCTGCAGACCAGCAGAGGCTTGGAGCTTTTCCCCCAATCCTCCTGGAATTACAGCTCCCAGAAGAGGAGAACAGCTGCTCAGTACATGACCACTCAGCTGGATGAACACACAACATCCACAAAGAGATTTTAACAGGAAAAACCATGGCAAATGTTCCTTCCCAGCTGGAAAGGGAAGGTGACAAGGGAAGGTGACACGGTCCAACCACCACGATCCTGGGGTGGCTGCAAGGAGCACAGGGCCCTGCTCCACCTCTGCCTGTCCTGCTGGCACTGCTGCCAGGCTTTGCTCCGGACCAAAATGCATCCTTTGTGCTGAGTAAGAGCATCCAGGGCCTGCTCCAGCTCTGCTGGGCTCCAGGGCATTAATCAGCTGCAGGCTCCTAATGAGCACTGGCTGCTAATGACCACCCCAGCTGCCAGAAGCTGAGTGGGAGAAGTTCCCTGCTCAGGGAACTTCTTGGGAGTGGCCAGAGCAGCCCCTTGCCCAGGCACCTGGGACTGCACCGATCCCCACCTGCACAGGTGCAGGAACAGCTTCAAGGCCTCCTCAAATCCCCGAGATGATCCTGTCTTCCTTCACCAGGTCATCATGGAATGGTTTGGGTTGGAAGGGGCCTTAAGGATCATCCCATCCCACCCCATTCCATGGGCAGGGACAGCTCCCAGTGTCCCAGGCTGCTCCCAGCCCCAGTGTCCAGCCTGGCCTTGGGCACTGCCAGGGATGCAGGGGCAGCCACAGCAAATCTGGGAATTCCAGCCCAGCCAGGAATTCCTGCCCAAGATCCCAGCCCAAGCTCCCCTTTCCCAGTGGCAGCCATTCCCTGGCTCCTGTCCCTCCAGCCCTTGTGAAGTCCTGATGGGGCTCATGGGGTGCTGGACCTGCTGACATTGGCTAAATAGATAAAGACAGAACTTGGATCCATCTTTGTTGGATTCTCGTTTTCCTCCTTCAATTCCACTGTGGACATTTCCTTTCTGCTTCTGAACCCCATTCCTGCTGGGACCCACTGGGCTTCATTCAGGTGCTCTTGGCTGCAAATTCCAGCCAGAAGAACCATGGAATATTTAGGTTGGAAAAGCCCTCTAAGGCCACCAAGCCCAACCATTCCCAGCACTGCCGAGGCCATCACTAACCCACGTCCCCAAGTGCCAGAGGCACAGAGCTTTTCAATCCCTTCAGGGATGGGGACTCCACCCCTGTCCTGGGCAGCTGTGCCAGGGCTGGACAAACCTTTACAGGAAGAAATGTTCCCAGTATCCAACCTGAGCCTCCCCTGGCACAACCTGAGGCCATCTGAGAATCTGTGCCTTTCCACTGGGATTGCAGCACCACGGTTCAACCCCGTTCCTTGGGATGAACATCCCTGCTCTGGCCCCAAAAAGCCCCTTTCCCACCTTCCCCGAGGGAGGGTGCTGGAAGTGCTCGCTGAAAGCAGGAGCACGCTGGATTCCTCTAGAGGGAAACCTACAGTTGCAGCAGCCTGGTGGAAGCGGCTCCCTCCGTGCAGCACTGAAACGCTGACTCACCCTCCTCCTCCTCCCTCTCCTCCTTCCCCTCCCATTCCCAGCACACGGCTCTGCCAGCCAAAATAAATCGTGGGTACCTTCCTGCCCTCATTTATTTTTTTGGCAGCACTTCACAGATGCCTTTGAGCCTCGCAGCAATAAAATAAAAAAAAAAGGAAATAAAATATTGCTGAGCAACCCCATGATGGAAAAAGTCTATTGGAAACAGCTTGTTCAACACAGGGCGATTTCTCCCTACAGATCCCAGGCTGGATTTCAGGCTGAGGGCAGAGCTCTGCAGTGCTCAGCCTGGCTGCAGGAGGGTGGGGGACTCTGCACCACCAGCAGGAAACAGCACATGCGCTGGAAAAGCAGGAGTTTGGGAAGGCAGGGATGAATCCAGCCCTGATGTGCTGAGGGGAAGAGCTGTGCTGCAGATCAAGTGCAAAATCCCTCCTAGGAGAGCTGGATCCGGGGATGTGCCGTGTGCTGCCACTCCCAACCTGCTTTTGGCCCCATTTTCCCACAGACAGGGCTCCCTTGGGTGGAAAACCAGCAGGATCTGGTGCTGGAGCATCCTGCAGCAGCTTCAGACCTGGCAGGGGTCAGGAATGTCCTCCCACCACAGGAGCAGGGCTGGAACAGCAGGAATTGTGCAGGAAGGGGTTGGGAAGAGATGGGAACAGCAGCCCAGGACATTTTTGTACAGGGTGGGAGCACCAGAGGGAAGGAGTCAAGGAATGTATTTTAAATAGGAATTCCAGAGGTGGAAGGACTGGATTTCTCTATAATAAATCACCTATAATGACCTATAAATTATCTATAATAATTATCTCTGCAATAATCACTTTGCTCTTCCCTTGGGCCTCACCTGTCCATCATCCCCATTCAAATGGCCAATTCTTCCTTTACAGACATTTGCCCTCAAAACCACGGGAATTTTTTTAAAATAGGAGAAATCCGAGCAGGGAGGTGCAAATTTCAAGCCCAAATTCCCACTTTTAGGAGAGGGAGTGGGGCTGTGCTGTTCCTGGACAGTTGCAGAGGCCATCAGGGCTAAGCTGGTGCCAGCTCTGGATGCAGCTGCCCATCCTGCCTCATGTCCATCCCTGGCAGGGCAGGCTCAGCAGCACAAAGCCATTTTCCAGCCTTGCAGGCTCCTCACACTGATCCCACTCCACCCCGGGGCTGCTCCAAGGCAGGAGGGCTGTGCTGGACACAACCCCTGCGCCAGGGCTGTGATCCTGGGGCTCCCACGCATTCATCCACAGCATCCCTGTTATCCACAACGCCCTGCTTGCACATCTTGGCCTTCATCTCCCTCTTCCTCAAGCTCTGCAGCTTCCCAGGCTCTGCTCTAGGAGTCCTGTTGGCTTTGGAGGGGCTGCCACAACATCCAGGCTCCATCCCACCCCTGCCAGCCCAGCCAAGGACTCTGCTTGGCCACTCCAAACCTTCCTCCCACTGCCAGCACGAGGAAAGGCACCTCAGAGGAGCACATGAGGAGCAGGGAGGAGCTGAGTCAAGGTTTGGAATCACTGCTGGATCCAAGGGTTTGGCCTCAGGGCAGAGGCTTGAAGCTGCAAATGGAACTGATGGCCCTGTTCTTACAGGACACCACAGCTCCTGCCTTCTCCTGCTGCCAGGCCTAAGATGCAGCCCCATTTTATCATCAGGATTCTCCACAGGAAGCAGGAGCTGCAGAGCTCTGATAACATTGGAGGAAACCCTGGAAACATTTAAAGGATTGTTTTAGCCCCAGGCTTTGCCTCAAATAAACCTGCTGAGCTTCTTCCTTACACACAACCCTTAACCACTGACCTTCAAAACAACAACCCCCAACCAGGCTTTTATTCAGCCTCCAAAGAGCAAACACCATCTTCCTACTGTTCCCATCCCCTCCAGAATGAAAGCCTGGAGCTCCCAGGGATCAGCAAAGCCAGGGATGATGAGCAGAGCCTTTGAAGAACCAGAGAAAACGGGGTGGAAATGAGGGCTGAAGGCAGCAATGCCCAGCTCTGCCCCCAGTGAGAGCATGGACAGGTTTGCAGAGCCAGCTCCCACACTGATGGCTCAGCAAAGCCAAAAACAACAACAACAACAACAAAACCCTTTTTATAAAGCTCCAGTTAAACCCAGCCCAAAGGCAGCAGCTCCTTATTTTGGGAAGGGTGTGTTTGGCAGAGCAAGTGGGTAAAGACGAGCTGTGCCAGGCTGGGCTTTGCTGCAGGCAAACTCAAACCTTCCTTCTAATTAGAGACCTTTTAACTAATTACAGGCTGAGGCTTCTGGGCTTGCAAAGTGACTGATTCTGATGCTCTCTCACCATGTTCAGCTCTGGTTAAACCTGGCCTACCCAAGGTGGGCAAACAGGTGAGAAGGTGCTGCTGGCAGGAGCCACAAAGCTGAAGTTTCCAGAGTCAGGAGAGCAGGAGGGAAAAAGCCCTTTCTGCAAGTAAGTCAAGACTTAAAACAGCTCAGTTCAGAGGCTGCCACTCTCCAGAGCAAGGGTTAATCCAGCTCTGGAAGTGACACTGCTACTGAACAGCCACAGGTGGACATCAGAGAACCTCCAGAGATCTGAGAATCTGGAATGGCTTGGGTGGGAAGAACCTCAGAGCCCAGCCAGCCCCAGCCCTGCCATGGCAGGGACAGCTCCCACTGCCCCAGGCTGCTCCAGCCCCATCCAGGGGGCACTGCCAGGGATCCAGGGGCAGCCACAGCTGCTCTGGGCACCTGTGCCAGGGCCTCCCACCCTCCCAGCCGGGAATTCCTTCCCAATATCCCATCCAGCCCTGCCCTCTGGCACTTTGAAGCCACCAACACCTAAAAGCTCTTCCAGCTTTGACCTGAATCACCAGCTGGGCCCACGAGGTCGTTCAGTGTAAGGAGGCAAAATAACATCAGAGGAGCCAGTTCTGTATAACTCAAGTGAGTAACGATGTCCTAATGAATGGCCAGGGAAACTGGTCTGGAAAATGGCCTGGGAAAGGAGGGCAGGGACAAACCCTGTGCCTGTGAGGATGGACAGGGCCCTTCTGCAGCAAATCAGACTCGGTCACCAACGCTCCCCAAAGGTTCTCAGCTGTCCCAGTGCCAAATCCCTGGACACTGGGAGGGAGAATTCCCTTCCCAGCCAGGCAGCTCCAGCATTTCCCCATCCTCCAGGAGCCAATTCTCCCAGCTCCTACTCCCAATTCCCGTGCTCCCGTTGAAGCTCATTATTTCCCATTCTCAATTGCAAACTGCACTTAAAGCCCACTCAGATGTTCTTAAATGCCCCAAAAGGGGGTTCATCGAATTCCTTCCCTCCAGCTCATGCTGCTTGGAATCCATTCCTACTTCTGGGAGAGAAAATCCCAGCCAGAGGAGCTGCTGCCACACAGCTCATCCAAATCTCTCCTCCCAGGACAGACAAAGCCCTCAGCAATCAGCTCCAAGAAAGCTCAGCTCTGGCTGAGCTTGAGATTAAACTCTGAGCACTGAAGTGGATTTAAAAACACCCATGGAGCAGAAACCCCCTGGGAAAGGGGCAACGCTGGGAATGAGTGCAGGGAGGCAGGGAGCTCTCAGAGTGTTTAGTGGCACTCCCAGTGATTATCCACTGGGTTGGATGGACAAAGACCTGAATTCCAGCTGGACCAGACATCCCTGCCTTGAAATCAGTGTCCACAGAGCATCTGGGCAGGCTTGGCCCTGCCTGCCTCCTTCCCAGGACTGCAAGAGGGGAAAACCTGCTGGTTTCTCACTCGTTTCCCACAGAAGAGGCCCCAGAGAGAGATGCTGAGGGCAGCTCCATCCCATCCCATCCCA
>VWYI01008251.1:77762-126107 GCA_013399455.1 Anthoscopus minutus | reverse complement strand
TTGGGTTGGGTTGGGTTGGGTTGGGTTGCGAGGGACTTTAAAGCTCATCCAGTGCCTCTGTCTGCGGCGGCAGGGACGCCTGCCCCTGGATGAGGTGGTGCTCACGAGGGTGTGGTGCAGGTTGGAGCCCCAGTGTCCTGGCCTGGCGGGCAGCCTTGGGGGCAGCAGAGCAGATGTGCTGGGAGAGCCTTAGAACGCCAAGATGGAAAAGAATTAGCTTAAAGAGAGAAAATCCTCATTTGCTGAAGGGCGAGACGAAGGGAGATGGGGAGAAGTTGTTTGTTAATAATGAAGAATGAGCTTTTACAAAGACCTCGTGTCCAAAGCTTTTTAACTTTTCCTGGCATTTCCCATCCATTCCATTGTTAAGCCTTCGCTGTCGGAAAACAGCGCCGGGCCAAGGCGCTCGATGATCTCATCCCCAAGGCTTCTGCACTCGCCTCTGTTTACCCATCCCACAGCATTCACTTCTCAGATTTGGTTTCCTACTTTGAAGAAAAAAAATAAGAAGGAAAAAGGGAAAAAAAAAAACTTTCATTTGTGCAGTGTCTTCCCCCGCCCCCGGCGCTGGGCTCCGAGGAAAACAGCACCTTGGTGGTTTCAAGGAGAGGATGGACCACAGTGCATTCCCACAATTTATAAGAGGAGACAGGAAGGCCTCAGTGACTCATAAACACTAACAGATTCTGTGTATGAGCTTCTCTTTGTTGTTTGTTATCCTTAATTTCATGGTTTTCCTTCTTTTGAGCGTGTTTGTGTATTTTAGACGATGCCATCATTTTGTCAGGACACTTTGTGTGTGGTTCCCACACAGGAGCAATGTTGTCTGCCTGATGGCTGGGCTCACAAAAATAAGACAGCAGCCAGTGGAAACCCTTGAGAGTTGTGTTTGGTGCCACATCCTGACACGAGGACCCTGGGACAGCGAGGCTGAGCGGGAGGGACCCTTCCCTTCCCTGGGGTGCTTGGTGTGGAACAGGGTCAGCATCTCCTGCATGGGAGCAGCTCCGAGGGCTGCTCAAAGCTCCCCAGGCCAGTGACACTAAAGCCATCACTCAGGTGGCCCTGGGAGGGCCAGGCTGCCTGGCCAGTGTGACCTGGGCAGTGAGCTGCCCTTCTGGGGGTGGCTGTGCCCCACCTGGCTCTCGGTGCTCCATGGCTCTCTGAAAGCTGGGAGCATCTCTGCGTGCTGGTTGTTCCAGCAGTTTTTCCTGATTTTGTGAGAAACAATCATTTGTCAGAGGGCTGGGATGGGTTTCCTTGAGCAAGGAGGTCTTTAGTGTTTTGTGGGGACGTTGGCTTCATTTTGCCTTTGTTGTCCCCTTGCCATCCCACCAAAACCTCTCCCCTTGCCCATGCAGAGGGCAGGAGCTGGCACCCACTCTTTCCTCAGAGCTGGAGAGGGTTAAACCCTGCTGGGAAGCCAGGCTGTTGTAAGGCACATAGAAACCTCCTCAGAAAAGGCAGTTCATCCGTGTAAGGTATTTTTAATTAATCATGGAATGGTTTGGGTTGGAAGGGACCCTCAAGATCATCCATTTCCAACAGCCCTGCCACGGGCAAGGACACCTTCCACTATCCCAGGTTGCTCCAAGCCTGGACTTTCATTGAGTTAAGCCATGTAACCATGTTGGGATTGCTCAGCAGTGATGGTTGGATGTGGCAGGAGCAGCCCTGCCCTCTTCCTACTCCCTCCTGGGTCTGGGGACAGCACCAGTGCAGCTGTTTAAATATGCTCAAAAATTCAGAAACACAAGTAAGCACTGAACTTTCCCAAGGTGGCTGAGCAATCATGTTTGTTTTAGCATTTTAGTCCCCCAATTACCCAAGCCAAGGATATTGCCTCTTTAAACAGAGTTCAAAAAGCCCAAGAATTTTTTATAAATAGCTCACATCCTCTTGATAACAACCCAGCTGCTATTTATTGCCCACTTCCCCTCAGACAGACAGGTCAGAGGACTGAAAATCGCACTTCCCATGAAATCCAGAGGAACTGGGGTTTTCAGGTTCCTACAATTGTTTGTCATTCTGGGTTTCCTCTGCAGTTGACAGTGTTCAGCCAGGCTCACCCTGCAAAGGAGGGGTTGTTAGGATATATTGCTGCCTCCCTGGAGCCCTAAACCCCATTTTCTGCTCCTGTCCTTGGGACCAGCAGGAAATCCCATTGCTTCCCAGCAGCATGGGGTCCTTCCAAGCCATTTTCTTCTTTTTTTAACTCCACACTTCATTGAGTCCTCTCTGGTCTCATTTTACATTCCCACCTTCCCACTGCTGTGTGGCCAGAACTATCTCCTGCTGAAATCAGGTGGGAGCTGCTTCCTGATGCTTCCTTGCCTCCGTGGAGAGGGAGCTGCAGGCACAGAGGCTCCTCAGGGAGCTGGGACTTGTCCTGTCCAGAGCTCACACTATCCCAATCCCACAACCAGCCCTGTGCTTCAGCCACTGCGAGATCACCGAATCAAACAGAGTGGTTTGGGTTGGAAAGGACCTCAAAGACCATCTAGATCCAGCTCCCAGTGCAGCTGCAGGGTTCTTAGCAGTGGATTGACATCCCAGTAAAAAAAATAATAAATTTAGTTGTATTCCTGAGGATAATTTACTGGACTATCAGGAGAGCTGGTTTGTGCCAGCCTTGAAGCTGTTTGTCATGGCGCAGCAGTGGGATGGGGCTGCTGCTGAGCAGATCACAACTGCAGCTCCTCATCCTCAGACATGAAAGGTGATGAAAAATTGGCTTTGGTGGGACTCTAGACATGTTAGACCATAGACCCTGTAGGGTTGGAAGTGGAAGATCTGCGCTAATGGCTCTCCCTGTCCATGAAAAGCAATGAACTACTGTCACAAGGATGGAGTTGTAGCTCATTCATCCTTCAGCAGCTTTCTGGACCCAGAGCCTACCCTGAGGGGACAACGTGAACCATTTCCTTGCCAGCTCAGAGCAGGGCATTTCTGGCTGCAGGATTTTGCTGCTCCAGACGTGGCTGGAGGCTCCAGTGCCACACCTGGAGCAAAGGGAAGCGGTGCAGAACATCCCAGCTCCGTGCTCCGAGAATATTGCGGCTCTGATGAGGAACACCCCGTGACTTAATGGCATCGTAATCACAAACATATCTGGCTCTGAGCACAACAGGGCTGGATGATTTATTCACAAGGGTTTCTTCATGCAGAAACTTCTATTTATTCCCTGTTGTAAGGGCAGGAGAATGTCAGTGGAAGCTGCAGAAGTATGGTGCTAATGGGCAGTACGTGGCTCAGTCTTCCCTCTCTTCAGGAATACTGAAGAGTGAATTTTTTAGGCTTTTATGGAGAAATTCCTGTGCCTTTGTGCTTGGGAGCACAATCTTTGCTTGGGTGTGCAGAACCCAGCTGGCCTGGGCAGGGAGCAGGCGGTGCTGAGGGGCCGCTTGCCCTCACTGCTGCTGGGGGCTGCTGTGCCCAGAGCCTGGCAGAGTGATCACAAACCATGGACGCTTGGAATCCTGGCTGGTTCTTGGCTCTTTCCTGGGTTTTACAGGCTGTGGTGGGGTTGAACTCTGGTCCTAAACCCTCATCCAGCTCAGGGAGCTGCTGAGCCCACGTGAAATAAATGCAGCTGTTTACACCTGGAGACACAAAGGTTTGTGATTTGTTGTTGTTTTTTTTTTTTTTTAATTCACTTTTATAAACATCTTATGAATATCTCCTCCAGTCACACCTTTGGCTGATGTTTCTCTGCTTGCTGGTTGTTTTTTACTTCCCATTTACTTCCTGCAGCAGCAGAAGCCTTGTCGGGTCCTAGCTGGGTGGCCAGGGCATGGTCAGAAACTTCTGTGAAGCCTCTTCACCTCTCTTGTGCCTCAAAACCTGGTGTCCAGCTTGGACCCTGGGGTCTGTTTGGGGTGGCTCTGTCCCAAAGCCGGCTGAGGCTGTGTGGGTGCAAGAGGAGGGCTGAGACCCTGCTGAAAGCTTTGCCTTGGCCTCTGCAGCCATTGCCTCCTTCCCCTGGAAAGGGAAGTTTGTCCTGTGAGGGATCCCCCTCTGAGGGCATCCCTGGAGTTTTACAGGGCTCAGCAGGGGCCAGAGCGGGAGCCCAGGGATTCAGGGCTCCCACAGGAGGTTGTTGTGGGGAGGAAGTAAAACAAAGTGCAAAGGCAATTTATCTCTGTCCTGGCCATTTGTCTGCCACTCACAAAGAGGCCAAACTTCATCCCTGGGTGCTGTGTGCTGGTGTGGAGCCCTGTGAGGAGCCAGCTCTGTGTCTGGCCAGGAATGGGGCTCTCCCTCCTGCTTCAGCCTCCATCACCCCATTCCCACACCACTAATCCCAGAGAGAGGAATTATTTATTCCTGGAAGTGGTGCCTGTATGGGAACGGTGCAGCCCCCCTTGGAAGGAATGGTGCAGCATCTCCTTGCCATGCTCACTCCAACAGCACCCCTGGAAACCCAGGAGATAAAAGAAAAGCTTCTGAATCACCAGCATGATTTGATAACTCTTAATAACACTTTTATTGGTTGTTGTTAAAGACAGACCAGTCCTTGAATCCCTTATCCAGTTCCCATGTAAACACAGCAAAGGTACTCACTAAGGGACAGCAAAAAATCCCACTCTGCCTCTGTTTGTGTACCTGTGCACATGGTGGGAAAGTGTGTAGAATTGCAAAGAATTGTAAAAAAATCCCTTTCCTGGAGAAGCCTGGGCAGGTTTCTGTCTGGGGCATCACTGAGCCGAGTGTTGGGGATGCCCTGCCTTGGCCCAGGGTTGAGAACCATGGGGCTGTGCAGGTGGCCTGGGGGGCCCAGGGCAAGGGGCTGGGGCATCCCTGGGCTGGCAGAGCCCTGGCTCTGGAGCAGGGCAGGGCTGGGACCCGGGGGAAAGGGCTGGGACCCGGGGGAAAGGGCTGGGACCCAGGGCAAGGGGCTGGGACCCAGGGGAAGGGGCTGGGACGCAGGGGAAGGGGCTGGGACCCAGGGGAAGGGGCTGGGACCCAGGGGAAGAGTCTGGGATCCAGGGGAAGGGGCTGGGACCCAGGGGAAAGGGGCTGGGATCCAGGAGAAGGGGCTGGGACCCAGGGGAAGGGACCGGGACCCAGGGAAAGGGACTGGGATGTCCATGGGCTGGCAGAGCCCTGGCTCTGGAGCGGGGCAGCGCTGCTGTTCTGCCCTCCCTGGATCACTCCAGGTCGATTGTTCCCTGGCTCTGGCAGAGGCGTCTCACCAGGGAGGAATGTGTCCTATTCCCTGGCCAAAACACCCACCTCGGGGCTGCCAGGGGAGGAGAATTAGGGTTTATTTTATTTGAATTGGTTTAAAATTTATTTTCCATGAGAAGCTGTATTATCACAGTGTTTGCCTTTGAGTGTGGGTGCAGCTTCTGCCCTGTTGTTTGCTCTCCCCATCCCCTCCTCCCGTTGCTGGCAGTGCTGACAAACCTCACATCTCATCCAGGGTGTTTCTTGCAAGGGGCTCCATTTTCTTCATGCAGAAAAGCCAATTCTTTATTCCCATAGCTCACTTTATACCCTTTTCACCGTCCTCATGTGCAACACCAATTGGCTGAAGGTTTTCTTACTATTTATTGGTCAGAAGGTGATCTGTGTGTACATGCTAAGATTCGCGTGTTTACATTTTTCCTTTGTGGATTCTCATGGGACAAGATCTATTTATACAGGTGCCCTTATTTTTCTCCCCTAGAATAGGTTGTTGTGTCAACAAACTTTTCATACTCAGGATTGTTTCATATGGGAATTTGCAAGTTATCTCCACTTAGAAGTGGCAGGCTAGCAGAGCAAGGCCTGGTTTCATAAGGCCTTTCTTTTACTTGTCTGCAACACTTGCACCTCTGGGAAAATCTCATCGTGTTTATTAAGTACATATTTCAGAAAAATAATCTTAAAAGGAATTAAAAATTAGGTTTCCATCCCATTTTGTAGAATCCCAGAATGGTTTGGGTTGAAAAGGGTTCAAGGGATGCAACCTGCTCGATCTGCTCACTCATTTCTAGAAGTTCATAATTTCTGTAAGTTTCAGCCCCTTCTCTCAGAATTAATACATTGATTTAGGGCATTTTTAGGGTGCTTTGATCCACCAGAAATTCCCTTTCAGGTCTGATATCCAAGAGCTGGGCTTGCCCTAGGGAAGTCTGTTCTCTTAGCTCTGTGTATCTCTTTACCATTCTATAGCCTGTGCCTATGGAGTTGGTTTCCTTTGAGGGTCAATAACAGAAAATGATGCAAAAAAAAAGATTAACAAAAAGCTGATAACTCTGATAGATCTAAAAAATATTGCTTTAACATCTGCTGCTCAAATCAAGCAGAGTGCTCTGGTTGGCTTCCAGCAGAGAGACATGAGCGTCGTGTTGGTATTTTTAAAGCTTTATGTGCAAGACATCAGTTGGTGTTGCCAAACTCTGATTTAAATTTATACATCCTGGCTCAGCCTGTTTGTTTAAAAAAAAAAAAAAAAGAAAAACCATCCCCAGCATAACAAATTCAGTATCTATTCCTTGTTGCAAATTTTTTGGCATCCGATGTCATGATCTGCACAGTGTAGTTATTGTCTCTTTATCTGATCCATTGACTAATTCAACATTATTGTTCCAATAATATTATTTCAGGCCAGGTAACACACTCGGGTTACCTCTGTGATGACACAAAGCATGGCACAGCTTCCAGTGAGTCACAGCTCCACAGTGTGTGCAAATAAATAACAGGAATGGTGAAAAATAACCCGGATCCCGTATTTTTAGCAGTCCAGTGTGATGCTGGTGACACATGAGGAGCTGGGGGCAGGAAGGGTGGTGGGTGCTGGTGGGTGGGAGCCCCAGGACGTGGCTCAAGGCACCCAGGGAGCTGGTCCTTGCCAGCTCCTTGCCCTTTTCCAGGGAGGTGGGAGAGCTCTGGCTGCCCCCACACCTGGGGTACTTGGGGTGGGCTGGAGATGCCCCGTGGGGCTGCTCTGGTGTGGGCAGCACAGCTGAGCTCCTGGAAAGGAGAAGCAGGAGAGCTGGGAGTGGGTGTGAAATGCTGGGGGGCTCTGTGGGATGGGGTTGGCACAACCCCTCTGTGGTGGGGCCGCTGATTTTGGGGCCGGCTCTCTTTAATGTCGGTGTCCTCGTCACACTGGGCTGGAAGGAGCAGCCTGGCTTCCAGGCTGGGCTCTTCCAGAGCTGCAGGGAAGGAGAGGATTGCTCCCACAGCGTCACAGAGCAGGGTACTCCTCCTCACTGGGCTCTTCCTGCTGCAGGTGATTTGAGGGATAATTAATTGATGAGCCCCTGGTGTGCCAGGCTCTGGGGCAGAGCAACCCCAGCATCACCCTGAGCTCCTTGGCAGGGCTGGAGAGCATCAAATAACCAATTCTGGGCTACTCTTTGCTTGTATTTTTAGAATAATTGCTATAAACACTCTTGGGATTTTTTTTAAAGAACCACAACAGGCATTTATATATTTAACAATATATATTTATATATATATAATTTCTAGATCAGTACATTCATCAGTACTTGTTTTTCTTCACAAACAGAAGAACTCTTACAATAGTAGACTTTCTAAAATAAATACTATTAAAATAGAGCTTCAAAATAAATATTCTATACAAAGAAAAACCTTTTGTGGTAACTTTTCAGGGTGTACATGTGAGGGGAGGGTAAGAGGAGGTGGGGGAAATATTTCTTAGGGTGTCTGATCGTGGGAGGGAACACTCAGTGCTGGGAAGGGCAAGGGCTCATCAGGGTGGCAAAGCCAGGGAGCACCAAATCTGGGATCTGCTCCTGGCACGGGCGGGCACGGGGCCGTGGTGAGGGTGGGAATGTGATGTGACACTGCCAGCACCCTCAGGCCCTCCCTTCTGGCTGGCAGGGCAGGGCAGGGGCAAAGCCTGGCATGAATCTGCTGCAACAACGAGCAGGGCAGGTGCTCTGCCATCCTCCTCCTCCTCCCCAGAGCACGGCAGCTGTCCCCATGGCCACCCCAGGCGAGGCTGCAGAGGGTTGTGCTCGTTAGCAGCTGTCCCCTCATTAGCAGCTGTCCCCTCATTAGCAGCTGTCCCCTCGTTAGCAGCTGTCCCTTCACAGCAGAGCTGTGGGCTGGGCCGTGGTGCAGGAGCCCCAGGTACTTTGAGAGGGAGCGGGGATGGAGTTTTTGGGACGGGAAGAGCGGGAGCACCGCCCTTGCGGATGGGGCTGCTCCCTCTGGCAGAGCCCGGCCCTTTCCCAGCTCCAGGCAGGGCTCAGCACGTCCTGCCATGGCCTGGGCTGGGAGCGGCTGCAGCAGGGAGGAGGGAGGGTCACTGCTACGCTGCCCAGTGCTCTAACACATCCACAACGCCTGACAGCTCCAGCACGGCTCCATCGCCTTACGGGGCTTAGACATGGAAACAAACCCGCAGAGAAGTAGTTTACAGCTATGTACAATGAGGGGAAATCCAGCTGGGCTCGCTGGGAGTATGTACATGAGTGTAGATTGGCACAGTGGCCACCACTGCAGCGCTGCCTTTGCTCACGGGGACCATGCAGCCAAGCCTTGGGCTCTGCCAGCGCGGGATTTCAGCACGGCTTCCCCAGGAAGAGCTGGGGACAGAGGGTCAAAAAGGCAAAGCAGCCGTGGGTGGAGGCTATTTGGACACGTGTGGTCCCAGTAAAGGAGGGCAGCAGGTAAATACCTCTCCTGCTGCCTTTTCTAGCTTGCTTGTGTCTTAGGAAAATGATTTCTCTTATTAAATACAACATCTTATACATTCAACCAACAGTTCTGCTAGTTTGGAGTCAGCTTTCCTTTTATCTTTTCCCCTCTGATTTGTGCAAGATAATAAATACAGCTCTGGATCCCCACCTGCTTCCTGGTGCCCACATACACGAGGCTACCCTATAGGAACTGGTACCTGGTAACAGACATTACATCCTTTTTTCTATGATTCAGCATGTACAAGCTAGCAAATGTTATAAATAGAAAAGTTTGTTGGTTTTTAACTCCCCCATTCAATAAATATCTACAATTCAACTGAGCTAAACCCCAAGTCATCCAGCTGAGCTGAATTCTGGAACCCAAAGACACCAGAGTCCCATCAGGACGCTCCTGCCAACCCCTTCCCGTGGCTGCAACCAGGCCAGCGGGATTCCTGGAAATGCTACATGAGCTCTGCCTATTGCTTATCTAATTAGAGATGACATTTCACTGTCACTGCTGTGCATTTACTGAGGAGATCTCCTCTAATTAAAAACACCAAGAGAGACTAGGTCAGTTTTCTGCATGCAACAAGTACCTACCTACTCATTAGAGTGTTGCATGTTTGGACCAAGATTCTTGTTTAGCACCTTGTAGTTGTCAAGAGAGGGGTTCCAGCATCCTTGGGGAAGGTAGAACCTGCCCCAGGATGAGTGCATGGACAGAGCCAATATTTGCATGCTGAAAACCACGGGCCCATTCGTTAACTACGCTCTCTTCCTTCCCCTGGCTTTCCCTAGTGCGTGTTAACACTAAAATAAACAGTAAAAGCATTCTTTACATTTAAAAAGACACTTTTGTACAGAAGAGGCAAAAGTCAAACAGCAGCAATAGGGGTGGGGGAGTGTGCTGTACTTCAAGCAAATGCCATTCACCCCCCAAGACAAAAACAAATCTTAACGAGCAAAGAGGAGCTTGTTCCAGGAGGGGAGGAGGTACTGGATTGAGATCCCTAGAAAAATACATCTATGTGCATTGTGCACTTGGGTTTGTGTGACTTCTTACCAGAGCTTAGGAGGTTTAGAGAAACAAACTCCACCCTTGAGTTGCATCCCCTTAGCTCCGGCAGCGGGGAGCGAGCGCGGGCCTGGGGCAGACGGGATCGGCCGCCGTCCTCCTGGAGCCTTCTGCTGATGGAAAATTCATATTCCATGGAGGAAAACCTGGTGCCACGGATCAGCTTACAGGCAGGAGGAGCTGGGGTTGATGCAACAGCCTGAGCACATCCTGCTGCAATTCCTCCTGGGAGGAGCAGACCTGCTACCATCTTGCTTTACAAAGAGGGCCCAAACCAGTGGGTGGGATACGCCCAAAGGGGAAAAGACCCTTCAGCAAATGAAATGTAGCTTCCCTTCTGGTCCAAAAATCTTTGAGGGACACAGAAAGCTTTTGAGAAACACATACTTTGCGTGCAACCAGCCCTTGGAGTGGTGTCTAGGAGGGAAGGAAGGTGGAGGGAGTTCCCCCATCACCTTCAACAGGCTGCTGGGAACGAGCTGGGGTTTGGAAGGAGACAGGAAACAGGTAGCTCGCCCTGAATCCGAATTCAAAGCAGCTTTTTGCAGCTGGGAATGGGGATTGGTTGTGAGGCAGTGCCTGCCAAGCGAGCAGTTAATGGTTCCTGTGGTGTGCAGGCCTGGTGAGCAGCCGTCCGTCCAAGCTGGGAGATTTTCAGCAGCTGTACTTCATGATGTACATGGGTTTGCAGCCTTCACTCTGCATTATTAACATTCCTCCTTTGGCCCCATCCATTTAAACTGCGACCAGCTCCAAAAACCCTGAATAACCCAAAGTGCTTCAGTTTGTGGAAATAGTTGCTTCTGCTTTCTCCGAAGGCAAGAGGCTGACGCTCTCCTCAGAACACAGGTTATTAGAAAGAGCCAACACCACCCTGCTCCGCGGGGCATCCTCCCAACTCCGTCCTCCCAAACTTTTAAAGGGGCTTTTCCGCCCCTTTGCTCTCGGGCAATGCCTTGCAAATGACACTGTTTGTGTTTTTGCATCTGCATCCGGGCCGGCTCACTCGGTCGTAGCATCTCTGGCACAGCTTGACGCAGCCGGTGGCCGGCAGGTAGCAGAGCAGGCAGGGCAGCACCAGGGACAGGGCGCTCATGAAGGACCAGCGGGCGCAGCAGTTGGAGTGGGAGCAGGAGCAGGGGTGGTCAGCACACGTGCCCTCGTCGTCCTCGTTGGTGCAGTGGTAGAAGACGCCCTTGACCAGGCACATGCAGGTGGAGTAGTTGACCAGGTTCTGCGCCGAGCACAGACACTCCTGGTTGCACACCCAGCACGACGGCAGAGTCCGGGGCAGGGCACACTCCTTGCACTTGCACTTGCCACAGGCCTCGCACAGCAGGAAGTGCTTGTCCAGCTCCTGGGGCGCGGGGCCCTTCAGCTCCAGGGGTTTGCAGTTGATGGCCTTGGGCTGGATGCGAACGGCACGCGGGGACGACTGCTCTGCCACGGGCACCGGGGCCATGTGGTCCAGGAGCCTTTGGTCTGAGGATGTGCTGCTGCTGCTGCTGATGGAGCTGGGGCGCCCGCTGAAGGAGATCCAGGGGTGGGTGACATCCTGCTCACAGCGCTGCGGGTGCTGGCCCGTCACGCCCGGGTCGTGGGGGGCTCGGGGACGCTTCTGGGCCGGCGGCTGGGAGGCGCTGGGGTTGTCGGTGTAGTCGTTCTCCACGTGCGTGGTTTTCATCTGGTCGATGGGCAGGATGGTCAGCGGGTGCTGCAGCCGCCCGTACGGGATCCGACTGTCCAGCAAGGGCTGCACCATCACAGAGTTGGGGACCACGGTGATGTTGTGAGGAATCCGGGGCTCCATTGAGAAATCAGTCTGACTGCTGGGGGGAAACCTGTGCTTAAGTGTCCTGGGGGAAGGGAAGGAGAAAGAGAAGGGATGTGGGGGGAGAGAGAGAGAGAGAGTGCCTTGTTATTGTGGTATCCTGCAATCCCAGCCCAAAAGGGCTCCTTACTGAGGCTGGTTCTTATGCTGAGGGTCTTGTAAGGTGAACTTGTGTCCGAGGGAGGCAGAGCACTCAGGTACAAAGTGCCTCACTCCTCCTTTGCTGCCGTGTTCCTCTCCCTGACCTTGGCCATCTATAGCTCTCCCAGCCCTGGGAGGGCTGCAGGCTCCTGAAGAGTCCACTCATGGTTTTACTGAGGGACAGCACATCTTGGGGCTACTGCTGCATATTCACTTGTGGTTTTGTCAGCAAACTTCCTGAAATGACTTCTCTAAACTTTAGAGGTTTTCCCCAATTGACTCTGATGTCTAAAAAACCTGATGTAGGACTGTGGCTTGTTGAAGCACTGGCCTGGTACAAAGGTGCATCTGAGCATGGGGCTGAGCACCTGTCCTTGCTGACCCAGGATGATGACTATCCTCTGGGAGGATGGCTTGATTTTGGTGAGGAAGTGTCCCCTCTCCATCAGGAGCCGCTGGTTCCCAAGGCTCCCTTACCCCTCCCACAGGAGCTGGAAGCGTTTGCTCAGCACCTTGTCTGGTGGCAAACCAGGGTGGGAGCCCAGGGTGCAGCTCCCAGGAGAGCACCCACGTGGCTCAGGCTGGATGCATCCCCTCCCACAGGTAATGAGACGCTCGTGCAGCCCACTAAGTGCACTAATATTTAGCTGAAGTGCTGTTTACCAGCCGCTCTGGCTGAGCCGTCATTGCCGCAGTTTCTAATTTCATTGAAAGAGTGCAATTTATCCTGGAGTCAATCCAAAGATTCAGCAGTGGCGTAGGACAAGAAACCACAGGAAGTAACTAAACTTAAATCAAAGAACGGAAACGACTCAGTTCAAATTTAGAAAGTGCACATTGTTTTCTAGTAGATGTGCCATTTCCTCACGGGGTGACCTTTATTCATAAATAATATAATGCTGGAGATCAGTTGAAAGAAGGAGTGAGTAAAGCTTTGGTGGCAGGAGGGGAAAAGCTGCTGGTATCAAGAAAGAGGAAGTAGTGAACAGCTCAAGGCAGTGCCAGTTGTTTGTGTACAACAAACAAATTAACCTTCTCCAACAGCGTGAAAGATTTGGACTTGGCAGCGCTGGTTTAACAGCTGGGCTCGATGATCCTAAAGACCTTTTCCAACCTAAATGGTTCTGTGATTCTATGACTTTAATATCACAGCAGTGGGAAAAAGGAAAAAACTGCATCCAACTACAACCAAATAGAAGTGGGAAGTGTGTGTGTGTAATTGTGTGGGCACTTCTGCAAGAGCTCATCTCCCCTAAAATGAACACAACACCTCAAAAACCGGAGCGAGAACAGATTCCACATTCTTGGAAGAAGAAAGGGAAGCCCATTTCTACCCCCTGGAAAATGCCACCAGAGTCCACTCTTCTATTTGTAAATCGTTGCTTTGATGGATCTCTTGGCATTTGGGGTTGGAAACGTGCCAGTTCTCCCGGGAGCAGCAGGAGGGCGGGCGGGCTGAGGCCGGAGCGGCAGTGCGGGCAGGACGGCACATGCCGGGTCCCCTTTGTCCCCTGCACCACACCAGCAGGAAGAAATGCTTTATTAGCAGTAATGATGATTATTGTCATGCAGCCCTTATGCTGCTTCTCTTCCCCAGTTAAAATTCTCTGCTGGGTCTTAGCCATTCATTTGGATTTTTTTTTTTAAATTTTATTATTCATAGCTCACTGACATTCTGACTGGAGGAACAAGAGAGTTTATAAAGCATCTCTTCCTAGTTACTGTATGTAAAAAACAAAGAGAAGCTCTGATTCTGACAACTATGGGGCATGCAGAGGGAAAAGAACTTGATTTTCTTTTGTGCATCAGAATCCAGTGTCATGATATAAAAAGTACTCGTTGCAAGTCAGAGTTTAGCAAAATCATCAGTTCTGTATCGGCTGCGTGTTACATTTGCAGGGAGACTTTGATTCCACTGGGTTTTTTTGGGTTTGCTTTTTTTTTTTTTTAAGGAGAGAGATGCAGCTGTTTTGGTTGCCAAGAGTAAGTGCAGCAGAGCTGATCTTAGATGGAAGGTAGCTGGAGGAAATGGTGGCAGGGCTGCAGGGTGTTCCAGCCTGTCTGCTCCCCCTCATTCCTGCCAGCACTGCCTTGGTGGCCTCTCCAGGGCTCTCTGCTCACTCCCACTCGTTGCCAGCTCTCGGGAATCTGCTCCATTCACCAGATTTCCACTGGATCTGTGGAGAACCATTTATTTTCAGGTGTACTGTGTGCCAGCAGGCGTGTGGAGCAGAGCTGCCCAGCCCAGGCAGTGAGCGGCACGGCACCTCTGTCCCAGGGTGGCACCTCTGTCCCCAGGGTGGCACCTCTGTCCCAGGGTGGCACCTCTGTCCCCAGGGTGGCACCTCTGTCCCAGGGTGGCACCTCTGTCCCAGGGTGGCACCTCTGTCCCCAGGGTGGCACCTCTGTCCCAGGGTGGCACCTCTGTCCCCAGGGTGGCACCTCTGTCCCCAGCACGGCACCTCTGTCCCCAGGGTGGCACCTCTGTCCCAGGGTGGCACCTCTGTCCCAGGGTGGCACCGTCTGGGAGCCCCTGGAGATGGCACTCAGGCTTTACATCAATCTGCAGTGGCCCAGGGCCAGCAATGGTGTCACCAGATTAATTTGGGGAAGGATTAGAGCCAGGCCACTCCTAAAACACCCTCGTGCACAGACGGGGGCCTCATGGAGGCAGCTGTTAAAGATGGCTTATCTGAGATAATGCTAATCAAGATTTCAGTTAATTACCACAGAAAGGAAAGGGACCCTGGACTAAACACCACACGTCAGGAGAGTTAATGGTAGAAGGTTTACATCCTCTTTTTTCACTGTAATACAGTTTCAAATGGCCTTTTTAATAAGTAGGCAAACCATTTCTGTGAGACAAGGGGAAGGGAAGCCTGACATGGTGGTCTCAAAGACCCTGCAGATATCTGGGCACAGGATCTACTTGGATAAAACCTGTGGAGGGAAAACAACCAAGTAAGACCCAGCTCTCCCGATTCCCAGACCCCTGCTCTGGACACAATGTCTCTCTGGCTCAAGATCCCCTTTAAACCACCACAGATGTGCAGCCTGACAGGTTTTGGTGCTCGGACACGTGGTCCTTCACTTTCTGCCCTGCCCTCTCTCTCCTGAGCAGAGGGTTTCCACAGCTAACTGCTTTCCCCTTCCATGCCACTCTTAGCAGACAAATGTTTCTGATATTTATGGAATTTTCCAAGGACCACGAGTCCATTGCTGCTGCTGGCCTTGTCACCAGCAGCTCCAGCAGGGCAGCGAGATCCCTGCTGACAGATCCAGGTCAAACACCTCGGGTGCTGAGCTCAGAGTGAGCTGGGTGCTGCTCACCCTGCCAGGAGGCTCCTCTGCCTGGGAGAGGACACCTTGGCAGGATTTCATGGTGCAGCTGCTCCAGCGTTGGTCTGGGCACTGTGAGCACCTTTCCCTCAGGACAGGGAGGTTCCAGGGCAGGGCCCTGGCAGCTGTGTGGGCACACAGAGCCCCACCTGTCCAGCCAAGTCCTGGGGTCAAGGGTTTGTGCCGGGGCAGAAGGAAATCGTGAGCCACTCTTGGAGTGCCACAGGCTGAGGTGTGCCTGCCTGGACGCCCCATGGGGCCTTGGGGCTTCCCTGGATCACCCTCCAAGACACCACAAGCTGCCCTTTTCTGGCTGATGTGTGCCCAGGGGCAGGGCAGCATTTCCTGCACCTCTCCCCAGAGCCCACCCCAGCCCTGGGTGCTTGCTCACAAGGAGCCTTCAGCAGCAGCACTGCTACCTTACAAACTGACCTCATAAAGCTTATCCCAGGCAGATCCCACATCCCAGTTAATGCTTGGGGGAACCTGGCAGAACTTTAGACCCTGAAAGAGGACAAGGGTGTAACCTTAGGGCTCTCTGTTGTCCACTGCACTAATCCTGACTGTAAATTACATTTCAATAGAGGGAAAAAAAACCATACAGCACACAAAATTAATTACTTCTTGATCATAGGTAATTACAGGTGTATTACAGCACAAGCACAAATTCATTGGTTGCTACTGTACAGATAATTTTCTTAAAGTAGACAACAGGAAGAAAAATTCATGGCTATATTCTTACACAGGGAATTTTTCATTCTTTAGAGGCAAACAATGAGGTTCTTTTCAAGGCAGCAAACTCCCATGTAGAGAAAAATTTCTCTTCCCCCATGACTGCAGAGTCGCTCACCACATGCAATTTTCAGGTCAAAATATACTTCTTTCTAAGGGAGTAAAATTGGACTCAAAAGTCAAGTTCATGCACGTGTTGCAGTGTTTGTTCCATCTCTTCATCAAGATACAGCCAATTTAAAATTACTGTTGTGCTGGGTAACTCCAAGTCCTAAAGTTGTAGGAAACCAACTGTTACTGTAAAGTGTTTTGGTATTATTTCAGACTCAAAAGTTTTGTAGGATTTTGAAATCAGATGAAATTAAAACAAAAGGCATTTTTTTGGTTTAATAGGATTTTGGATTTGCCCACATCACTTTAGAGAAAGCTACGTCCTTGTAAACACTTCCATGAGAAAGTCATGTAAACCCTCAGGAAAACTCATTCTCATTAATGTCTTCAGAAGAAGTTTTGAAATAATAAGCTTCTAATATATTTATTTGCAGAGTGGAGTTGGGCAACAAATCTTCCAGTTACTGAAAAACAAAATGGATCTTGACTTAAAAACCCAGTGAGTGCAGAAATATTTAATGTTCAAAACTATCTGAGTCACCCACTGGTTAATAATTTTAATAAGTTATTTCTCACATGTTTAACAATATTCTAGATGCCTGTGGTAATAAAAGAATAACGAGAATAAGGGATTAAGTCTAGAGGAGGGTCCCATGTGGAAGCAATCCTGGACAACCTGGGGCTGCCACATCCTCAGTGCAGTCAGCAGGAAAATGGGAAAAGCCACTTATGTCTCTCTAATTAATTACACCTTAATTGCACCTCCTGAGCAGCCTGTCCCTTCTGTTGTGTCTGACAGCACCAGTGGCAGGAAGAGCTGTTTGCCTCAGCACACCAGGATTTCTCCTGGGGTTGCTGGCACTGGGCTGTGCTCTCCACGTCCTGTGGCATCACTGGTGGCTCCGTTCTGGAGCCTGGGCTGTGCCCTGGAACGTCAGGAGCTGCTGGACTGCCCGTGCTGCCCTTTGCCAGGGGCTGCTGGCCACCTCCAGGACCCTTTTATAAACCAAATATCTTCTAAATCAAAATGGTTGTAATGGTGCTGGGGGCATGGGGAGCACTGGTGCATGGAATCCACCTTCTTATAATGCAATTGTTAAGGCTGGAAAAGACCTTTAGGATTGTCAAGTCCAACTGTAAACAACCTGGTACTTCAATGTGAATTTTCAACCACAGGTTTCCAAGAATTTTCCAATTGTTGAAGCATCACAAGCTTTTGTGAAGAAGGGATGGAGAAGTTGCCATGCATTGATGAAAGGCTGAACCCTGCACTGGGACTGGGTAAGAGCTGAGCTGCTCATTTGGGGATCTGCTTTGGGTCACACGTGACAGAATCTTGGTACCTACAGAGGGATCCCACCTTCTCTTGGAACTGATGCTAGACCTGGACTAGAGTAAATTTTAGGACAGAATTGTTCCCTGGGAGGGTGTGAGGCCCTGGCACAGGTGCCCAGAGCAGCTGTGGCTGCCCCTGGATCCCTGGCAGTGCCCAAGGCCAGGCTGGATGGGGCTGGGAGCACCTGGGACAGTGGGAGGTGTCCCTGCCATGGCAGGGCTGGCACTGGATGGGCTTTGAGGTCCCTTCCATCCCAAACCATTCTATCTCCACTATCAGAGCAGAAGCTGAATTAGGCTCTGGAAGGGTTGTGGCAGTCACTCATTGACACAGAGGCAGCAACAGTTTCAGTAAATGCACTGCAGAAATTGTTTATTTCCTTTGCTGTACGGGACACACAGATTTCTGAAAACACAGGGCAGGAGGAAAAAACCAAGAAAAGCATAGAATATTTAGTCTTAATACAGGAGATGATCATAATTGAAAGCAACACACCTGGAAGCAGTTTCATGGCAGGGGTGGGCAGATACATTTCAAGGCCTGTGCAAGGCAACGCAGCTCAGAATTGATGGCAACCAGTGCCAGATCTGATCTGATCTGATCTGAGTCTGGCTCCTCTGGTGGTTTGGTTAAAATGCTCCTCTAAAAGTGTTGGGCAGGGCTGAGGGACAGGGCAGGGATGCAGAGGGGACAGGGCAGGGATGCTGAGGGGACAGGGCAGGGATGCTGAGGGGACAGGGCAGGGATGCTGAGGGGACAGGGCAGGGATGCAGAGGGGACAGGGCAGGGCAGGGATGCAGAGGGGACAGGGCAGGGATGCAGAGGGGACAGGACAGGATTGCTGAGGGGACAGGACAGGGATGCTGAGGGGACAGGACAGGGATGCTGAGGGGACAGGACAGGGATGCTGAGGGGACAGGACAGGGATGCTGAGGGGACAGGACAGGGATGCTGAGGGGACAGGACAGGGATGCTGAGGGGACAGGGCAGGGCTCGCTCCCATCCGAGTGATCAATAAAGGATTTTCTCCCCAAGGCCCAGGAGAAGAGGAGCTGCAGAAAAGGGAACAAATTCTGCCCCTGCCTTTGTTTGGGACTAAGGACATCCTCTGGTCCAGGCCTGCCAGCAGAGACAAGGGGCACGCTGCTCCTGGTGCAAGCCAAAGGGTTCAATTAAAGCTTTTAATGAGGAAGACTACACTCAGAGGTAGTTAAAGGAGACCTTGCAGCAAGCACATGTTTTTAATGTGGGATTAGGAATAATTCATAAGGCTGGAGTTCATTAAGACTGAGTTTGGCTGTCTGGATTTTGAGTCAAGCTATAAATGCTTCAAAAAAAGGGAAAAAAAAAAGCCTTTTTCCCCTAAAGTGTGTATTAATATTAACAAAATATTGACATTCACTCTTTTTGTTCCCCTCCTTAGCAGCCTTATCTAGCTAAGGCCAGCTAGAATCTTCTCTACAAGTAATAAGGCAGGAAAAAAATTAGAAAGCTTAGTAGGGAAACCTGCCATTTTAAAAATGAGACACTAAATTCTTGCCAGAGTGTGGAAATTCAGGAGCTGGGAAATGAGACTTGTAGACTTCCAAGAAGCTGTCTCTGTCCAGCTAAAGTCTGTTCCTACGGTGCGAGTGAATAAAGCACATTTTGGCCCACTAGCATTCAGACCTCTGGGGACTTGAATTTCTCAGTCAAAGCCTTTAACTGGACAAAAACATTTATTTTAAGGTCAGAAAACTAAGCTAAGCTATGATCTATTAAGCTAATGGTACTAAATGATAACTTTATTAGAAGGCTTGCAGATTTTCTTGAGGAAATACACTGTATTGCATTGAAAAAGGATAAAAAAAACAATACTTGTGCAACTCTTTGTCTATAAAACCAGTTTTTACTACTGGGCTAAAGCTGGAAAGTTGAATAGCAATATGATGAATGAATTTTTTCTTTCACATTTAATTTTTTTAGAACTGTCAGAACTGGTTATTAATTATTGCTGTAGTATTGCAAGGGATGTGAATTTTATTTCACCAAAGTCTGAGAACAGAATTTTTTTTTTTGGGGGGGGGTGGGATGGGGAATGGCAATTGCTTTTTGAGATGTTGCATTTCCCAGTACGATTTGGGAATTAGTCATGATTCCAGGAATGCAGCTTTTGTTTTGCTGTTTCAGGAGGAGAACAAATAATTTCTCCCCTGCACATACCTCATGGAGAATTTCAAAAGGACTGCAGTATTCAGAAATGGTCCTTTTAATTTTATAATCCCAATATAGAGTCCCTTGCAGCAAGGGAAAACACAGTAGCCCATGGAAAAGGGAACATTTATCAACGAGACATCCCCAGTGGGGTTCCAATAACTGAGAACAACCCCTCCTCCTGCTATCATTCATTTTTATATGGACAAGGGGGAAGCCAGTCATCAGGATCATTGTGATTCCGTGCACAAATTGGAGCTTTCTTCTTTAACCCAAAATAAAGGCAGAGAGGGGAGGCTTTAATATTGGGAGAGCTGCATTTCTCTTCACCTAATTAAACAGCAATTTCTTGCCATGCTGTCCCCTTGGCATGGTATGGAGGAAAGGCAGCAGCTGGAGAAGTTTTAAAGAATCTAGAACGTGCCTTTTCCACTCTGGATAATGCAGGCATGCTTTTCCTTTGCTCTTACGTTCTCTCCTTCACCCTTTAAAGAAAAACTTGGGGCTATAAAAGATTGAAACGAAGAAATCAGACCCTTGGTAACTGGAGGTAAAAGAGGGAAGCCTTTTCCCCTGTGATATTCCTTTGCACTGCCATTTCCAAGGTCTGTATTCCCACTCCTGCTTTCCTCTAAGACCTTTGTGCCTTTTAAATGCCCCTTTCTGCTTTTTCCATTCCCCTCCTGATAATGAATTTTCAGAACATGTCGTCTCTAGGCTTGTCTTTCTCCTGTGACGCCAGGACTGGGACCAGAAAATAAAATCCTGGCTTATCTTTGCTACGCAGTTGGTAGAAAGGAGCAGCCAGCACAGGTTTTTCCTCCATATAGAAAATATTTCATATATTAGGTGAAGTTATTCCAGGTACACATTTTTATTACTCATCTAGCCTTTGAAATACAGCATCCATCCAGATTTTAAACAAGTGTACAGCAAGACGGGGAAGAACAGTGATGGAATAAGGCATGGAGGCCAAAAAAATGAAAAAAAGACTTGCATGAAATAAAATGCTGAAGAGCAAAGGTCATGCAGAAAAGGTCTGACACACGAGTGGCTGATTTCTGAAGTGTCCTATTATGGAGACAGCTAAAAACTACTCGACACTCACAAGACAGGGCTGTGGAAAAGAGAGGAAATGCGGATAATCCATTCCAAAGCAAGAAAGATCCAATTCTGACTTGTCAGCCCAGGTGACCATGCATTTGTGCTCCCTTTCGGGAAAGGAAGAAGGGATGAAGGAGAGGATATCCCATCAGCAGAAAAAAGCCACTTATTCTGCTGTAAAAGCCTGCAAACAAACCCAACCCAAGTGTGCTGAAACCTGCCTGCCATATATGTACAGCAAATGCAGATGTTGATGGGAGAACGCAGAAAAGAGGTATAAATCGGAGACGCAGGGACACAAATGGAAATTCTGCAAGAAACAGGATATTTCTCCAGAATGCCGTCTCCTTTGGGCTGGGAAGCACCAGGCAGCTCTCCACTGTACATAATTCTAGCTAATCACTGTTAGAAAAGTCACAGCCAGAAATATACTCATGATCGGTGATCTGTAAGGAGCAGCCGAGCACATCTAGAACGAGCGCAGGATTTTCCCTCGGGGAACAGGCTTGGCTTTTTCTACTTAAAACATTTAACAATTGCTCGCAAGCACCGACGTCGTACTTACTTTCAATAATTCAGCTAAGACCATCTCTCCATCGGCGAGTTAATCCCAAATGCGAGGCGGACGAGGGGGCCGGACCTGGGCGATTCCCGGCAGGAGCGGCTGGAGCTGCGGGCAGGGAGCAGCGAGCGCGGCGCTGTCAGCGGCGCTGCGCCCGCCTGCCTGGGAAAATGGCTATTTTATGAATGGGAGGGCAGCGGCCGCTCGTGCGCATGCGCTGCCGCCCGACTCTATGAATGGGTGGGCACCGCGGCGGCACCGCGCATGCTCCGCTGCCTTTTATGAATGGGGGCTGGAGGGGAGCGCGGATGCGGCTCCCGGGGGTTTTTTTTTCTGGGTTTTTTTTTCCCCTGGTTTTTTTTTCTTTCCTTTTTTTTTTTTTTTTTATGAATGAAGGGCAGCGGCAGCTACGCATGCACCGCGCCCCCCGCCCGGGGCTGGAGGTAACGGCGGGGGTGGGGGGCACCGCCGAGCCCCCCGCCCTGCGGACCCCACTCCGGGGAGCGGCCGGGACGGGGGACGGTGCCCCCGGGCCCTTGGGCATCCCCGGCCGCTTTTTTTCCGCCGGGAGCGCGGGCAGCGCGGGCAGCGCTTCTCTCCGGGAGCCGGGGGTGGGGACAGCGGCACGTTCGGCTGGAGGCTCCGGCGATCCCCGGTTTTGGGGTGTGTGGCCATGAGTGACACGGTGGGAACGGTTCTCCTTTGGCGCTCGGCGCTGAGATGCGGTTCGTTCCTCTCACCGCAGCATCGTCTGCGGCCGTGTCCGTCCCCTGTGCCTGGTGGCTTGGGTCAGTATCTGAGTGAAAACGCGAGCACAGCCGCCCCTGCGTGTTTTATGTGCAGCCTGTGGATTTACTTTGCGGCTCTCCTCTCCTGAGGAGAGGAGCTGGGATAGAGCTGCGCAGGTTCCCCACACCCAAGCGCCAGCAGCTGCCCCCGTTTCATGGACGTGAGGCCATGGATGTGCTGCTCTCAGCTCCGCAGCTCTGCCCTCGTTCAGCGTTTGGGGCGTCCTGGGGACCCTCTCCCAGCGCTCCGCAGGCGGCTTCTCGGGCCGGGCTTCCCGACCGTCCCTGGCAAAGCCCTGCTGCTCCCGGCTCCGCGTCGAGCTTCCCTGAGAGCCCTGCCGAGAGCTCTGAATGTCCTTCCGTGCTTCAGTTCCGCTCGGCAGAGGCAGAATCGCCGCTCCCAGCTGGCGCGGAAGCGGCTGCAGGTGGGGCCTCGGGCCGCGCGGTCCCCCAGGAGCCTCCCAGACAGGTTGCTTTCCTGAAAATGCATTAATGATGTATTTTAATATCTGTGAGGAGTCATCTGCAGAGTGCAAACCGAGGCCCTGCTCATTTCCTGCCGTATTTATGGCGTGTGTATTTCAAAGCTCGCACAACACTGAAAAAAGGTCACGTTGTTTATTTATTTAGTGCTAATCCAAACAATGTATGTTACCGCAGATACAAAACAAGGGAGATTTCTTTCTCCGGGAAGGATTTCTCCCTCCAAGAGCTGTGCTCCGAGCCTGATCATTTTCTTAGTGCGTTGGTCTCCGAGGGCAGGGACGTTTCCGAGTGGGAGCCGTGCTCTGGGTCATGGGCAAATGCAGCTTAACAAGGAAAGGACAGAAGATGGAGACTCCCTAAAGAACAGCCTTCTCAGAAGGCTGCATAAAATCTTGCTATCTGGTAAATCTATCAGCTGGGTGCTTTTGAAAATAAATAGAAGGTGGTTGCTAAAAGTGTGGCTTTGTTACTGGTTGTATTCTTTGCAGTGAAATGCTGCCTGGCAGAGAAATTTGATGTCTATGATTTTGTAAATTGATAAAGAAAGAGATAATGGAAGAAAATGTGATTTTTAAAAAGCTTGTATAAAAGAAAAAATGAAAAAAAATATCATCGTGCTGTATTTAGTGCTGGAAACCAGCCCAAAGTGAGAGACTCAAATTCCTGAGCACAAAAAATCTCTGATCCTATCATTTTACAACACTGGCACGGGATGAATTCTGCACCTTGATTTGAGTGCTGCCAGTGTTCTGTAGCGCTGCAGCAGTGGGAGAGTCAAGCACCTCTGAATTCAAGGCTTTTATCTCTGAATGTGTTCCAGGGCCACGGGCACAATACCCAGGGGAAATCCTTTGTTGCAGTGCACTGAGCATCTCCCTACCAACTCTGGCTGCCTGCGTGGCTCTGTGCTGCCTGAGGCTGTGATCCCACAGCAGCCCCAGGCACAGCCCTGCCAGCCCCTGCCCTCCTGAAAACCCCTGCAATAAAACTAAAAAGAGAAAACAAGAATTATCCATGTGTGAAGGAGTGAGAAGGAAACAGAGTCTGGCTGTGTGGTTCTAGTGAGAGAAAACAGGGAATATTGCTGGTATGGCTGTGGATTGAGGAAACCTTTTCAAGCAGAGAATTATGAGATTGTAAATCTTGGGGCAAGTTCACCTCTTCCTTAAGATGTATTGAAAACATTGTTTGACTGATTCTCCCCTTTGGACAAGGGCGTTTCTTGCTAGATCTTAGCCTGGTTGCTCAGGCACACAAGGCTTTGGGTTTGGAATTGTGTGTGGGTTTGGAATTGTGTGGGGATTGCTCCAAGCTGCTGTTCCCGTTTGTACCAGCGGGCTCTGCTCTGGCTCTGGGTCAGGATCCAGGAGCTGAGCCGGGGGTCCCTGAGGCAAAAGCCCAGGCTGAGGGTGTGGATGTTCTGCACTCTGGAGATTCCCGGCTCCTCTGGAGCCCCTCTGCAAACAGGGGGAGCTGGAGATGCCTGCGCAGCTGTGCTGGGAGGAGCAGGGGAGGGATGGTGTCTCCCCACCTCTGCTGATGCTCTTGTCTGCTTCCCAAATCTCCTGGTGCTGCTGTAAAATCAGGTTGTGCCTGTGGGGAGGAGGCTCTGGGGCTGCTGCCGTGCCAGGGAGGAACACTATGTTATCGTTGTGGGGTTCTGGAAGCTGAGGCTTTAAGGGAAATACCACTTATCCCAGGACATGTAATAAGTTTATACATGTTGGCAGTGCTGCTGATACTGAACTCTGCACTCCTTCCTCCTGCAGGAAATTAATTGCTCACTCATTTCATGCCCATTTAAACCCTGAAATGGCTGCAGATTTTTGATCATGATTTCTTCTCTGGGGTGAATTGTGGTGCTGCCGCACTTGCTTTGCCTCTGAAGTTGTTTAATTCAGTTCTTGTACGTCCTGGGAGCAGCGTGCCTGGCCTGGGAGAGGGGGTCTGTGGGAGTGCCTGGCAGTCAGAGCCCGCGGGGCTCCCCTCGGAGCAGCTCGCACTGGAACGTGGTTCTCCAGCTCTGCCTCTGCTGTGTGGGCTGGCAGAGCTCCAGGCAGGGCGTGTGTGTCTTGGCCCAAAGCTGGCGGTTTAAGGAAATGCATGGTTCCTAATCTGCCATCAGAAAAAAGCAAATATGCAGGCAATTTAGGAAAGTGAAAGTGCAACCCCCTGGGGAACGCGTAACTCGGGCTTCAGAGGCGTTCTGAGCGTGGAGCCGTGTTCTGTCTTAAATCCTGGGCCGCTTGGCACTCTGCTATCTCTGGGCTGGATCAAGAGCAGATGTGTAGACTTTATCTGCTGAGGTTTTCGTGTTCCTCCAAATCCCTTCTGGCTGGCGTCGGAGCCTGGCGGTAACGCGGCGTGGGAGCAGCTCCTTCCCCTCTCAGCTGATCCTGCTGTGGAATTCTCTCATTTGCTGGCACTGGGAGCAGGTTGTTATGGAAGAGGTGGTTTGTAACCTTGGCCTGGCCTCTTGGAGCCAAAGGATGCTCACGTGGGTGGTTTTGCCATCTCTTGGTGATAGAAGGAGAAGAACATTTTCCTTCTCATTATTTGCTTGACTGTTGCCGTGCATAAGGATGGAAACTAGATTAAATTTTTCTATTAAAAATAAAAAATGAGAATTTCAGGTTTTATCGCCTCTTAGAAATAATTGATAAAACCTGGAAAAGTGAATGTTTCTCTTTTATTCCACTGACACAATATACCCCTTGCATGGAAATGCATTGCTGCAAAATCCATCTGGGTCAGCATCCCACATTCCTGATTTGTTTGATGCTTGTGATGCCTCCAGCCACAGGCAGAGTAGGAAGGATTAGTCCTACTGATAAGTACTGGTGGATTGTGCCAAATATTTGTCCTACATAAGTCAGAGAAATTGTTTGGATGTTGCTATAGGAATTCTCCTCCCCTTGTGCATTGCAACCAGCAGTTACTGTGCTGCTCTGTCATGGAGACGAGTGAGAGGGGGTTGGGGTGGAATCACAAAAGCCTTGGGAAAACACTGGGATCGTGGGCTCTCGGGCACAGCCTGAAATGGGGACGTGCCAAGGTGCCAAACAGAAAGCAGGTGCCACAAAAGAGGTGCCAGCCAGGAACCTGCAGTGCCTGCTAAGCTGGGGAGGTGCTGGGTGCCACTCTCACAGGGCTGAGCGTGGGAGATGGGCAGAGTCTGGGAGGATGGGAGCTGATGGAGCCCAGGGCTCCCTGGGGAACACCACATCCTAGGAGCTGCCCTCTGGACCTCTGTGGGAAGTAAGGGAGAAGCCTGGTGTAACCCAGACGGGGCTGCATGGATGGCTGATGCCACCTCTCTGGATTTCCTCTGGCTGGAAGGCAGTGCTGGGCTCGTCCATGCAGGGACACTCCATGGAAGTTCTCCTTATCTTGCTGCCTTGAAATGCCCTGGCACGCAGCAGAGGCCTCTCCCTGCCCCTGACATGGGCAGCACATCCCCTCCTGTTATGAAATCACCTCATAAACTCTGCAGACTGCCCTGGGGGTGAGTAAGCCTCGTTATCTCTGTTCCCGGTGAAGCCCTCGCAGCCGCCGCTTCTGCGGCACGGATGAAAGGTCTGGGCTTCCTCCTCTCTTATCAGGCACCTGTTGTTGTATCCAGACATTACTCACATCCTTGGAGTCAGATCTTGCTTTGCATAATTAACAGCAACTGCTTCGTTTCCTTCCTCCCCTTGCAGTTCTGCTCTGTGGCCTTACCTGGCCGTGGAGCCTTCAGGGTTATTTTGGGTTTTAACACAAACGATGGGAATTTGGGAGCACCAGCCCTGGGAAGATAAGATTTCAGTCAGGTAGAAGGGATGCTCTTCAGGCTTGAACTGGTGCTGCAGCCACGGTCTATGCTGGGGAATTCTGTACCAATTCCTTATGAGTGGGATAAAAAAAACCTGAAGCAAACCTAAACAAAAGTCTGTGCAGAAAATTTGGACTCGGAAAATGGCGAATTACAGAATCTTGGAATGGTTTGGGTGGGGAGGAACCTTAAAGCTCATCTCGTTCCTCCCCCTGCTATGGTCAGGGACACCCTCCACTGTCCCAGGCTGCTCCAAGTCCTGTCCAACCTGGCCTTGGACATAGGAAGTATATAAGGTGTTTTCTGAGTGTTATACCTGCTTATTTTTTGCAATTATATCTGACTTATCTGGCAACTTCAGTTCCACCACAATGCCCCATCTTTTGCTCTTGCTTTTTGGAGTTTTGCTGCTTTGAAGATGTTTTCTGACTAATGTTTGCTGTGTCATCATCCCAAAAGCTGAACTCAGTCTATCAGAGCAATTTGCCATTCATTGGCATAAAAAATTCCACGGAGAGAAATGCAAATTCTGAAGCTGGGACCTGACCAGGGTTGGGATTTCGGACTGGCTGCTCTGCAGAGCTGTGCTTTGCACAGGTAGAGCTCCCTGGCAGAGAGCAGGTCCAGCCTGGCTGTGAGGGCTGGGCAGGTTCTGAGGCTGCTGGGATCCCTCCTGCTCCCAGCTGGCAGAACAGCAGCGCTTGTTATCAGGCACAGACTCAATCTGAGATGTGGATTTTCCCATCATGGGCTCCAGGTCTGAAACTGGACCTGCTGCTCAATTTCCTTGGAAGTGCTGTGGGTTATTTTCCAACCTGTAGGACTCAGCCACTTGATAGTAGATCAGGGAGGGAAATATTTCACCTGGTTTTGATTGACTCGATCATCTCAAGGACCATAAATTGTGAATATGTCCATTTTTTTTTTCTGAATATTTATTTATGGTTCAGGTCAATAGTCTCCAGAAACACAATTCTGCTTACAAACGAAATTCCTGGGCTGCGTTCCCAGGCGTTCCCATGTGACTCAAGCATTTTTAGCAACGAAGTGAACAAATGCAAACGCATTTTCAGGGCAGGAGAAGCGTCGCTATCCCCACTCTCTGAGAGCCTGGAAGCTCTCCCCAGGTGCCCTGGGTGTGACAGGGCAGAGCTCCCTTCTGTGGAGCACCCCTGCCTGGGGACTCTGGCAGCTCTGCACAGGGACTTTGGCCATCTGCAGCTCAACCATGCAGAAGGAACAGCCCCTCTGTCCCCTGGCCCCAGGTGTGGCCAGTGCCCTGGCTGGAGGCAGGTGGTGCCTGGCAGGGCTGGGAATTGTCTTTCCTACGGGCTTCAGGGCTCAGGAGAGGTGGATATCTGTTTTTTAAATGCCAGGGAAGAAGTGATGCCAGCAGGCAGCACCTGCTGGCTCAGGGCTCTCAGCAGCCATCACTTCACCTGTGACTAAGAAATGAATTTTCACCGGAGGAAATTGTGTTCCCTGGACAACAAAGCAACACTGAGGAAAAGTCCTGACCTTCAAAGTCATGCTGACCATGCAGCAGTGCTTTGCAGGTCTTCTGGTGTCTGCATTGCTGTAGCAGGTCAGGCTGAGCCTGAAAAATCCGAGTATTGGGATTGTTCTCACTTCTCCAGTCCATGGGCAGAGCTACAAATTATTGACAGCAGCCTGAAGAAATGCTGCATGCATATCCGAAACCCTTGCTAATACCCAGCTACATTTTGGTCAGAAAACTCTCTAATTCCTTCCTAAAAAGCCTTTTTACTGCACTTCTAATGCATTTTTCACTGCATAACGTGATTGATGAACAGCAAAGCAAACACTTAAATATCAACTGGTTTTTTGCACATATACTGAAGTGATCAGAAGCAGACAGCAAATCCATCCTTATTTTGGCAGGAATAAGGTTTTTATCTTCCACCTGAGGTGGGCAGGGATGCTGATGTGTAACAGCCATGCTATATTAATGTATCAGCATAAAACCTCAAATAAATTACTCTCATATTCTTGTTTTTCCTCCTTCTGTAGAATTGAACTTTCCCCAAAGCCAAATGACATCAAAACCATCTCAGAGGTCTCTCAGTTAAATAATCTATCATCAGCTTTCAAACATTTTTTGTGTCCAGTTAGTTTTGGTTTGCTGGGGAAGGTGTTTGGGCTGTTTCTTTAAAAAGAGCTGAAGTCCTGCAATGCCAGTGGATAAATCCCAGGAGCTGACAGTGGTTTGCTCACTGAGGCACCTCCAATGTATTTTTCCTCTTGCCTCCTGGCCTGAAGTTTATGAAACTTGGAGCAAAAAGACACATATTTAATCCCAGTGCAGCTGATGCAGTAGTTAAAGGTATTCCCATGGAGTTATTTGTGTTATTTCTGAGGTTAAGGTTTAAAATGCAAAGACTTCACTGAGATGTCTGTGTGCTGCAGGGGCTGTGCTGGTGGCAAACAGTTGGGTTGGGGTTTTTATGCTATAAAATCATTCTGGATTGTAGCTCTCTGCTGACTCCCCAGGATGGGTGATGATAATTAACTGCATATTTTAGCCAGAGCTGCTCTGACACTGATCTGGTTTGGGTGGCTCCTATCTCCAGCCCCATGCTGTCATTTTTAACTCAGTTTGGGTTTTGGTGGATCTGTAACACCTCTCACAATGGCAAAGGCTGAAATCTAGCAACTCAATGCTTTACAACTGCTAAAATAAATTGCAAGTGAAAATATTCCTCCAGGTTAAAGTTCCTTTAGGAAAGTGCTATCCCTTGAGGCTTTGCTGCGAGTTTGTTCCAGGTTAAGGTTTGGTGTGAACATTCCAGGGGGTTGATGGAGCTTGTGGGGGCCCTGATGGAGCTTGTGAGGGGCTTGCACCTCACCCCAGCCGCACAGGGATGAGGGGGAATCTGTCCCTCCCTGCAAGATCAGCTCTGATTCCCCTGATTTTCCATCCCTTGTGTTTACTCCTCCACAGGGTACAGCAGTAGAACAAAATCAACCCAACCCTTCCCCCTTTGAAGTATCAGAGGGTATTACAGAGCCACATAATTGTATATAATTATATTCTAACACTTAAATATTTTCCTGACTAATTTCCTCCTGTCCCTGCTTTGAAAATATCCAGATTATATCCATTAAAAATTTACAGACTGGAAAATACCTGGTTTGAAAGGAAATTTGTGTTTTGCACTTAAACCTCACTTTTCTTTGTGGCCTTAACCTGTTGCCTCTGACAGAATTACTGGGGTTTAGTGTTCTGTTGTGGTTGAGTTTGTTCTTTAAAAGCCCCACCAGCCCACAGCCCCCTCATGCTGTATATCAGGATGTTATGACAGTTCTGCTGGGCCGAATCCAGCAGTTGATGCTCTGTCAAAATACCCATCATTTCCTGTAGTTTTGCCTAATTAATGGTGCAGTAATGTGGAAACTTAGAACAGCACCAGAAGGGAAAGTAAATGTTAAATGATTTGCCATTAATGGATCTCAGAAGCTTTTCTTTTTTGCCTTTTTTTTTCCCCTTTGTTCCTCATGATCTCTTTTTTGAGCACCTTCTTTCTCCCTGCTGTTCCTGGTTCCCTTGCTTGTTTTCTTCCTTCCTACAAGGGGAGGATTTATCACTGGCACAGGCTCGAAGCATAAAGGAGATCAGCTCAACACCTGTGAGGGGATGCATTTCCTCAGCCTGGTAATTAGCCCTGGCTGCTGATGAACAAAAGCAAAAACTATTTGAAACTAATGTGACTAATTCCAGTTGAGCTGATAGCATCCTTTTGTCCCTCCTTAGCTTTCTAATCTTTGAATTGGATCCAGATAGTTTGGGTAAAGCACCTCCAGAGCCTCCTTTTCCTGGCAGGGACGGGAAGTGAGGCTGTGTGGTTGGAACAGGTGGGAAGGTGGGCATGGAATGACAGGACAAAAGGAATTCCCATTGCCAGAGGGCAGGGTCAGATGGGATTTTGGGCAGGAATTGTTCCCTGTGAGGGCGGGCAGGCCCTGGCACAGGGTATGGCTGCCCCTGGATCCCTGGCAGTGCCCAAGGCCTGGTTGGATGGACTGGAAGCAGCCTGGGACAGGGGAAGATGTCCCTGCCATACCAGAGGCAGGATGGGATGAGATTTAAGGTCCTTCCAACCCAGACCAGTCTGGGATTCTCTTTGATTTCTCTTAAAATGGGAAGTAAGTAAACCACGGACGACAGCCAGGATCTCCCTGATTAGGGAAAGGCCTGTGCAGGCCGAGGCCTGTGCAGGCCCCTGCAGGGGCCAGGGGGAGCCTCCCCAGCCCAGCGTGAGGGCTCCAGCTCTGCCAGCAGCTGGGAGGACGCCAGGCCGACCTGGCCGCTCCTGTTTTACGCTGTTTTGGTTCGCTGAAAAATATTTTGTTGTGAGAAACTCCAGATGGACATGAATGTTCTCAGGGGTGGAGGGAACAAGTGGAGGGAGAAAGTTAGTCATCGTCCTGGCAGGCGAGAGGCAGCGAGGACAAGCACTGGATGATGCACAGGGCAAAAATAGCCCAGGTTCCAAATGGAATGGGATGTGACGGCTGAGTTCCTCCGAGGGAAAATACTCCCGAGTCCTTGGGCACGTCTTCACTGGCATTTTGCTGCAAAGCACTGCAGGGGCTTTGCCTGTCTGTGGGGCAAATGGAAAACCCTTGGGAAACTGAAAACCAGGGAGGAGAAACTGGCGTCAATTATTGGTCCAGAATTTTGGGAATTTTGAGATTTATATTTCAGTCTAGTCTAAGCCCCCACTTTTTCAGTTCTAAAACAGAGTCCTCTGTCTGTCTAATGGATGGGAACCCTTCCCAAGACCATCAAGTTATGTCCAGAATCCCTTGAAAGGGTTAATGTTAGAAGGGAAAAGTTATTTGTTCTAATTTTGACCTGTTATCCTTCAGTTTTGTGAACTTCTTTTCATTAAAGCATTTGTTGAAAGAGACTTGAGATTTCACCTCAAAACTTGTCTCAGTTATTGAAGTAATTAGAACCAGAATGGATAAAGTTTGGAAACGATGCTGAATTTTCATAATCAAATCAAATCTTGGCCCCCAGAG
Source organism: Anthoscopus minutus (assembly GCA_013399455.1). NCBI lineage: Eukaryota > Metazoa > Chordata > Aves > Passeriformes > Paridae > Anthoscopus > Anthoscopus minutus. The sequence goes on along the minus strand of VWYI01008251.1, from coordinate 94,907 downwards.
TTGTCAGGAATGTTAAATTCTTATAGATGGTCTGCAAATTGCTATCTCTGACAGGAGCTTGGCAGCCAAAGGGACAGGGATCCCTCTGTCCTATCTCAACAAGTTCAGTGATATGAGTAATGAAATTGTGTGGATTTGTCCTACTCATCCAACTCTGGGGTCATTTTGGGCAGTAGGCCCTCGTCCAGCTCTGTGGGCTCTTCTGAAGGGCTCTGAGTTTGGAAGTTCCAAAGGGAAAGGTTTTGCTGTCTTTAGGAATTTTGGGGAGATCTGTAGAGAAGTGAAACAACAAGTTGAATGAAGCTACCACCTGAGTCCACTTCTCCTGTCTTCCCCATCCCAGGCACTTTACTGCTCCAGCCACATTTTTTTCTTAAATATATTCTTTAGAGGGTGTCATGTGTCCCTTTTCTGTCCCAGACTCTCTTTCTAAGCCTGAAGTAGCATCAGCACCTTTGACAAGTCAGTTTTGCTTTGTCCAGCAGGAAAGCACTGAGATTGTTTAAGGGCTTAACCTTAACCGAGGGCTGCACACTCTGCCCATCCTGTGGCGTCTCTGTCAGTGCTGGGGTGTCTTTCCTTGCTCAGATTTCATGATTTTGGTGCTTCTCAGCAGGAGCAGTTTGATGTCAGTGCTGCAGGATCCCCAGGGAGCCCCGTGTTTTGTTGGGTATTTGTGATCGGTGTGTTCCGGACGTGGCTTCTCCCTGTTAAAGGTTTTTGTGCCTCAGGGGTTGGATTGAGTGCTCTAACAGAACAGTGTGTATCTCCAGTGGAAGTGTTTTTGTTTTCAAAGGCAAGCAGCACATTGTGGACACGTGGAAGTGTGTGGCTTTCAAAAAACCAACCACTATTTCTGGATGCTTGAAGAGCCGGTGTTGGCCAGTTTGGGGTATTTTTAGCAGCAGAGACCTGACCATTTGATATGGAGGGATTAATGTTTGGTGATCTGCAGGTTGGGGATTTCAATTTCAAGTACTGTCATTTGTTCCTTGGAGATGGAAAAGTCCTGGGCTATTAAACTTCTGTCTGTCTAGCCCTGGAATAGCAAGTTAAAGCATCCTGGGAGAATCGAGGATCTGATGCCACTCAGGCAGGCTCAAGCTCAGACAGGCAAGCTGACCCTAAGCTTGATCTTAGCCCAAAACAAAGTCCAGTCCTAGTCTTTGGCTCTGTCAGTCACTTGTGAGCTATGAGAGGGAGCTGTTGAGGTTGAAAATCTATCTAATAAATTGTGCTTTCATTAGAATAAAGCAATATTATTAAGATAAGTAATGCTATTATTACTTTAAAGAGAATGTGTGCCAGCAGTATCTTCATCTGCTTCTCTTTGGAGGACAAGCTCACCCCCTAATTATTGTGTTCCTGCTCTTAGGCATATGAGTAGTCAAAGCATGACAATAGCCTGGGATTTAATGTATGCACAGGTGAAATGAATCTGTAATTTTTAGGAGAGAAGTGAACGAGGCTCAGGAGCTGAGGAGACAATTTCCTGCGTGCTGCTCACTCTGGGTGCAGGAGGACGTGTTGGTCCTGGGCGAGCTGCTGTGGGCACATCGCTGTGGGTGACAAGGGGATCACTGTACAAACAGTGCTGGCTTCTCCACACACACACACACACAAAAAAAATGCAGCAAGGAATTTTTAGCACGTTGTCATGCAGCACTCTCTGTTTCCTGGCTTCTACATTCAAGCTGTGTAATAATATTTATATACAAATGCTGACTGTGATTTTCCACCCCGGAAAAAGGAGATGTCATTTAAAAGTGCCGTGTGTGATGTAAAGCAGAGATTTGACTCGCAGCCTTGCATATGGTGTGGGCGTGGATTTTAATTGTTTGAAAAGAGATCATTTCAAAAAATGAACAGTCTTGCTGCAAAAGCACATTCTCCTGAAGTAAAGGTCATTTTTCTCTTTAGAAGTTGCTTTTGGAAGAGAGGGGAGGGTCCTGCTCTTGCCTTTCCTTGTTCCTACCTATGGAAACATCCTGGAAATCTTTCACTGTGGGGCTGAAGCAGCTCCTAGACCATGTCCAAGGCTGGATTCAGTACCAGGAGAGCTGCAGTGGTGGCTGGATGTGCACTGACACAGGAAGCTCGTGTTTCCCTTGAAGATCCATGCTGTCTCTGGAACCCACACCTGTGTCCTGCTTTTCCTGTGTCAATGATCACACTCAGTCTCTTAAGCTTTTCTGGAGCTGGGATTTATAAACAGTTCTAAGACAAAATTGCTGTTTTTTGGCTGAAGCCAAGAAAACTGTTCTGATACCTTGCCAGTTGCCAGCACATCTCTAATCCCGGTGCCCTGGGACTTTGGTTTTCATGTTGAAATCTCTGCTCCTATCAGGCTCTTGGTGGATTGAACACACAGAAAATAATGACTTGCTGAGCTGGGATGTGTTTGCTCATCTTCTGATCCACACTTGACCAAAGAAAGTTGGATCATGGCTTTGTTTTATCCTGCTACAGTGACAGAATCCAGATGTAAGGATCCTAAATCTTCAGTGTTCCTTGTTTTCTTGTTCATAAACCTTTTAAAACCAGGGTTGTCACCCTGACTGTGCAACTCCTGGTCTGGCAGGGTCCTACACCTCTCTAAGTCTGTAATAGTGGCATAATTACAGGTGTACATGTGCCCAGCTGCATTTCTAGATAACCTCAACAACAAACCAGCGGGGTCCAGAGAATAATAAGGCAGTGGAATAAACAATAGGTGGCATCAAACCCATCTGCCAGCATTTTATGCGAGACGCTCACAGGAAAGGTGTTGAAGTTTGGTTGGATTACAATTGTTGCATTACATTTTTGCAGGTTGCTTGATCCTGATTCCTTTTGAATGGTATTTCTGGAAGAAGAAATATAAATAGTTTTATGTGCTAAGTTCAACGGAGATGAAGGAAAATGCTCCTCTGGATCCACATCCCAGGAATGCTCCTCAGGAGAGACAGGGTGGTTTTTGGTGGCGGGTTGGGTTGTGCTGTCAGCAGGGTCTGTCACAGCAAAGCCAGGCCTGCCCAGGAGAGGTCCAGGGCTTTGGCCAGGATGAGAGCTCCTTGGTGGCTCTGTTCCGTGGGTGTTGTTCATGTGGGGATCCATATTCCATGAGCTGTGTCCCTGCAGTGTGTCCCTGCAGTGTGTCCCTGCACTGTGCTCCATGAGCTGTGTCCCTGCAGTGTGTCCCTGCACTGTGCTCCATGAGCTGTGTCCCTGCAGCGATGTCCTTGCCTGGGCATCAGGGAAGGACCCTGGTGTTGGACAGCTCTGCAGCCTCTCTGCTCAGGAGATTGTTGTGCTGACTGCCAGCACTGGCTTCTGGCTCTTGCTTGAGCTGTGTTCCCCTGCTTTCTGCAGCTGAAAGCTGTGTTAGAGCATTCTCCAGGTGCCCACATGAGGAGATTTATTCACTTCCAGTTGGAATGAGCTTTATCTGGGGGTGGGTGTTTGGGGCTTCAGCAGCTGCCAGGGAGGGGAATCCTGCCTTTGCACAGTCAGGGTGACACAGCTTTCAACCCCTGGGCTGCAAAGGATGGTGAGAGCCAGCACTTCCTCCCCTAAAGCATTCAAAAGCAGTTTTAAATCGGATTAGGATTTAACAATCACTTCATGGTTTACTCACTGCAGGGAGGATCAAAGCGCAGGGAGGACTCTTCAGCTGTTTGCTTTTCCTTTATGTAGAAACTTCACCATGGCTGCCCTTAAACCCCCACTAAATACAATAAAAAACTCCCTTCTCACAAGAGCAAATTACTTAACCACAGCCTAAAATGAGGTGTTCATTATCTGGTGACACTTTTTTTCTCTATCTGCTATTTTACCAAGCTCCCATTCTCAGCAATGCAGGGAGCAGGGCTGCATTCCCAGCTGCAGCTGGACTGATCCCAGGAGATCCCAAAACTGGAATATGGATTTGCCTTGATGTGCTGTGTCACCACGGTGCCTGGGCACAGAAAGGTTCAGCATTTACCCTTGGAATAATGGTGAAGTGTCTGAGGGGAGCAGGGACTGCTGCAGTGCTGCACAGATGCTGTAGGGACTTTTCCTTGCAATTTGGTGGAAATGTTTTTAAAATCTGTGAGGTTTGTGTGCATTTTCCTGCTCAAGATGACCAGAGGTTTATCCTGCTGGGAGAGGCTCAGAGACCTAAGCAGCAAGGTTTAAAAAAATGGTGGTGGTGGGAGAGGGGAAAATAATTTTGTGGCTAAAACAGATCCCATGTCTGTCCCTCTGGATTTCCTCCTACTGTTGTTGTGATACAGATTTGTCTGAAAGTGGCACATTTGCAGAAGTGATACCTGAGGACTTTGTTTAGTGGTGGCTTAATGGCTGGACTTGATCTTGGAGGCCTTTTCCAACCTAAACGGTTCCATGGTTTTGTGGCATGTCAGAGAGCTGCACCCTGGGGTGCTGAGCCAGAGATGCCCATGATTTATCTGGAGGCTAATGCCTGTTCTCCTCCCCATGTAATGTGGTTTAGCTCAGAGAGGGAACTAAATGCAGAATGAAGATTAAACTGTGTAAGCCTGATGGATGTTTTGTAGGTGATGCTTTGCAGAAAATCATTACTTTGAAATGTTGGAATAGAAAAGAACATTTTTCAGGCTTTTCAGACATAACATGTTGTGGAGAAGAAGCTTGGAACAGATGTACCCATAGTTTATTCCATTTATCATATTAAAAATAAAGAAAAGAAAATTTCAGCTCATTTACTGCTTTATTAGCTCAAATAAACAGTTTTTCTAATCAATGTGTATGGCAAGCACAATGCTTTCATAATTGGCAGTGGTGGTTCCAAAATTAATGAGACTGTCCCTGTTTATGGTCTGTGACAAGTCACACTGTGGATATATTGGTCTAATCCAGCCATTATCTCATGTTCATCTGAGCACACAAAAAATGATAGCCCCATTTTTAAATTTTAAAATGTTTGAGGGTTGGTTTTTTCCCCCCATCCTTTTGAGAAAGTGCAGTTGGAAATAAGGAGACCTGCACAGGAAGCAGTCCCAAGGAGAATGGCTCAGCTCTGTCTAGGGGAGTCTTTTGCTCTTGTTTATCTGGAAGTATTTATTGATTTTATCTTCCTTTGCAAAAATACTGATTTAATTTATGAGGTGATAGAAGAGGCTGGGAGAATAATTTTACATATAAGAGCACAGAATTGTCCAACTAATTGCCCAGGAAAAAGAGCAAAGATCTGCTGATCTCCCCCTGCAGATGTTTCTCATCTGGAATACAGACCAATTCCAGACTTTTTTTTTTTTGATTACTGTTTATTTTGATGCTTTATTACACAGACATTGCCAGGAAGGAAATGGTGCTCAGAAATCCAGCAAGATGTTTTTTCTCCTTTGGTACCATTTATTCAGTAACAATTTGGGGTTTAACCCCTTTCTCCCCCTTTCCTTTGTCTGGTTGTGAGCCCTCACTTCCATCCTTCCCTGGGAACAACAAAACACGCTGGTCCTGGGCTGAGACACCTCATGGCTGGTTTTAAACTCCCTGAAATTTTATAGAGACATTAATGCTCATTTCCAGATTGTAACTAATAAGGACCTGTTGGCTTTTTTTGCCACCTAGTGCTTCTGTCCCTGCATTACTGTGGAGGGCTGTGTGAGAGGAGTGAGGAACCGAGGTGCTGCAGCCTGTTTGGTTTGTCAGAGGAGTTTCCTTGCACCAGCGGAATAAACTCAAAGCTTCCCTGGTCTGCTCGAGAGCCATCAAGGGCTGTGGAAAACCTGTGTGCTGAGTGGGAGAAAACAGTGAGCACCTCTTGCTTCTGGTCTGATTTTAAACCTGGAGATGCTTCTTGCTGGCAGATGCTGAGCTTGCTGGTGTTTTGGGAGTTTGATAGGATGGTGCATGTTCCCACTGTGAACAGAGCTTCAAATCTTGTGGCTGGGCAGACAGAGCGCCTCTGTCCTCTGGGCTGGCAGCAGTGATGCTCCAACACCCCTAAGCTGTGATTCCATATGATTAAAAATGGCTGAAAAATTAAATAGATGCAAAGCCAACAATCCCATGGCACTTTATTTCTTCAGATTTCTCCTGTAGCTGTTGGTGTGCCAAATCTGCCTCAGGCACTTGCACTTACGCCCACAGGTACGTGTGATTTGTAGGTTAGGGTGATGCTGTGCATTATGGCTGGAAGTGGGCTAGCCCTGCATCCAGACTGGTGTTTACAAGAGCACCAGCTGGGTTTGGGGATGTGTTCATGCTGAGGGATGTGCAGCCCCTCCTCTCCCTGTGCAGGCTCTGCCTTGAGCAAACCCCAGAGCACAATGGAGCCGTTCTGCTCCAAACGGGGGCAGGAAGGTGGGTGGATTAGGAAATATTTTATATAGGGGATTTTTTTTTTCCACTGATCCATGTCACATTCAAGTCCCACCATTGCTTTGTGGCCACGTGCCTGCCCCACTCTGCGAGGAGCAGACCTGCTGCTGTCCATCTGTCCGTGTGTCCGAGGCAGGGCTCTGGTCATGCTTGAGTCACCAGGGGCAGAGCTTGGCAAGGCTGTGCAGTGCCCATGGCTGTGGGATACACTGACAGGCTCCTGCAGTGGGTAATATATTGCCTTTGGGTCCCTGGTGATGGCATCCAGACCTCCCAACCTTACATAATCCACAAATGGAAAAGTGGCACTTAAAATGAATTTATTCAGGTGGGAGTGCTGTAAAACATGAAAAAAAAAAGGCTTTTGAGTTGCTGCACCTACACTTGAGTGTCAATGAAAAGCTTTATATTTGGTTTTAGAGCCAGACTTGCAGAAGTCAATGTGCCTTGTGGTCTGGCCCTGTGTGTTACAGAAGCCAGGCTGGAACAGGGCATGGATGGTGAGGAAGTGATCTGGAGCGAAGCTTCCCAGTGAAAGGCCAGCAAACCTTTGAGCATCTTAGAGGGGAGGCTGAAGATGGCAGGGGAGAGATGAGAGAGGCAAAACCCCAAATGAGATTCCTGCGGGATTAATAAGTCTTTATTTGCATGCCATAGGTTTTTGTCCCTGCTTTGTGCAGTGGGATCGCCCGGTGCTCCCTGGCTGCTGCTGGGAGCACAGGAACATCTCGTGCCAGAGCTTCCAGCTCCAGGAGCTGAGGGTGGAAAGGAGGGAGCAGGGAACGGTGGTGGAACAGCAGCAGCAGTAGCGAGCAGGCGCCGCTTGCCTTTGACCACTTATTTGATTTGACACTGTCCTCAAACACAAGGTCATTTACAGCCTGCCCGGGGCTGCCAGATGAGGAAGTTACCTTGTGAAGGAAGGAACCAGCCCATGCTGTCTAAATATTGTCAATTGTGTGCTGAATGGAGGCCACAGCCTGAGGAACCTCAATAGTAGCTCTTTGTGTCCCTGGCTGCCTCCTGCCAAAGTACTTTCCATAATTAGGAGTAAAACATATTTACGTTCCTGCTGTCCTCGGTGCCGGCACACACCTGTACGTGTGTGGGTGTTCATGTATGGGGTGCAATTTATATTCCTGCGCTTCTGGAGTGAGTATTCCTGCCTGGAGTCATGGGAATGCTGCAGCAACCAGTGGAGGTAACTGGGATGTGCGGGACAGTCAGGGGTTGTGGTGGTGAGAGGAGAAGAAATCCAATGGATTCGCCCTCTGCCAAGCAGGAGAATAATCCCCATAGAGAGAGATACTGTATTTTGTCTGAATCAGAGGGTCCGGGCTGAATGCTCCCTTTTAAAATTCATTGACGTTTGCATGGAAACCAGAAAAATGGGCTTAAGTCAAGAATGCAATAACCTCACTCAAAACTGCTCTCCATGGCAGGCACTCATCCGCTCCCAGCCGTTCTGCCCGCGGGAGATAAATGGAGAGGGATCCTGGGCAGGGCTGCAGGGCAGCGGGGCCACAGGACAGCGGGTGATGCACAGCAGCTTTTCCAGGCACGTTTCTCCCCCTCCCTCCATGAAAACTCGCAGCCAGACATTGATTAGTTCAGTTTGGGGGGGGGAAAGGGTCGTGCAGGACAACTGGATAGTTCAGCAAAGAGATTCCTGAGCCGAGTCCAAGCGAGAATGGAGCGGTCACGTGGCGCTGGCGCCGCGCCCGCTTCCAGCTGCCGAGTTTCATTAGGAGACAGCCAAAATACATTAATTAGTCTTCTAACATAACTCTCCTGCGCAGGCAGTGCTGTGGCTTTCACAGGGGCAGAGGAGATGGTCTGTACATTGTGTGAACGGTGGCTGTGATGCAACCTCCGTGTCATCATGTGTCCCCTGCCCGAGGCTTCCAGGAGTCCCCCTGGGTGGTGGGATCATGCAGCGGAGACCAGGGCAGAGGAGGCAGCCTGCTTTAGGTCTGGCTTTCCCAAGGTTCAGTGTGGCTTCAAATCCAGGGCTATTTCCAACCTGTTTAGTGTAGGAGGTTGTGGCCAGGTGGGGTCGGTCTCTCTGCTGAGAACAGGTGACAGGACAAAAAGAAACGGCCTCAAGTTGCACCCGGGGAGATTTAGGTTGGATATTGGGGGAAATTTCTGTCCTGAAAGAAGAGTGGAGTCCCCATGCCCAGAGGGATTGAACAGCCACGTGGATGTGGCACTTGGGGACACGGTTAGAGCTGGCATTGGCAGTGCTGGGGTATGGTTGGACTCAATAATCTTAGAGGGCTTTTGCAACCTGAAAAATTCTGTGATTTCTTCTATGATTTTATTTCTGTACAAAGTTTCCTCTGACAGATGTTCCCAACAATGATTTCAGACAAATACCTGAAAATGGCTACATCTGTGCTCCTTGTGCAGGGCAGTCAGAAGAGACACCCACAAATGTACCCACAGGGCAATCCCTGCTGCTGTTGCAAAACCACTTGTGAAAATTCTGCAGAAATCCAAAGAAAAAGTCGTGCTCAGTCTAATAATGAGTTTACTTTTCCTCCAGAAGCTTTCTGAGCTTTCAGGCACTTAATGGAAACACCAGTGCTCACACTTGGAGGGCAGGCTGGAAAGTTTGCGTGGGCTTGTGTGTGTGCCAGGGAGTCAATTTTTGTCCGTCAGAAGCCTCTTTCCATTTTGCTTTTGTCAGACTTTGCCTCCGTAAAGGGAAATTTGGACTTTCCATGTCAAAGCCTTCTGCAAATGTTACCCAAGACCTCTTGTCAGTGCTGTAGTTTGTACAGGAACAGCTCCCAGTGCTTGCCCAGGCGTGGGGAAGGCAGCTCTAACACTCCTGCCCTTTGAGGGAAATGTCTGTTATTTGGGATTTCTCATTCTTTCCTCCCTCAGCGTTCAGCATTTCGGATGCAGGCTCATGCTCCTGCTCTCTTTAACAGTCTGTTTTTCCTCTAACCACTTCCAGCTCCAAAACCTCTCCACATCTCCTCAATGTAAATACACTTAACTTGCCCAGAGCAGGCTGGGGAGACAGTGGTGACCTTCAGCTGAGAGCAAAGCATTTCAGTTTGACCTACTTTGCTGCAGAGAGGGTTTGGCAGTGGCAGGGCAGCTCTCTGCTCCCTGCCCTCCTCCTGGAGAAGGTCCTTGGGGAGATGCCCCATGTGAGGGGGAGAGCAGGGCTTAAGGAGATGGAAACTTGAGTTTAGGTGGTGTTTGGGTAGTTGGGCGCTGGGTTTCTCCCTAGTGCCACCTTTTATATTTGCAGCTTCAGATGTTTGATTGTGCCTTTAAAAAATCTGCCTCGGGTCAGCACACAAAATGCTTATCACAGAATACTCGTTTTTCATTCACTACCTCATTTTTGTTCTCTCTGCTTGCTCTTGGCTGCACCAAGAAAAGCCATGGTTGCTTTTTCAGGTCTCCCTTGTTCTCTGTAAGAACTTCTGGGCAATGCCAGTGCAGCTGTGGCTTTGCCTGGGTGGCACAGGTGCCCAGAGAAGCCGTGGCTGCTGCATCCCTGGCAGCGTCCAAGGCCAGGCTGGAGTAACCTGGGCTGGTGGAAGATGTCCCTGCCCACGGCAGGGGGAAGAATAGATGATCTTTAAGTCTCTTCCAAGCCAAACTTTTCTGTGTTTCTATCATTCTAGGAGAGTATTAAGTGGGAATAATTTAATAAATGCCCACAAGGACCTATTTTCTGTAGTACTGGTTTCTCGGGAGGGTTGTGGGGTGGTGCCTCTGGAGGTACAACTGTCTTTTTTAGGGGACATGTGTCTTTAAAACCAAGTTCTCTCCTTATCTCAAGCTTAAAGTGCAAAACTCCCAGGTTGGAAGCAAGTTGAAATTTCCTGTTCCAGCTGCATCTGCATTCGGTCTTGGAAGCAGATACTTGGCTGTAATTCTAAAAAAAAAAAAAAAGAATATAAATTGATATTGCAGGTAAGAAGGAGCAACTGAGGAAAAAAATCCTTTCAGAAGCCCTTCAAGCAGTTTTCAGGGTAACTTTCACTTATTTCTGAGTAATTCCTACCACTGGTCACCCATTAAAAATAACAAACCCAAACTCAACCCCACGTCCCCGCTGATAAACACTGTGGACTCGCTTGCAGCTTATCTGATGCCTGAACATCTGTTTCTCCCTAGCTGAGAGGTTCCCTTGGATGAGTTAATGCAATTCCCTATGCAAAGGTTAAACAAAGTTGAGAGGCTCCAACCAGTGGCCTTGTGCCACGGGGCCTGTGCTGCACTGTGGAAATGTCCCACTGTAATTCAGAAAGCAGCTCAGGAGGGGAAGAGAGTCACCCAGCCTGAGCCTGGGCTGCAGCAAGGCTGGACTCTGTGATCCTGGAGGAATTTTCCAGCCTTAATGATCCTGTTATTCTGAGCTTTCCAGATGCTCCAGTATGGAAAGGGTGTTTGGAGTGTGTGCTTTCCCAGGCTCTGGTGGTGCTGGTGCTGAGCTCTGCACCTGCTTCCTTCTGCCCAGGCCGTGCCATCAGCTGCCCATGGGATGGGCTGGGAAGCTGAAGGCCTGCTCTTGGTAGTTTGTGTGCACAGGATTATTTACATTTTTGATTATTTAACAGGATTATTTACATTTTTGATTATTTAATACTGTTCTGTGTGTTTGACAGCGGGACCTTTTATGGCTGGGACATAAAAACATCCCAGTCATAAAAATGTCTAGCTGGAGGTGGGAAGGGCTGCAGGGTGATGGCAGCACCAGCTCCTGGAGCTGCTGGGCTGAGCTGAGCCCTGGGGGTTGGGTGCCAGGGATGCTCCAGGTGACACAGACTGCTCTGCCCACGGCGATGTCCCACAGGCACGGGGGTTTGTCACACAGCTGTGACCTCGTGGTGGGATCGGGGTGGCCTTTGGGATGAAGCATCCCCAGCCCCTGCCCCTCTCCTTCACCTGGAGGAGCAGCTGGGTGAAAGCACAGCAGGTCCCTGTAGCCCAGAATCCACCGTGGGGCTATGCCTGTGTCCCTCAGCTGCTCCCAAACACCACATCCACACTTTTACTTTTGTGCCCTTTCCTTTCTGTCTCAGCTTCCAGCTTCTCTGGCTCCACATCCTGCGGGGCTGCACTTCACACACAGAGCAGGAGCATCAAAGAGGAGATCCCGAATAAAGCCCCCACTTTATGACATCTCTTCAAAGTGCCTTTTTAAGAGTTCAAAGGACATGAGGAAAGGAGGGGATCAAAATCAAAGGAAGATTGCGGGGAGGGAAATTAAAGCCTCAGAGGAACTTTATGGCAAATTTTCTGTAACACTTTCAATGCCAAAATCACCAATCACCAAGAGTCAGTTCCCAGCGCTGACTTTTCCCTGGCCATCAGGTTTCCTGTTCACCTGCACTGTGCGGGGCAGCTCAGCAGCTCCAGCTAGCTCCAGCTCCTCACACAGACACAGGGCACCCACAATTTCTCTTTTCCATTCATTTTTTTTGCTAGACCAAAGCGTGCCATTCTGGTCCTTCAGGCTAAGGGGGAGATGTTTGCTCTGAATTGCCTGAAAGTCCTAGCGATGACAGCAGAGCTCACCTTTAATTAATTTTTTTTTTTTGCTTTCAGGAAATGCATCTCACTCTTCTCTTACTGTCTTCTACTGCAGGACCATGATTTTATCCATGCTTGGGAAATTTCCATTACTGCTGGGGGAAAGGTGCTTCTTCTCCTGAGTGAGGACTTGAAGCAAGACAAGAGAAGCAAAGCCTCTGAGTGAACGTTGCAAGTAACATCTACAGACTCTGCTTCACAGGGAAGGAATGCTAATCACTGAGGTATAAAGTGCTTAATATTCAATTAGCTCTCAGAATTTTATCCATTTCCTGTCTGTTTTTAAACAGAATAGGAAAAAAAAGTGATGTACAAAGCAAGGGAAAGAAATCAGACTGGTTTCAACTCAGGATCAAACCCTTTATAATGCTGGACTGAGGTGAGCTGGAAGCACATCCCTGCTGGGGGGAGCAGAGTGGGGCAGGGATGAGGCTGGGAAGGACTGGAATGCACATGATGCTTTTCCCAGGTTGTGTTACAGTCTGGGGGGCTTTCAGACTTGTGCCTTTAAAGACTGAAAAGAAAAATTAATTATCTGAGAAAAAAAAGTGGGTGTTGGTGGAGGGAGGGAAGGCTCAGGGGAGCTGTGGGGTTTCCTTGGGGCTCCTTGAGCTGTGCAGGAGCGGCCTGTGGCTCCAGTTTGGTGCTCCAATGTTTAAACATCAGTTAACAAATGCATTTCCTCCACAGGGGAACTGTTTCCTCGTCCCCCTGCTTTCCCAGGATCCATAGTGTGTGTTCCTGCAGGAATGCTCAGCCCTCATCCTGCCCAGGTGAGCTCACCTGAATCAAGTGCTTTTCCCACAGGTGCTTTCCAGGACTGCTGCTCAGAGAATGGCACAAAACTGTTGCTGAACTCCCTTCTCATTAATTCATTCTCCTGTTTTTCATATACTGAACTATACACCTTGCACTCTGTGCTCTGCTTTAGGCAAGCACCCAAAAATAGTCTGGAGTAGTGCAAATATGGGAGATTAAACTCAGTGTGTGCTGTACTGTGGTGGAGGTCTGGTGCTGTGCTGTGTGGGTGGTGTTCTGGCGGACAACTACTGCCAAAAACCAAATTAAATTGTTTGTTTTTCACCCAGAGAGGTCCCAGTTTCACTAATTATCATCACAAAGGACACCTCAAGGTGCAATTAAATAAATGTTTAATATATATCAGCAAAAAGATAATTTTATTCACTTGTAACTGTGAGGGGGAATTTAAGGCACATAGAGTAACTAATCAGATTGGAACTTGCCTTGGAGACTGGGGCTGGGACCTGTAAGGTTTGTTTGCAGGAGGGGATTTGCATCGGGGAGAGACCCTTTAATACAGGCTCTTTACATTAATTGCTTGGGAGCTGGCCTGCCTCAATGAACAGATGGCTTCACTTCCCTGGTGCTCCAGGCCACGTGGGGGGATTTCCTCCCTGAGCCTGCCCTGGGCAGTGGGGACAGGCACAGAGTCCCACACCATGGGCAGTGGGGACAGACACAGAACCCCACCCCATGGGCAGTGGGGACAGGCACAGAGCCCCACACCAAGGGCAGTGGGGACAGGCACAGAGCCCCACACCATGGGCAGTGGGGACAGGCACAGAGCCCCACCCTGTGCCAGGGCCAGGGCACGGTGCTGGCAGTGCTCACTGGGGAAGGAGCCCCAGGGCTCAGCATCCCAGAGCAGCGCTGCTGTTAAAGGCTGCGGCAGTGCCCAGGAGGCTCTCAATGTCCTCCCACGGCAGCCGGGAGCCTGGTGATTGTCCCCACCTGAGGCAGGGCTCAGGAACAGAAAGCGGCTGTCGGGAGCTGCCCCCGGCCCAGCCGCGGATGCAGCAGCAGGGACCTGCTGCGCTGGGAATGCTCCCGGGGCTGGGATGTTCTCCTGCTGGGGGGAAGCGCAGTGACTCAGCAGGGCTAAAGGAGTCCAGGGGTGATGTCAGTGCTTCCTCCTGGCTCTGGGACACACAGTTCTTCCCGCTGCCACCGCTGGGGATGCCTCCCACAGGGCGTTTGAGAGCTGCTCGTGGAGCAGGAGCCCTCGGAGCACCTCTGTGGTCTCCTCGGGACTCACCCCAGCAGGTCCAGGTCCTTCCCGTGCTGGAGACCCCCGAGCTGGACACAGTGCTCCAGGGGGGCCTCGCTAGAGAGGAGCAGAGGGAGGAATCTCCTCCCTTTACCTGTGCCCACCCTTCTTTTCATGCAGCCCAGGGCATGCTTGGCTTTCAAATAACGGAGGCTTGGTGCAGCACAGTGGGGCTTTCACACAGCTGGAGGGTCGAGGAGATGTTCATTGGAGAGACTTGGAGCTCTCCCCAGTGCAGGTGGGCTGCAGCATGGCCTCAGTTCCAGGTCTGGCCTTACTTTATTTTATTTTTGTGAGTTGCTGAGAGACGATTCCCCCTGGAAGCTGCAGGACCTACACAGATGCAAACTGGTTGAGGAGGGAGGGAGGGTCCCTGAAACCCAAAGGGCAAATGAAAATCTCTTTGGGAATGCTCAGCCAGCTACACACAGGCACTCCCAGAAACCAGTGCTGGGCACAGGATGTGGCCATTTCCCAGGAAGATCCTGGAGCCTGGCACCTCCTGGCACTGCCTGCAGTGTCCTTTCCTAATGAAACTGGGGGTTTGTGCTTTTCTTAGGCTGCAAATGGTTATGCACATTCCTAAATATTTTCCTACTTCCCTTTTCGGATGTCTAACATTATGTATTATTTTCTGATACTTACCTAACCCGGGAAATCTGTTTTCCATCTCACTTCAGCCAAGGTTTTCTTTTTAACCAGTCCTTCCCAGTATTTTCCTTTAACACTTCTGGTTTGCTGAGTGAACTTTGCAGTGTGAGGGTAAATGAAAGTGAAAATGTATTGCTTGTCACACACTGGCTGTTTAGAGAGGGTTTGGGGTTTCCCCCCCCACCCTCTGGATTTGAAGAGGGAGATATAAATCATTGATTTAAAACCAGGGTAATTTAACAAGATTATAGGAGAGGGAAAATCCACTTCCTACCCAAAGTAACAGTCTCTTAGGTCTCTCCACCTACACAAGCCATATGCATCCTCCAAGCTGCCCAAGATCATCTTTTGTGTTTTTCTGGCAGGACTGTGGTGTAATAATTAAAGTCCATATGCAAAGCTTTCTTGGTGGGTCTTTTAATTACTTTGTAATTGGTCAGAGAGTTACCATCCCTCAGCCCCCAGCCTTCTCTCCATGTTGGGAAAGCCCCAGACCTGAAGGGGTATTCAAAGCTCAGAGTCCCAGATCAGAGGGATGTGATCAGGGCTTGCCTTTTTGTGCCATCTCCCTTTTCAACCAACACCAGCAAGCTGTGCTTTTGCTTTTCCTTGCTGGAGTGCAGCCCTGGGATGGGGAGAGCAGAGGGATTTGTGCTGCAGCAGCGTGGGTGGGATGGGCTCTGCATCGCAGCCCAGGGGTGGACACAGGGGTGGCAAAGGGAATGCTCATCCCTGGCTGGAGTTCTGCTTTCCAGCCACAGGAAACGTTTGTGCTGAGCGCAGGGGGAGCAGGGGGTAACAGAGCTCCTCACTCAGAGCACACCTACAGCTCAGGCATCGGCTGGGCTTAGTCCCAGCGTCCAAATTCACTTGGTCCTTGCCATGCTGCTCCCCCTTCTCCTGAGGGGTGGTGGCTCCCAGGTTGCCCAGGGCAGGATGCAGAGGCTGTGTCTGTATTTCTGAGGCCAAATACTGAGTTCTAGAGACAGGTAGAGCCCCAGCTCTCAGTGGCACTGCCAGAGTCGAGCAGGTATTGCAGCAAATACCCTCAAAGTAACAGATATCCTGCTCTTCTTCCCATTCTAGTTGTGAGTCAGAACTCTCACCAGGCACAGGGACTGGAACCAACAGATCTTTTTAATAGATGTAGCAAACCACACATAACCCTTTGATTCTGGGAGCTGGAACTCAAAGCCCAGCTCTTATAACACAAACATGGGCGTCTCTGGGGCTGTCAGTTCAGCAGGAACATGTCACCAAAAGAGGTGTCCTGGAGCCTGCCTTACTCCCACTGGCAGGACAGGCTTCCAGTAATGAATTTCCAATGAAACGTTTTTCTAATTATAGCAAATTATTTTTACAAACATTTTCCTGGGAAGAGAGTTAGAAACTAGAGCCAAAAAGGAGAAGACTGAAATTTAGGCAGTGCCTGAAAAAAAAAGATGGATTGCATGCTAGCTGGCTTTTATTATCAGGCCAACATGTAAACTTCAAATTAATGAGTTTCAAGGAACTTTATTCCAATATGACCAGTTTGTACCATTGAAAATCGGAATGGCTTAGAACGGTGCCATCAAACCCAGCTCCTCCCTCTCCCCACAGGATACCCTGGTGGCACCGGAGAGGGGTGGGTGGCAGGGGATGGTGGCAGAGGTGACAGCCAGCAGCAGGTCACTGGCAACACTGGTACAGTCTGAGCAGAATCTCATGTCCAACAGCCCCCAAGGCAAATTACTTCATATTTATTTTCCTTTCTAAATTCTACAGTGAAGTTCTATTCTTTCTCCAGAACAGAGACACCTTCCAGTTGTAAATACTCTCGATTTTGGGGGAAAAGAAGGAGTAATTCTTAGTTCCCACTAAGAGAAGTGTGACCAGCCATGCCTGGATACCCCATGCCCTACAAACCTGAAGCCACGGAGAGGATTCAGCTGTGGCAGGCTCAGTGCTCCCTGCTCTCTCTTCCAGGACAGATTCCCACTGGAAGCACAGGGGCTGGCAGCACTGGCTCACGGTGTTTGTGAGCATGCCTACCTTCCCATGGCTTTTGAGCTCAGCTGGGGAATTTAATTAGAAGTCAACCATGGAAAAATCCATAATACTTACATAGAGGTGGTGTGGGCTGCGTGCAACTGAGGGATAATCTTAATGCAAACCTGAATGTAGGTTATTGTTCAGCAGGAAGGAGTTGGTTGATTATTTCTAAAAACAAAAAAAGTACAGAAAAAGGCCACCCCCAGCAGAAACCCCAACCACAAAAGCCAGGCAGGGCGCTAGCCCTGGGAGTGGGAAGATGAGGATGGTTCTGGTCAAGGGCTGTGCTGGGGTTTGTGGTGTGGGTTATTGGCACCCTGGGAGCAAAGCTGGGCTAAGGGAGCCTTGGAATAATGCAGGTGGTGGATGCTTTATGGCACTTGCTCATTTGCTTGAGGAGGAATTTGAGCTAGAGCTCTGAGGGTGGTAGGTGCTCATCTGGAAAGCCATGGCAGCCGCGGGCTCTGGCTGCAGTGGCTCTCAGTAAAGCACCTAAGGGT
>VWYI01008251.1:62762-75262 GCA_013399455.1 Anthoscopus minutus | reverse complement strand
CAGATGCCAGCTAAAATGCAGTTCCTTCATACCAGCCAGCCCAGGCACCAGAGGCTCAGCATCACAACCTTTCAAAGCAGCTTTTCTAGAACAAGCTGGGAGAACACTTTCTAAAAAGCCACAATTGCAGCTGCTCTCATTACTTATAACATCCCTGATGGAGAGGAACTTAAAAATAATTCTTAAGGAACTTAAGCTTCAACAGCCCCCAGTAGACTTAGTTTATGTGCAGTGCAGGCTTCCCTCATGGAATTACAGACTCAGGATGGTGATTATAGTTTTGATGATAATGTACATGTTCTAAATCATTTCTTCTGTAGGAATAAAATAAAATAAAATAAAAGGAGTGAAGCCTTTGTTTCACTTTATTCATGCAGATTAATGGGTCGGGGATTTAGCCACTTGTTTCTAAAATCAGACACAGATTTCTTTCAATGTTGTCTCCACACATTTATTAAACTAACAAGTTTATTACATGTGTAAAATGCTTTTGGACACACTGTATTTCAAATCAATAGAATAATTTGAGTCATCAGTTTTGTAGATCCATAATTACATGTTACTTCCTGGATTTTTATAATATTCCAAGCTGGTATTTAATTAAAAACTGGCACTTGGGATCCAGTTTCTTTAGGGTTTTGTATATGGAAACCTGAACCCTAATTTTGATATTTTTGTTAGTATCTTGAAGCTTTCCTAACTCCACACCCATCCTCTGCTCTGAAGCTTGAGGGTGCAGGGTAGGATTGTGATCCTGTTGAACCAACATTAAATCAAATTTATTTTACTAGAACTAACAAAGATTTTGCACCAACACTGTCAGGACACTTCAGTCGTGATTGAATGATCTTTTCTTCTATCTGTGAATTTTCTGTTCTTAAATTAATTCCAATAAATATGTTGAGCTATGGATAAGAATTTTTCTGCCTCTTCCCCTTATTTAAGATGGAAACAAGGTATGTTTTCATTAAACCCCTTTATTTTCACTCATTTCTTTCTATTCCTCTTGTTACCCAGCACTTTGGTTCTTAGATTTGTCACCTTGTAAAGCCGTGGTTCTGCTGGGACTCTCTGGTCAGGATATTCCAGGATTTGAGCCAAGATCTCTGAGCAGCCACAACCCCCTGCTCTGACCCCTCATTTCCCCCCCAGCCCTACATCTGCTCCAGGTAAGACTTGATTTCCTGAAGATCTCATTGCTGACCACTCAATCTTTCCTTCAGGTTATTTTGTCCCGGCAAGAGGCTGCAAGGCTGGCTCCTTTCCCATGGGGTGGTCCCAGGGGACCCCCAGCCCTCGGCTCCTGGGTGTTTCACCCAGCAGCCACGGGGACAGGGACATCATTCCAGAGGGGAGGATGGGAACCAGAGCTCTGCTCTCCAGAGGGTGGCTGCTGGCTCCTCCAGCCCATTGTTCTGTGCTGGCAGGAACAAATTAGGGATTGGTCTTTGCTCCAGGAAATTCCGTCTTCCCTCAATGGGATGCCCGGCTACCCCAAGTGTCTTTCTGCTGCCACAGCAGTGGATCCCCACACCCACACCCAGGACTGGTGTCCTGGGGTGGATTTTCTTTAGGGCTGACTTGGGAAGTGTGCCCAAAGGAAATGAATGAATAATTCAATAATTTGTAGCTGGTTGGAGAGCTGGAGAGCCTCCATGCTCTGGCCAGGGTTTGGGAAGTTGAGGAGCAGATGGAATGTTTGGCTGTGTCCTCTCCCATCCCTCTTAAAATTCCCCCATAGCTTTGGGAAGCTGTGGGCATTTGGGAAAAGATGCTGGTGGTGACTCTGTGCTGGTGTCCTGGGCTCTCTGAGCAGGATGTCTGCATGAACAGGACCAGGCTCTCCCAGTAAGGATGGGGAACTGGGGTGTGCCATGGCTCTGGGCACCAGAACCAGAGGAGAGGCTTCCTCTTCCTGGTGTGTGCTTGCCAAGGCAGCCTGGAGGAGAAAACAGAGCAGGGAATCAAATAGAAAATCCGGATGTTTGGTGGAGGAGGGAAAGCTGGGGCGTGGAGTGAAGGCAGCCTGGAAAACCGTGGGGTGTTCTGTAGCCTGAGAGGAGAGAGGGGGGGTGACAAGGCCTGGGACAGTGCCAGAGAACAGGAGGAGGCAGAGACCGTGGAAAGCAGCTGGGAAGGAGCCTTCTTTGCAGGAGGAAATGTTATTATTAGTGCTCAGTTTCCTGGACAAAAGATTCTTGTCTATTTAAATACTTCAGCTTCACAGAGCTGCAGTTCTGCAGACACAATAAAATCTGCCTTTTCTCCCTGCCATTGTCATTTCCCGCTGGCAGCAGGTGGTGAAAGCTCCTGTGCTCTGGAGTAGGACATTGCAGGCTGCTGTGGCCAGGGAGGACAAGCCCTGGGGACGGGGGCTTTGTCCCTCCTGCCCCCTCACTTCTGTCCATGGAGATGCTGCTCTCTCACAGCACTGCAGATGCTGCTGATAGAGAGATTAACATCTATTAGATTTGAATAGAATTGGCAAAAGTGTAAAAAAATTATAAAAAAGTTAAATATCTTGATAGAAACCACGCTTAAGAAACCTCCTGGGCCATCACCAGGCTTCCTCAGCCAACCATGGCAGGTTTTAAGCACGAGCAGCAAAACACAGAACCTCACTAATGCCAAATAATTGCAGCTAATGGATAATTGGAATTATTCTTTCCATCCAGACATGTACAAAACCCACACAGGGGTTGGAGTTGCTGTTGTGGGCGGAAGAGATCCAGGTTCTGTGCAAGGTGATGCTCACACCTGAGCTGTCTTTGGTGAGTGAGGTGAGGTGCCCTGGCCCTGCTGTCTCCATGTGATCTTCTCTGTCTGCTTCAGCAGGTCAGGCTCTTTCCCACAGAGATTCCAGATGATTTCCTGTGATAGGTGAGAAATACTTTTCTACCTGTGTTAAAATGTTAAAATCTGACAACAATAGTATGGAATTTCCTTTGTAGAATCCTGATTTTTCTTCCTGTATTCTGGTAGCTTGAATTTAATATCAGCTCTATCCCTATAATGATAGAAATGGGACTTTTATTCCATAAGAAGATGGGAGATGTCTCACTCTGCTCTTTTCCTGGTTATAATAGTTGCTTGTTCCAAGCCCAGCAAGACTTTGAAAAGGCAGCCTTCCTGAACATATGACAAATATATCACAAATCACAGAATATATCACAGAATCACGGAGTATCCTGTGCTGGAAGGGAGCCACAGGGATCATTGAGTCCAACTCCTGGACTGGATATAAATATGAATTTATATTGAATTACTGCAAAAGTGCAGATGTGCTTAAAGCAGTGTGAGGGAGCTGTGGTGGGGCTCGTGGCTGCCATGAAGGACACACAGGATGCACAGTTGCTAAACCACTAAAAGCACGTCCTGTTCATCTCAGTGGGGAGTGTTTCTGTGCTGGGATTCTGGAAAACTGAACAGTTCACTCGTAGTGAATGAATAAATGCAGCCAACCTGCAGCCATGCCAGTCAGACATAGATTTTAATCAGAGAGTTTTGGAAGGTAATAGCAGCCATTCTTTAAATGCAGATCACTTGGGGATGAGCTGCCAGTGTCCTATAGGTGTGAGTTTGATTTGCTTTTTTTGTCAGGGTAGGTAAAGCTCCAGGTGTGCGTGGCCTCCAGCCTCAGCACTGATGTACCAGCCCTAGCAATTCATATTTGATCTCACAGCAGCCTGCACTCTTCTGTGCTGGACTTGTGCTTCTGCATCTCCATCCACCCCAGGGCTCCCAGCTCACCCCATTACCTGGGGTCCTGTTCCCCTCACCCATTACCTGGGGTCCTGCCCCCTCACCCATTACCTGGGGTCCTGTTCCCCTCACCCATTACCTGGGGTTCTGCCCCCTCACCCATTACCTGGGGTCTTGTTCCCCTCACCCATTTCCTGGGGTCCTGTTCCCCTCACCCATTACCTGGGGTCCTGCTCCCCTCACCCATTACCTGGGGTCCTGCTCCCTTCACCCATTACCTGGGGTCCTGCTCCCAGCCAAGCCTGGCTTCCCCTCTCCTGTGAGGATGAGGGAACAGCTCTGCCTCCCTGTTCCTGCCCTGCCAGCAGCTGGGGAAGGAGAAACTTTTGACTGTGGCAGCGTGGCTCGAGCCTGGCAGTGCTGAGGGGGCTCGGGGCAGGCAGTAGCTGCTGTTGGAGGGGATGGAAGGCTTTGGGAAGCAGAGGAGTGTCCAGGGCCAGGCTGTCAGCAGTTCCTTGCCTTCCCTTGCCTGGGAGCTCCCAGCTCCTGCCAAGCACCGCCGCTCCCAGCCCTTATCTCTGCGGAAGGCTGTGGTGAGATGTTCTTCCTGCAGCTTTGCAGCTCTCCTGCCTCTCCTCAGGCAGGGCTCTGCTGTCCCTCTGCTGGAGCTCCGGGAGTGTGGAGATCGCTGGCTGTGCTGTGCCTGACGTGGGGAGGTGACAGCTGCCGCAGCTGCCTGGCCTGGGGCAAGGGCAGGCATCCAGGGGCTCCTTCCAGGCTGTGGATGAAAGCAGGCAGCAGGCTCGGTGCAGCTGAGAACGTGGCCAGCAGCAGGAGAGGCTGAGTGGGAGAACTCGTGCCAGAGCTTGCCCGTGGTAGCAGGAGCCCAAGGGATGAGGGACTTTGTTTGCCCTCCAGAGCAGCTCTGGCTCTGCCCCTCCCGTGGCCATGGGGACAGCAGTGGCTCCGGGGTGACTGAGCAGTGCATGCTGGCCCCGCTGATGTGCAGAACTGCTCAAGCAAAGCATCCTAAAATAGGCTTCATATGTGATGCAGAAGAACCCAAGCAAAACAGAGCCCAGCCAACCCCAAATTTATGCTTGTGGTTACTGAAGCTTGTGAGATCAATTTTTTGTTTATTTAAAACTGATTTCAAAGAGGGTTTTTTTTTCTTTCTTTCTTTTAATTCTCATTCTTGATCCTTGGGCTGGGGGATGGCCATGGCACGGCTCCAGCTGGGGCTGAACATCCTGCTGTCATCATCACAGAGAAGCTCTGTCCCTAAATGCCCAGAATTAAGGTCCTGGTGAGATGGGGGAGCACTGTTACACCCCCAGAACAGGACCTGTGGTCGCTGTCCCCTTGGCACGTCCCAGAAATCACCTCTGGCATCCTGAGAGATTCTCTTGTTTTCATGACAACCTGGAAAGGTAGATCTCAGTGGAGATTTTTTTTTCCTTATTGCTAACTTCTGAAAATATTTAAGCTAGGAAGTGTTAAAAGCACGAATTCAGTTGAAAAAAAGGAAAAACAGAAAGCAGAAAAAGGCCAAGAAACAAAAACCCCCAAATCCCACAGAGCCTCTGTGAAGCTGGCAGAAGCCAGGGCGGAGAATCAGAGCTGGCTGATTCCATCTCTTTGTCATCCCACATGTGGGTAGGAAAGTGGACAGGAAAGCCTCGGAAGTCCAAACTGCCATCTTTCAGGACAAACTGTATAGAAAATAAACACATGGGATAAATAAGGCACAGGCAGGAAGCGATGACTTCGTGTGACAGAGACCTGAGGTGATGCTGCTCACGGCCTCCTGCTGCTGGGGACCCTCCCCAGCCTGGCCAGGGCAGGGAGGTGAGGGAAGCACCCACCTATTTTCTTTTTTCAGGAATCCCTGGCTGCGTGGCCTCATCTCAGCAGAGAATTCCTGCAGCTTCAGTGTTGGAGCTGGCCGATCCCTGCGGGGTCGTGGCCAGCAGCTCCATCCCTGGCCAGAGCCATCGTCCCCTCAGCAGTGCTGTGGTGCCCTGGTGCCAAGCCCCGATGGAGCAGCTCCCCCAGCAGATTCCTCCCTCTGGGTCCTTTCATTTCTTCTTTTCTTCTCATTTTCAGCAGTTACCTGCAGATTTGTCAATGTTGTGTGTGACAGTTTGTGTTGGCCTCCTTGGGGTCCCTGAGGGGACAAGGACAGGCAGCACAGCCTGCAAGGAGGGGAGCCCAGAGTGGGGGTTCAGTGCTGGCAGCTTGGGGAAAGAAAAGTGATTTGTGTTTGTGAATGCAAGTGGCCTTGGGGGAAAATCCTGGAGAGAATGGGGTGGCCAGTGCTGCTGCTGTCTGTCTGCAGACCCTCAGTGCCCCTGACCAGGGTTATTGTGCTGAGTAATTGCTTTTGGACAGCGTTCAGGCAGCAAAGTGGGGCAGAAGCAGCTCTCCAGGCTGGTTTAACTCTTGTGTGGGGTGGAATTTCTGCCTGGTTACAGAGGTAGGTGAGCTGGGAGATGGGGTGGGCAGCAGTGGGGTGGGAGCAGTGCTGGACAGCAGGACCTGGGAATGTGGGCAGCACCTGAGAGGGCAGTGAGGGACACCAGAAACAGGATTTTGCTAAAAAACACGAGGTCTAATCCTGCACTTCAGTGAGGAAGGAGAAGAGGTGGTTTTGAAGGGTTTGGAGGAACAGAATGGAACAGCTCCTGGCTGGGGGAGCAGGACAATCCATGGAGCTGCTCTGCGCAGGCTGGGACCCATCCCATGGGCACAGGATGAATTAATGCGTCCCAAGCGTTAGGAGGGAGGCAGATCTGTTCCAGAAAGCCAGCCCAGAGCAGGCTGGGGGAGCAGAGGGCGTTTGGGAGCCGTGGGGACCTCTCTGCTCCCTGGTGGAGCCAGCGTCAATCGCTGGGGCTGCGCAGCGGCTGCAGGAGCGGCGGCGCTGCCGGCAGGAGGAAAGAAATGGCTCTGTCCTCATGGGCTTAACGCAGCGTCAGCCCCACGGAGCTCGCAGGAAGTTAAAGCCTGACGTGGGAAGGAGCTGAGTTCCCAGCACGGCAGCGTGGGCTGAGGGTTTCCTCACACTGGGGGAGCTAAAGCCAACGCAGTGTCCGTGCGCCTTTTCCTTTGGGCACAAAGCGTCTGCAATGACAACTGACGTCCTCATGGATGCCCTTCCCAAGCTCCTTCTTACACAGGTTGTTTGGCTAGAAAAAAAGATATGATTTTTTTCTAATTTTTTTTTTTTGGTATTTGGGAAAACGTGTCCAGATTCTGAGGAAAATTGGTTAAACAGTGTTTTAGTTATAATTCTTTATGCAGTGTTGCATTTTGGAATCGCATTTTTAGCCATTTTTACATCTGGCCAACGATGCTGATAGTGCCCCAGGCCTTCCTTTTGGTTCTCATTTAGGTTAGAAAAATAATTATAGGAGGGTAAAAAAAGAAGTGAGAGAGTTACTGACTGCCTTTCCAAAAGTGAAGGGTTTGGGCCAAGCTCCTGCTGAGAAAATAAACAGAATCTCATTTTTTTTGTTGCGAGTTCTTCCCATATATTGAATTTCCGTGCTCAGTGACGAGGGGGATCTGCTCGAGTGAGCAGCAATTGGATTCCGATGGCTTTTGAGTTGTGCTTGGATTTGCTTTGGAAAGCTGGGGCTGTCCTTGGAGAGCAGGGTTTGGACTTGAGCTTGAGCTGTTCTCTAAGGAGCACAAACCTTGCAGCTTGAGTTATCAGGTTGTAACTTTTCTGCCTGTGCCTGGAAATTATTTTCCTGCCCAGTAGGGCTGTGGTAGAGCCCTTCCTCTCCAAATTAGGCCAACATTTGCTCATCTGATTCTAGAAACCATTTTTAATTGAGGCATGTTGTAGAGATTGGCTCTTCTGCTACACGTGGGTGTGAATGTCCTTCCCACCTTCTCTCTTGCAAGAAGAGGAAACCCATGTTGGGATAATTCCTGCAGAAAGCAATAAATTTGGGCTAGTGGGGAGTGTTTGAGCTTGTCCCAAGCATACCTACCACCAGGACCCTCTGATGTGGGGCTGTGCTGGGCAGGGATGAGCCCTGGCAGTGGGGTGGGGGATATTTTGGTGGTCACCACGAGCATCAGGATTCCTCTGGGCAGCTGGGGGTGACAGCACATGGTCCCAGGGGAAGAGCTTTGGGAGGCAGGGGGGTTGAAAATGCTCTGTGCCTCGGGTGATAAATCGATAAATGTGTCATGGCTCAGCTCCGGAAACAGGGCAGGGAAGGATGTGAGTGACAGAGGATTCATATCCTGGAAACGCCGCGGTGTCACGGCTCGGGAATTCAGCAGGATAAATGCATTTGCCTGTCCTGCTGCAGACAATCTGCTTAATGTGGGAAGCAGAGTTTCCTGTAGCACCGAGCCAGTGGGGAAGGGAAAACCCTGAGAGCCAGGAAGAGCCGGGGAGAATTAGGCAGGTAAACCCATTAGCAGCGACCACCTCTTTGTGTGGGGATTACACAAAGCCGCTGCTTTTGGATGCTCCGTGTCCCGGGAGGAGCCAGGGCTGCGAGTGGGGGCCTCTCCCCCTCTCCTGAGGGGCTCGACCCCGGAGCTGGGATTAGCACTTGCCACAAGCCACCCTCACTAGCCAGAACAAATTGCTGCACGTGCTGAGAGAGGGCCCAACCTGCAAGAACCGTGGCGACGCTGTGAGGCAGGGGTTTGGCAGGCTCTGCTCTGGCAATTCCCTCTTTCTTCCCAACGGGATCTTGCTCATGGAAATCTCTCCTTAACGAACACATTTACACTGTTTACACTCCGGACAGAGGTTTGCCCCAGCTCTCTCCTCAGCTTGGGAATTCTTCAGATACTGGCTCTAAAAACGGGACTCGGGACACAAAGGGGAATGGATGCGGTGTCCCAAGAGCCTCTCTCAGCCAGGACATCCCGAAATGGCTTGGCATAAGCTGGGGCCGGTGGGGATGGAGCTCTGGGGTGCCGTGGAGGGTGCTGGGGGAGGGGGTGTGGACGGAGGGACACCCCAGAGCCAGGGAGAGCTGCAGAGATGAGCATCGCCAGGGCTGGGGCTGCGGGGCTCCCTGGCTGCTTGCCGGAGCCTCCGAGGGGACCACGGGGACAATGGGGACGATGCTGCACGACCTCGTGGTGGGCGGCACTGTGCCACACAGCTCCCGTCCCGAGACGTGTGTGTCCTCCGGCAGCCTTTCCAAAATGCCAGCCGCAGGAAAGCAGCAGAAACCCAAGCCTTCCTTTTGCTTGGATAGCCATCAGTTCCCAGACTTTAATAACAGACTGTTCCGGGCGCTCTCGCCCACTTTGGTTTGGCTCTTCGGGCCGGGGCCGAGCGCTGTCTCATGGGCAAAGCAGCCACGGGGTGAGAGGAAGAGGAAGGAGAAGCCACGCTGTGGGATGAGCGGTTTTGCCGCGAGCGTGACCCGGTTTTCCCCTCCTGCTCCCCTCGGGGGTCCCGCCAGCCCCGGCCCCTGCGGGGGCTCCCCGCTGCCCGGTGCGGCTGCTCTCTCTCCGTTTGTGCGCCAGATGCTGAGCCAGATGTTGGCGCTGCTGTCGGCCGGGGATGCCCGGTTCCCCGCGGCCCGAGCTCCCGGCGCGCCGGCACCGCCACCTCCCGGGCATCCCGGGGGGAACGCGCGGTTCCCGTGCGCCGGCCCGCCCGCTGCGGGGCTCGGTTTATTTATTTCCTTTATTCCACGGTGCCTCCCGCCCGGCAGCAGCCCTCCTGCCCAGCAATCCTCACACAGCACACTCGGGCTCCCAGCATTTACTGGGAAAGATATTCACGAGTAATGATTTTATTAAATCTTATAATTCTCCTTTTTTGCTCTCACCCTTAGGACAAACACCCCGAGGTGAGCGTGGTTTCTCTGGGCAAGGCTGCCTTGTCCATCTGTCTGAAGCAGTTGCTGCAGCTTCCCCGGGGATTATTTTTCTGACCAGGTGTTGACATTTTTCCCCAGTTGGGTGTCAAGCTGTACCTGCGGGGGCGGTTTCGGAGCAGCAGAGCCTAACGAGAGAGTGCCCTGAGTTAATGAGGTGTTGCAAGACAGCACAGCTAAATCCAGCATTACACGGTCCAACTTCCCACTTTAATTGGAAACCTGGACCTCCTGCTCATGCATTAATTCACATTTTCACTTGAGTGACAGCCCAGCCTCTCACAAGGAAGGTGACCCCTGTGTTTAAGAAGAGGATGGGTGTTGCTGGCTCTCCACATCCCCCTGCCTTGCCCAGCTTTGTGTTTGCCATGGGAAAACCGTGCTGGGCCCACCAGGGCAGCTGAGCCAGGCAGTGGCTGGATGCCTCTCTTGGCCATGAGGCACAGGGGGGACCTGTAGGATCAGCAAATTCACCTTTGAATGCCAGGGGTGGGCACAGCTCCGCAGTGGCCACAGGGGAGGTGCCAGGCCTGGCACTGCTCCTCCCCAGCGATGGCCCCACCATTCCCGTGCCAGCTCCCTGTGTGCCCTGGAGCACTGGGATTAGAGATGTGATCAGTGCTGGGGAAGTTTGGGAGCCAGCAAGTACGCAAGTTCAGGAGCGAAGTAATTAGCAGAGCAATTGTAAAACGCAGCAATTAGTGGCTAATTGCTGCTGCAGAAATATGCAAGGCACAGTGCCTTTTTTTCCTTCCTCCATGTGGGATGGCTGATCCCAGGTTTGCTGTGTCTTGTCCCTATCCTTAATGTCAGGATAGAACAAGGCAGGAATGCTTTAAGATCAAGGATGGTAGATTTAGATTTGACATAAGAGAGAAATTCTCCCCGTGAGGGTGGTGAGGCCCTGGCACAGGTTTTCCAGAGGAGCTGTGGATGCTCTGGGTAGAGCATGGCAGTTCTGGTGATGTTCTCAGCTGGCAGTAGTGGCTCTTGAGCTGTCCTCGAGCTGCTTGGGAGATGTGCGTGGTGCCAGCAGTGGAGAAACTCAGCTTCACACGGGGTTTGGGAGCCACCAAAGGGCCTCAGTGCTGTTTTTAGAGCCCCCTTTAGCCAGACACGAGGCTGTGGGAGGAATCCCTCTGGGATTGGGCGTGATGCTCTTGTGCAGCCCCTTGCTGTTGTACATCGCACCCTCACACCCATCACTGCCACTGGGACAGCCCCACAGTGCCTGGAATTACTTATGAGCAGCTTGTAGAAGAGACATATTTACTTAATAAATAAATACAAATAACATATGGCAGGTACTAGCATGAAATACACACTATTGATGTTGTGAGGGAGGCCAAGGTCTGAGGCTGGAGCTTTGCCTAGTTCAGCTCAACGTGCCCAGCTGGCACTTACCAGGCTGGCCCTGAACAGCAGGACTGATGCTGCAACCTGGAATTGCTCGAGGGCATGCCAGAAGCTACACACCTGGATGGATAAATACATAACCACACAGTATCCAGGGAGGTTTTACCTTAGGATTGCCTGGGGACACAAAATGTGCACTTCTCTGGGAACCCACGTGACCCTCGGGCACATTTCTGGGGCAGGTCCTGGGAGCTGCAGCATGGTCATGGCACACGTGGGCACACAGCTGAGGGTCATGGCACACGTGGGCACACAGCTGAGGGTCATGGCACACGTGGGCACACAGCTGAGGGTCATGGCACACGTGGGCACACAGCTGAGGGTCATGGCACACGTGGGCACACAGCTGAGGGTCATGGCACACGTGGGCACACAGCTGAGGGTCATGGCACACGTGGGCACNGGGTTTGGGGTTTGGGGTTTGGGGTTTGGGGTTTGGGGCCGTGCTGAGTGCCAGGCTGAGGCTCAGTCGGCCGAGACGGGCAGCGGCAGGAACAGGATCGCCTTCTGGCCATAGTGAGTCCGCGGGCCCAGCTTGCTGTTCCCGTTCTTCTTCAGCCCCACAAACCAGTTCTTGTCCGCATGCAGTTTGGAGACGTAGGTGTTGTAATGGTTTTCCTCGAGCCTTTCCAGGAACAGACACTCCTCACCCAGCAACTGCTGAAAGAGAGCCCGGGGCAAGGGCAGTGAGCCGCGGGGATGGGGACGCTCCTGATGTGACAATCCCAGCTCAGCTCTCCCCTCTAAGACCCCATCCAGACCCGTCCCCGAGATTTCCACACCCCAGCAAAGCTCTTATCTAAACTGTGGGGTAGGTGGCCCTGATTTACTCCCCTGAGCTACTCCTGTAGCAAAGTGTCTGTAAGCTGGGAATTTTAATTGGAATGACCAATCAGCCCCGTGCTCCACAAGCTGCTCCTGGCCCTGGCTCCTGCTCTGGCCCTGGGCTGTGTGGTGGCAGTCAGAGCACAGAACCAGAATGGTTTGGGTTGGAATGGACCTTAAGGACCATTGAGCTCCAGCCCCTTGCCTTGGGCAGGGACACCTACACCAGGTGGCAGCTGCCGAGGGGCTGCAGAGCAGCTGCTGCTCCAGCTATGAAACACAATCTTTATCAAGTGTCAGATAAAAAACACAGTATTTGTCAGAGGCAGGGCAGTAAACGGCATTATTTGGTAATTTATTTATGTCCCCCCAAAATAAAGCCAGATGNGGCACATGTGGGCACACAGCTGAGGGTCATGGCACACGTGGGCACACAGCTGAGGGCCATGGCACACGTGGGCACACAGCTGAGGGTCATGGCACACGTGGGCACACAGCTGAGGCCAGGGAAAGATGGAGCCCTGTGGCCCTTGGAGGTGTCAGGGCTCGTTCCCTCATCTCTGCAAAGCTTCGTGCAGAGCAAAGGGGCTCTGCTCTGGCTAGATTTGGCAAAGCCTTGACCTAAAGCTCGGAGCTCTGCTGAGCTCTCAGGAGGCAGCAGCAGCTGGGGTTTGGGGTTTGGGGTTTGGG
>VWYI01008251.1:27870-62571 GCA_013399455.1 Anthoscopus minutus | reverse complement strand
TCAGAGCACAGAACCAGAATGGTTTGGGTTGGAATGGACCTTAAGGACCATTGAGCTCCAGCCCCTTGCCTTGGGCAGGGACACCTACACCAGGTGGCAGCTGCCGAGGGGCTGCAGAGCAGCTGCTGCTCCAGCTATGAAACACAATCTTTATCAAGTGTCAGATAAAAAACACAGTATTTGTCAGAGGCAGGGCAGTAAACGGCATTATTTGGTAATTTATTTATGTCCCCCCAAAATAAAGCCAGATGCAGCTGCCAGGATCACAAACAGAGCCCAGTTACTGCCTGTGGTCTGCATTACTCAGCTGTGAGATTTCTGCAGCCCTGCCCATGCCTGATGCCAGGGGATGCCTCTGCTTACCGAGCCGTAGAGCAGCCCGTTGGTGTCCATGGCCAGGTACTGCCCCGACTGGGTGCTCCTGATGTGCACCACCCCCACGCTCTCCGCGCTCAGCTGCAGCTGAACTGGGAGGGAAAATAAAACAACAACCACAGTGAAAGGAGAAGGGGTGAAAAAAGAGCTGCCAGGAAGGTTAGTGGGTATTTTGTTGAAGTCTGGCTTATAAAGAGTTTATAGGAAACAGTACAGTGTGTAATAAAAGTGTCTCCTTGTATCCTCTTCTTCAAAGAAATCCCACAACCATCCCTTAGGAACCAAAGACCAATTTTTCCCTTATTTTACATCAAAGGAAGGGCAGCCTTTTGGTTACGATGCTGGAATGGGACACAGGAGACTGGGGTTTTAATTCTGGCTCTAATTTACAAATTTCTCATGTGGTTTGACAAGACACTTAAGGAGTGACATATGAAGAAGTATTTTGAGAGCTAAGCCAGGGATGGGCAGACTGCAGATGCCTGCACTGAAAACCCCTGATCCAAAGCATCCCATCCAGCTGTCTGCTGCAGCTGGATTTATCTAGTGTGTTGTAGGTGGAGAGTAAAAGAAAAGCTGTGGTTGCAGTCACAGTGACTTGCAAATTCCAGCTCTTCCCAGTGATTGTTGCTATCTCGTAGGCAGCTTTTTTCTTAAGATTTATAACAGCAATATTTAGGTTGGTTGGAATGAAGAATGAACAGATGTCTCGGCTCCAGCTCCTTCCTTCCTGTTTATACTTAATTTATTTATTCTTATTTAGATGAGGTAAAAGGCACTGTTACCTCTTGGCCTGGTGGAACACCCATTCCAGTGAAATCTTTGCTGTAATGGTTCACATTCTTCATTTTTGGCATTTCCTGCTCAGTAAATGATAGTTAATCAGGAAATTGTGTGGGTGCAGGTTTGCAGGAATGCTTGGCCCCTGTGCATGCCTGGTTCAGGCTGGGAAAGTGCACTGGGAAAACCCCAGCCCACCTGCATTCCCTGAGGTGCTGCAGACCTGGGGCCTGGCTGAGGAGCAGCCCAGGGAGGAAAGAGGGAAATGAGAGGAAAATGATGATACTGTTCTAAAAACTGTCCCTGAGAGAGGGGAGTGAGGGACCCTCCGCTGCCATTGGGGATCTTGAGGGAGGGAGAACAGTGGGTCCAGAGGAAGGAGCTTGTGCACTAAATTCTTACAGGTCTGTACAGAGATTTCCTTCCATGAAGTAATGGGATGCAGGAAAAGGATTCATTTTGTAGAGATGAGCATGAGCTTCATCCTGGAGAATCTGCAGTGTCCAGCAAAGATTTCTTTCCATTCCTTGGTGCAAGCTTGGAATGCCCACCTGAAGAAAGTGGGAAGTGGGTCCTGACGTAGGGCTGGACAACAAAGGCTTAGAGAGAGTGACTCCTGCTCTTCTTAGAGATCCTCCCTGGTTCTGAGGCCATTTAAGAGAAGAATTCTTGATATTTGTCTGGAACAAAATGCACATGGGCAGAGGCAGTTTGCAGAGTGCTGGTGCCGCTGGAACGCCGCTGTCCCTGCTGGCTTCCCTATGAACCGTGCGTGTTTCTGTGCCTTGTCCCTCCCTGGGGCTGGCAGGTGCCTGTCCCAGCTGGGTGACAACATCCCACAGTGCCAGGCACGGGCTGGGCTGCTCCTCTGGCACACCAGGGAATGATGCTGAGCAGCTCCATCATTTTCCAGGCACAGGGCCGTGGGCAGCTGCAGGTGCTCAGGGCAGGGTATCTCTCATCAGGGCTGCTCTGCTGGCATGCAGCTCTTCCAGGAGTTTCCTCTGTAAATATTAGCATATTCCTATATCCCAGTTTATGAGATCATTTACAGGAGGTTCCTTTCTGGCAGAGGTTTGCAAACACGTGGCCCCAGGCCAGCAGCCAGGGATGTGTGAGCGTGCTGGGATGCAGGACCTGCCTGCACCACTCCAACGGGATGGATTTGCTTTTCCAAAGGGAAAGGGACTGGGCTGTGTGACAGCATCCATGCTGTGGGACAGCAGCTTGGGGCAGGGCACAGGGGTGGGTGCTCATGTCCTTGGTGGCTCCCCTTGTCCCAGGAGATGCCATCTTGATCCTGACCTCTCCTGGCTCCAGCAAAGGCTCTGGAAAATGCTGCAGAGACGCTGCCTGAGCTCATACCACCTCTCCTGGTGCATTTGGGAGTTCTGTGTCTTGCAGATTGGGTTATCATCCAGCCTTTCCCAGCAGTTTGAGGGTTATGTGCTGGGTTTATTCCTGGCTGGAGGCTGGAGCCACACGCTGCGTTTATCCAGCCTCAGGGAGCTCATCTTCATCCATCCCCCAGCCCTGCCTCGTGCTAGGGAGACGCTGTTTGTAATTAAAACTCGGCTCTAAACTGCCTGTCATTAAACCAACAATAGCGAGAGGAAAGGTTAAGTTTGGGGGAGAAGCCACACGTGCGTCCGTGGTTTAAAGAAAATAAAAGTCAAAGAAAATAAAAGTCCTTCTCTTAGCACTTTGTAAGGCTGGTTTGGCTCCTCCAAGCCCTTCCTTCTGGCGAGGCAGGAGCCTGGCATGTCCCGGCCCCGTTCCAGTAAATGCTCAGGACACGGCGCACCTGGAGGCTGCAGCCAAGAGCCGAGGGGAAGAGCCCGGCCCCGCTGCCCACGGAGCCCTGCGGGAGCTCTGCTGCGTGGCCTGTCCTGGGCAGAGGGTTAAAAACTCCTCTGAAGAGCTTTTGGTAACACAAAAAGCATAAGATTCCCAATGATTCCTCGGCAGGACGAGCGGTGGCTGCGGGAGCAGTTCCTCCCAGCAGAGGTGCCGGTGTCCCACGGGCTGGAGCCACCAGGGTCAGGGACAGCTAAGGGGACACCCCGGCCAGGGTGACCTGTTAAATCAGTGCGGCGCACGGATGACAGTGCAAAGACAGCACAGAATTCCGTGTCACTCTGTGTGTGGGATGCCCTGAGCCCTCCCTGCCAGCTCCCGGTGTGACCCAGCCCTGCGTGACCCGGCCCTCCCTGCCTGCCATGCGGTGAAGCAGTGTCAGATTTAATACAGGGTACATCTGTTCATAAACTCCACTTTGACAGCGCACATCTCACACCTGCCCTGCTCCCCAGGTGTGTGTGTGGCCCCTGGGAGCTGTGGTGTCACACAAGCCTGGGCCCAGACCCCGTTCTGCCCAGCTGCCCCCTTCCCAGCTGATGAAATCACACCGGGAGAGCCCCGGGAGCCCCCGGGTTTGCTCACTGTGCTCGTCGCTGCGGTCCCTGGTGCCATCCACGGTGCCGTCGGGCAGGATACGCAGGAAGTGCCCCCCGTTGCTGCAGTACAGGAGTTTGGGTTTCTTGTAGCTGCCCGCGGGCAGGTTGAACTTTTCCGTCAGGGCAGTGAAGGTGCTGATCTCCCCCTCGGCCATCCCGGAGCCTCTGGCACGGCCGGGCTGCAAGAGAGGCGACAGCAGGGGTGGCACCGAGTGCTGGGCACACGCTGCTGCTGCCAGGCTTTAAAGGCAGGCAGGGAGGGAGGAGGGAGCCCGGGGGTCCCGGTGGCCGGGCTGGCTGGGGCAGGTGATTCACGGCGCTGGCACAGCCCGAGGTGATGCTCCCCCAGCGTGGGAGGTGGCGGGGGGCTGTGTCCTCGCCGGGTGGGGCTGGGCAGCAGGGACTCCGTCCTTGTAATTTTATCACGGTGAATTCTGTTTTCGTTTTTCTTTCTATTGACGTACGTGCTAAAATTACACACCCAGAAAACCAATTTGAAAAACACCCAGTGTCTGATTGGAACCCACAAGAGGCGGGAAGGGAGCCCAGGTAAAACTCTCTCTCCGCTATTATAACTCTCAAACACAATTATGACCAGGAATTGCAATACCCAGTGCATGTCAGGTAGTAAATATTGCTCATCTCTTGGCTCACCTGGCCCAGGAACACACATGGAAAAGGTCAAGGCACACTTTAGATGTGGTGGGAGATGAGCAGGGGGCAGGAGCTTTCACTGTCTGGGCTGAGCAGATTTACCCAGACACTGATCAATAGCATATGGAGAATGGGAATTCTGAGTCCAGGATACACCATGAATCAACCAGCAGCATCTCAGTGCCTAAAGGGGCTCCAATAGATCTGAAGAAGGGCTTTGGTCAAGGATCTGGAGTGACAGGACAAGGGGAAGGGCTTCCACTGCCAGAGGGCAGGGTCAGATGGGATTTTGGGAAGAAATCCTTCCCTGTGAGGGTGGGCAGGCCCTGGCACAGGTGCCCAGAGAAGCTGCCCCTGGATCCCTGGCAGTGCCCAAGGCCAGGTTGGATGGGCCTTGGAGCAAGCTGGTCTAATGAAAGGTCATATTGAAACCTCATTTTGCTGGAAACTGTGGTCACAATCCAAGTTTAAGCAGATGCTGTGCCAAAACCTGCAGGCATCACCAGACCAATCAAGGAAAGATGCTGTGGATGTTGGAGGCTGAGAAGTGAGAGATGCTGTCACAGAAGTGCCATTGCAGATGTGGCATCAGGAGATGCCACAGGTGGGGGCCAGAGTCCCACAGATATTCCAGGTACAGTCATGGTTTTAGCCTAGCAACTACATTTAAAATCTCCCACAAATTCATTCTGTCCTTCCTACACAGAGTTCTGCAGTGCTTGGGGAGAAGTGGATTTATGAACAGAAAAAGACATGGCACAGAATAAATCTAGATACAGGAAATTACTTTAAATGTCATGTATTCCCACAGCTATATTATGGAAAATATTTTATAGTCACTGTTTATATGTGTTTATAGATTGTAAAAGTGTCTCTAGCACTGAGTGGTGCTACTGGTTCGTTGGGATGGAGCCAGTACCACACTGTGTGGGTTTGCTGTGGTGCTTGGAGTGCCCTGGGAGATACTGAGGGTGGCAGCTCTGCAACACACACACACGCTTGTACCTACGCAGAGAATCTCTAAACATTTGGCTCTGAACTCCAGTATTTAAAAAAATCTGAAAAAGCAGCTGCAAGAAGGAGAAGCTACTCCTGGAAATGGATCCCAGATGCCTGCAGAGAGTAAAATCCTCTGGAAGTTGGATTGCTAAGAGCTGAGTCCCTGGAGATAAAGACTGTGGCTGTTGGTGAGAGCACCCCCAGAACTGCAGCAGCTCTGCTTTGTACACAGACTTCAGCCCAGGCTCTCAGATGCTCCGTTTGACACAGACTGGGATTTTGGGAAGTGCTTTCTGGAGTGACAACATTGGCCAGCCCCCATCTATTGCCGTGAGGTTGGGGATGCAGCCTCAGAAGCTCCTGGTGGTTTCCAAGGCAGGTGATGCCAAATACAGACTCAAAATCTTTTTTGGTCACCATTGTCAGGTGAAATGATTTCTTAGAGTGTCTGGTCCCTACATTTATTTTTCTCTCAAGACATCATACTTTTCATGCAGCAGTTCAGTTTCCTGGCCAACTGCCAGCCTTCCTCGGAAGGGAAGTGCCCAAGTCACTCAGGGTGCTCCTCCACTGAGCTTTAATCAAGATCAGCAGCACTGGGTAATTTCCTAGAGCCAAAGCTTGATCTGAGGGTAAAGGCACCCAGAAATCTCCTGGCTTGACGATGGGTGGTATTGAGAAGCAAACATCCCAGATCCAAGAGCTCTGAGCAGGATCTCAGCAAACCCTGCAGCCAGTGAGGAGCAGGCTGGATTGCACCCACAGTCACCCCAGGGTCTCAGGGCATCTCCAGACAGCTTGACCAGAGCAGCTCAACTGAAAACAGCTTCTTCATCATCACTTCTTTCCTCCAAGGTTATTTTTGCTATTTTTAGGGAGACTCCCGTGCTTGCCAGCTGCCCTGACTATCCCAGCAAAGCTCAATGAACACTTTTCCACTCCTCTTGTCTCCCCATGCTAAATACTATCGCTGTTCTCAGACTTTATGGCCATGGAGTTGCTCCTCTACAAACACCACCACTCATGGCCCTACCATTATACTTTTGGCAGGAACATGTTAGGTTTTTATGGGAATTAAAAAGCACAAGTGAGAGAGAGAACCTGAACCAAAGACAACATAAAAGGACTTATTTCCTTGGGTAGAAGCCCAACAATGCTATTAAATAGCTCAAAGCAGAACAGAAAGCTCTCTCAAATATGCAAAGCTGAGAGACACCACACTCCAGTGGTTATTTGGTGCCCCATGGAGAAAGGAAAATGTTCCAAGAGGAGATTTCTGTGAGAGGGGAATGGCTGCTGCTGAGCGCTGACCCCGCTGGTCGCTCCAGGACAGTGATTTGGAGCTGAGTTGGAATCTGTTTGTCCAAGGGCAGCTGTGCTTGTGGCTCCTCTTTCCTCCAGCTCTGTGTAACAGCCTTGCTGTGCTGCCTGAGAGAAAACCCCACCGAGGATGAAGCCCTGGGAGCTGCACCCAGGGCAGCTGCTCCAGGATAGCCCCAGCTCCATCGGCGGCGTGGGGAGCTCAGGGCACCTGGCTCTTTCTCCTGGATGGAGATCTCAGCACCCCAAAGGATCAGAACTGATTTCTGAGGCTAAAAAAAAGACTTAAGAGGGGAGTTAAGCCCGAATGTTCATTTGATCCAGGTCCTGCTGAGCCGTGGTGGCTGCGCTGTGCTGCTCCCCATGGCTCTGAGGGAGAGGAGCCTGGCGCGGGGCTGGAGTAGCTGTGAAATTCTGAGAAGTTTGGGGTCAGTTCCAAACTTTATGACTGGCCAAACCAGTGGCTTTGATGTGAAATCCCAAACTCTGCGAGCATCTGACTCTGAGCATGGAGGGCTGGTCGTGCTGCCAATATCAGGCGTGTGAGCTCTGAAATCACAGCACGCTCTGGCAGCCATGGAAGGGGTGGGGACCTTCTCTCCCTGCTTTAAAAGCTGATGCAGACTTCACTACACAGCACTCGTTTGCATGACAAAGGTGGTGTTGATGGAAATGTGGGGGGTACCTAATGGTCCAAAAGGTTTTTGCATGCCAGAATTGCCTGGAACTTTTGTGGCTTTTTTTTTTTTTTTTTTTTAATGCCTCCCGTGGCATAAATTTAGTGGCCAGCAAAGACTCAAACCAGACGTAGCCAGCTAAGGTGAGCCTTTTTTCCTTAGGTATGAAATGGCTACTACATGGAGGAAAACCAGATTGGATTGATTCAAATACATCAAAATTGTCCTTGGCTTTGGGCACAATCTTTTATGTAGTGTTGGAAAGAAATGTTCTGCATGGCCTCTGACTGGCCACGGTGATGAAAAGTGCAGTTAATCACAGCTGTCATTTAGATGATCAGCTAAGGATCACACACAGAACTCCAGAGAGATGAGAAGCTGCTAAACCCAGGAGTCTCCTGAGGTTTTGTCCCACACTGGTTAATGAGATCAGCGTCTCCTGAACCTGGCTCTGGTGAGTTCAGTGGAAACACTCCAGTTGGTTTCACTTTGGAAAGTGTTATTTTCTCCAATAAAAAAGGAATCCTGTTTCTTCCTGAGGACGGGTGACTCAGCTGGGATGAGGCAGCATCACCTCCTGATGGGCCCCTTCCCATTCCCACTGCTGACTGCAGCCACCTGAGCAGAACAGGCACTTCCCAGGCACTTCAGACACTCCATATGGGAATAGAAAGCACTTACAGCAGGTGGAATACTTTTAAGGAATTCAGGCTCTGAATTGCCTTTCCTGGGGGTTCCTGTGGGCTTTGGGGTGATCAGAGATCTACCTGGGCACGTGGAACTAACATCTCTCAGATAAACAGGGATTTTATTACTCAAGTTTTAGAGAGCCATTTCATAGGTTGGATTTCCTCATCCAGGAAGGGATTAGAGACCAGGCAGAGGTTTTCTCATGCTCTGGCTGCTGCAGGAGCAGCTCAGTGGGTCTGGGGTTATCATCAGTATGGGCAGCCTGCAAGGGCTGCCTCCCCTCCCGAGGGCTGGCAGTGCAAGGCACAGCTCGAATTCCTCGGACTGTACATCCTCTTAGAAGGACTTAATAAATGATTAGGCAAAGCATATGATAAATATGTAATAGATCACTCTGTGAGTATCAGCGGAATGCACTGGCTCGTTTCTAGTCTTGTTTATGGCCAGGTGATTTTATCTCTAGTGATGAGATTAATGAAATATTTACCAGGCAGGTTTTACCCTTTGCAAGTGGAATATGTTGAGTGAAGTGCGACCAAAAGTATAAAAATCAGTTTAACTAATGCCTGCTGTCATTACCTCCTGCTCTG
The DNA here is from genome assembly GCA_013399455.1 of Anthoscopus minutus. Taxonomy (NCBI): domain Eukaryota; kingdom Metazoa; phylum Chordata; class Aves; order Passeriformes; family Paridae; genus Anthoscopus; species Anthoscopus minutus. The sequence goes on along the minus strand of VWYI01008251.1, from coordinate 54,030 downwards.
CACAAGGAAACAGCCATTTCACTCAGTCACGCTGGGTTTGTGGCAGGTAAGACAGAGGGCTGAAGCTTTAGCACTTTCCTGAGTGGCTGTCACTGCTGGCTGATGACCAACACAGCAGCATCACGGGAGGGACGGGGTTAACCCACCCAGCCCTGGGCCCTCAGGGATGCCCAAGGGCAAGCCCGGCCCTGGAGCCAGGTGTGTCTTCTTCAGAGCTCCGAGCCCTAGGACAGCCAGTGCGACATCCCAGCAAAGCGGTGGTGCCGCGGGGGGACAGGAAAACCAAGAGATCTCCCCTTTCTAATTACCTTCTAATTACCCTCCGACCCCTCCCACCTCCCACCCTTTGCCATACGGTAATTAACTTAATTGCAGCTCCAGCCCCGGAGCAGGAGCTCTGCCGGGAAGGTTTTGCCCCCGCGTCCTGCCTGGGTAGGGACCGAGAGCAGGGACACGAACAGGAGCAGCAGCGGCGGCTGCGCTCACAGACCCCGCAGGTGCCACCGCCTCTCCCCGGCTCTGAGCCCTGTGTCCCAGAGCAAGCCGCGTGTGTGGGAGCTGCTGCATGGGAAGAACAGCCCGGACAGAGAATCCCCAAAGCTCGGTCCCTGCAGGGAGTCCCTCCATGAGCTGGAGGATCCGCGGCTCCCAGGGGACGCCTCTGGGCATCACAGCCGAGGCAATGCAAGCACCCCGGGCTTCCCCTTCCCTCCAGGGTGCAGCGGGTCCTGTCTGCCTTTTCCCTGTCCCAGGCTTGTGCCGAGACCAGCGCAGAGCATCCTCCCTGCGCTTCGCTGCCTCCCGGCACCTCGCTGCAGCGCGCGGAGCTGGCTGGAGCAGTGCTGGCAGGCGACACTGAGTGGCACCAGTCTCACCCCTGGCGCCCAGGAGGGTGGCTCTGTGCTGCCGAGGCTGCCGAGGACTCAGGGGCGATGCACCAGGCACAGGAGCCTTGTTTTGGGTTTGCCACCGTGGTTATGGGCAGGGACACCTCTCCTCCCGGGACCTGCCTGCGCTTGGCTTCCCAGGGAGCGGCGTCAGGAGGGAGTGGAAGCCGTGCGAGGTGCAGCCGAGGAGGTGCTGGCTGAAGTGGTTTGTGATGATGTGGGAAACCCCTGGGGGCACTCCGTGTGCTCCCGGGCTCCTGCTCAGCAGCCCCCAGCCTGGGGGCCCTGCTGTGTGCTCCCATCGCCTCCCTGCCCAGGAGCCGCTGCCCGGCCCCTGCGGGCCGGAGGCGCCGCTGGTGACATTCAGCGGCTGTCCAGTGTCCCCAGCCCCTGCCAGCCGCCCCCGGTGTCCGTGCAGGACCCTGGGCACAGAGCCAGACCGCAGAGCCCCGGCTGTGGCTGTCTGGGCTGGCGCTGCAGGTGTGGCTGCCCTGCACACCCACGGACACACGGACGGACGGATGGACGGACGGGCGGTGCCGAAAGACAAATTGCAGCCCCAGAAGTTCCCTCTGTGCTGTTAATGCAAGCGGTGACCTGGCTCTCCTGTTGCGCCGTGTCCCGTGGGAGCCCTCCAGCCCCACCCCAAGCCCGGGCTCTGCTGAGGCCCTGGTCGGGTACGTGCCTGTCGCTCTGTCCTGGTCGCCCTCTGCCAGCCCCGCCGTCCCCTCGGCGCTCAGGCGGCTCCGACACCTCCCAGGCTGCTGCTGGAACTGGGAGCGAGGAGCAGGAATGCTCACACAGTGTCAGGCATCCTCTGAAGGGTGGCCAAGCCCAGCCGAGGGTTGGCTCGAGCTTCAAAACTGTGCTTTGAGTTTGGGCTCAGCCCTTATCCCGTGTCCTTCCCCAGAGAAGCAGAGGATGCTGAAATCGAGGGTTTCATCTCCAGGCCAAGTGAAACGCCACATCCATCCTGGTGGTTAACCATCAGTAGACATTCCATAGCTCAGAAATCCAACTTCCTCCAGCACAGCCTGTCTGGGCTGGTCCAAGGAAAATCACTTGGTTTCTGGGTTCACCGTAAGCTCAGCAGTGATTTACTATGCAAATGTGCAGGGAGTTAAGGGTGTTCATCCTGCAATGTTTGTGTAAGGGCTGTACAGCCCTTTTTCACATCTAAGACTGGCTGGAAGAATCCTGGTCTTAATTCTGTTGCCCTATGTCTTACTTTAAATTCAGTCTCTAGTACCCCTGGATGTCAGCTCCTGGGTTTTTCCTCCAAGCTGCCTGAGTAAGGAGCTTAAGCTGTTGCTCAACAGCAGTGCAATAAAAGCTTGACTTAATAATGGCTATTACCAGGAAAATCCTCCAATAAATAATAATTTCCTTATCTGCATGACTTTGGACTGGAGAAAATGCCCCCCGGTGAAAAGCTGCAGCGTGTAGGAGTGGGCAAGGAGAGTTTCAGATACAAGATCAGAGCAAGACAAGCTCAGGGCTGAATCCTGTTAAATACAGCAAAAAATCTGGAATTAGCGTGGCTAAGTAGCCACTGCAGTAAACTAAGGAGAGCAGCTGTGCATCTCCGCCTCTTGTGGTCTGTGGAGCCAGACAGGTCACAGCTTTGGTCTGTGTTCTTCAGGCACAAACTGGGGAATTCTCAGGTGTGGCAGTGGGTGGCTCTGGAGGACACCGAGCTCTGTGTGTGTCACCCTCAGCTCTGGCCTCGGTGTGAATCACCCACTGGGACCTGCCAGACCCCGTGGAAGGGACAGCCCTGATTTCTGCTCCTGCTGTCCCAGACACAACGAGGCACCTGTGTCCCTGCAGAGCTGGGCACCTGCTGGGTGCTTGCTGTGATGTGTGTGACCACAGGCTGTGCCAGCAGCAGGAGCAGGCAGTGCAGCCACATTGCTCCAAGGAAAACAGAGCCCTGCCTTGGCTTTCCATGACAGAGCCCTCAGAGGGAAGGGGATGTTTTTTGGATGCTTCTACCCCTTCTCATCTCAGTAAACAACAAGGCACCACAAAGGGCACAGTGCAGGACAGAAGGCTGCAATTTTAACAGCCTGCTGAACCTCAGCCCCCGAGGTTTCACCCACGCTGGCTATTTCCAGCTCCCGAGTGGGCAGCTGAGACACCGCGGCGTTTGCTGCGCCCGGCGTTTCCGCAGCTGCTTTAGGGGAAACCTGTGGGGCCAGCCAAGGATCATGGAATCCCAGGATGGTTTGGGTTGGAAGGGGCCTTAAAACTCATCCAGTGCCACCTCTGCCATGGCAGGGACAGCTTCCACTGTCCCAGGGTGCTCCAAGCCCTGTCCAGCTCAGTCTTGGACACTGTCAGGGGTCCAGGAGCAGCCCCAGCTGCTCTGCTGTGATACTTGTGATAATCAAGAGAGATGCCTTGGGCTGTCTAAGTGGAAAAAAACCCCACACTAAACCAAGAATTTTGGACTACCAGGCAGAGTGTGGGGATCACCATTTGCTGTGCCCCCTGCCTGGCCGGGGGTGCCACAAGCAGGACCCCAGGGTTTTTACCTTTTCCTGACTCATGAGCTGCACATTCAGCACTGCACTGGGACCCCCACGGAGCCAGGGAGAATCCCCTGTGGTTTGTGGAGGATCACACCCACACCAGGGTAGATGTGAGCTCCAAGATCCCCATTTGGAGTCTGGCAGCCAGTACCACTTCCCATCAAGTGGGAGCTTTTGTGAACACCCTGCAGCAATGGAAATACTAAGGAAAGGGAAGGGAGGGTGTTCAATTTGATGTTAAATACTTGTACTTTATGTCCAAGATTTGACCTTCAACAGAGAATCAAGTATCAAAGGAGATGGAAATTCCAGTGGGAAAAGTACACATTTGGGTGGTTCTGTGCACGACACCCTCATGTCCTGTGGGGCTGTGCAGCTGCCAGAGCAGTAATGATGGATCTCTCTGGGAAAAGCAAGGAACCTCTCTGGAGTGGGGGAAATCAGGGCAGCCTTGGGACATCCAGTCATGGATACAGGAATGGCCTGTGCCAGGTCTAGGGGTTTGGAGCTGCGTGGAGGGGACAGGGTGGAACTGCCCTGATGGGTGGCACAGGGAGCAGGATCCTGCTGTGCCCTCAGCGGTGTCCCCGCAGCGTGTGCCAGGGAGAGGGCAGGCAGCAGATGGCTGGCCTGCCGCTGAGCTCCCTGCTCAGCATCACTTCCAGGGGGTTTATGGCGTGCAGAGAGCGTCTGGGATGAGCAAACAGCTCGGATCTGGAGTTCATCTTGGGAGGCACAGAGTGGGATTTGTCATGGTAAAGATCTCCCCCTCCTGTCTGCCCTGGAGCAAGGATGGGAGCAGAGAAGGGAAACCACTCCTTAGGCTCTTGCTCTTGTTCTGTGGCCTGAGCACGGGGCAGCAAATCTGTGTGCAGCTGGGGGACTGTGCCCCAAGGTGGGCCTGTGGGCTGGGGAGCTGCCTAGAAGTTGGGAATTGTTGGAATTCCCAACAGTTTCTGGGCTGGGATTGCCCTGTGGGACCAGCATCCATCGGGGTGGGCAACTGTGCCCCTCACAGGGGTGACTGGCAAGGCTGGTCTGCAGGTGAGACAGGCAGATTTACCAGCCCTGGAGCTGTGGAAGGGAAAGATCTGAGATCAAGGCTGACACTCAGATCTAAATTAAGAGCCAGGAGCAAGGACAGGCTTTGTGAGCACCAGTGGGTACTGCTGTGAGTCATGGGTGAGCTGTGTGTCCAGACTGCTGTGGGCAGTGGGCAAATCCTTGGGAGGATGGCTCAGGGCAGACAACACCACCCCCAAAGGAGTCTGAAGGGGACAAAAGGGTTTTAGATGCCATGCCATGAGTCAGTGGTACCTGGGCACAGCAGCCAGCCAGGTTCCCACACCCTGTGAAATCCCTTTCTGCCCTCAGGGCCAGCTGCCAGGCTTTGGTGCTGTGGGCTTGGGAATCTGCCCATGGGATCCCAGCTTGGCCCTTTCCCCAGCAGCCCTCTCAGTCTGGTGCCTTCCCTGGGCAGGGGAGAGAGTTCGGGGGTGGGGAAAGCACAAACAGAGGGGGAAGAGGCTCTTCTGAGCTCACTCAAGGGGCTCTTCTGAGCTCACTTCTGAGCTAAGACCCAGAAGAATGGGTTTTGTTACCTAATTAAAACAGCTTTAAACTGGACCATGGGTGCATGTTAATGATGTTGTGCTGGGATTAATAGAGCTTTATTTAGCTCTGGCTGTGTACTACCTGTTCTTGAAGGGAATTCCTAAATATTAACCCTGGCACTGTGAGAGCCTGTCTCAGCCTTTCTGTGCCACCTTCACCAGATGGAAATGAAACACTTCTGTTATTCAAGGTTTTAGAGAGAAGGGCAGGACCTGTGGCAGTTTTGTCCCTGCAGGTGCCAGGTGCAGGCTGTCTCTGCCTCCTCAGGGCTGGAGGCTGGAGCTGCCTCGCAGGCAGACGTGAGGCACCAGTCCCCATCCCTTGGTGGGCGCTGCCACGTGCCCTGCTAAACTCTGGCAGATTTGGGAGAACACACAACCTGCAAGTCACCAACTGCTGCTGCATGGCCCTGGCCTCTGCTTTGGTTCTCCAACAGATTTAAAACAACTGATTCTGATGCTGGGAACAAGAGAAGAAATAGGAGCTGAACACCAAGTCAAACACGGGGAGAGAGGGAGGATTCCTGCATCCACAGCAGAGACCATGACAAAGCCATTGTGTCTCTCCCTGAACTGGTTTTCAACAAATCCTTCTGCAAAGAGATTTTTATTGTGAGGTTTCTCTTTGAAGGACAGACCCAACCTCCATGATAATCTGGCTTTGCAGTGCCAGACAATGAACACAGGATTCCTAAAAATGCCCCAGCCACGAGTCAGTGCCTGCTGTGCCCAGGAGGGAGAAGTGTTGGTACCCAGGGGCAGCCTGGGAGGTCAGGGCAGCCTTTACCTCCCTGGAATATACATGTTTTTTAGGGAATATTTACTTAAAGGGTTTGTAAGATCCAATGCAAGTGCTAATGTGTTTTGAGGGCAATAAAGGGGCAAAAAAATATGGAGATGTAATAATTAAGGAAGGCTGGGAGAGAAAGGGAGGCTAAAGGTGAGAAGGAGGCTAGAAAAGAATTGGAGCCACAAGGCTGGGGAGGAAAAAAGTAAAGGCTGAGGAGTGCAAGAGGAAAAAAAAAGTTGATCAGAAATAAAAACAAGGAGAGAAAGATAGATGCTGCAAAAGGGTAGAGGTCCAAGAAAGGGTGAGAGAGGGAAAGAAATGCAGAGGCTGAAAAGGGCAGGAGGCCAAAAGAAAGCGAGAGGCCAAAGGAAAAGTAGAGACAAAAAAAGTGGAGGGTGAAAGGGGGTGGGAGGCTGAAGAGGCACAGGAGACAAACGGGAAGGTCTGCCCAGAGCGGGGTCTAAAGTCGAACCGGTTCCCCAGGCAGGACAGGGCTCAGCGCTGATAAGGCAGCAAAATGTCCAATTGTCCTCCCTGCACACCGGGTCAGCCCAGCTTCCTCCCAGCCTGGGATGGGCAGGAACACCCTTTGGATGTGGGCTGGACTGAGCTCGGCTCTGCGAGGTCTCCAGGCAGACCCAGAGCTCCTCGAGCCCTCTGGATAAACTTTCCTTCCCAGCTCCACCCCAGCCCGGGAGAATAACTTTTCCTCCCGAGCTCCCTAAATGACTTTGGCCTTCCTCCCACTGCTGAGACCTTGATCTTCCTCCCAGCTGAGGCAGCTCCTCATGCAGCTGGCTCTGGCTCCTTGCCCTTATTCCCAAGCAGCTGAGCCAAAGCCCCGCGGCGCCCGGGACCCCGGCACGGTGGGGACAGGCACAGGGACAGGGACAGGGACAGGGACAGGGACCTGTGCTATCAGGGGGGACAGGGAACTCTTGCTGCCCTGCCAGGGGTTTCACCATTGCTGAACGGCCCGAAGGAGCCAAGAGGCTGCAGGTGCTGGCAGGGGATGGGGCACTGGGGACATGTGGCCCCGGGGCCATGCAGAGTCTCAGCCTGACCCTGCACCCTCCGCTGGGGAGATCCGAGCCTGCAGCAATTTGTGTTTGGCATCTTTGGTGTGGCTGAGGGAGCAGCTCAGAGCTGCCGGTGGTGCGGAGTTTTGGCTGTCAGGCCCATCAGGATAATCCCTGTGGTGTTACTTCAGTCATAAATCACAGAGTCACCACAGAAAGGTTTGGGTTGGAAGGGACCTTGGGGCTCATCCAGTGCCATGGGCAGGGACACCTTCCCCTGTCCTGGGCTGCTTCACCCACTGTCCCACCTGGCCTTGGGCACTCCCAGGGATGGAGCATCCCTCATCATAATTGCCCAGAAAGACTGGGACTTCCCCAAACCATTCTATGGTTCTGTGGTTTATTTATTTTGCATCAAAAATGAACTGTTCATAGTGCTTTGTCACTGCAACAATTTTCCTCTCTGTTTGTTGTTCCATTTGGGGTTTTTTGCTGTTGTTTTTTTTTATGTTTGTTTCTTTGGTTTGTTTTTTTAATGGTCCAAATATTGTGTCTTGCCATTTAAAATATTTGGGGTTTAGTATATTTCAGTTCAAATTCTGAGCTGGGCTTCTGCTTCTACCCAGAGCTCCAGGTGAGTTTGCAGTAATTTGGAGATCGTCATTTGGAGTGATGCTCCCATCACTGAGCCACTCCTCCCTCCCAGGATTTGGGGGCACCTGCAGGGTTTGGGGGGGTTGTCCCAGCTGGGGGGAGCAGCTCCCCGCCACCTTAAAGCTGTCTCTGGGGAAGGGACCTGCTCCCTCCGCACAGCCCCGCCCGACCCTGCGGGTCGGAACCTCCCGCTCTGAGCACCCGCGGGGCTCTGTGGCGGTGCCGGGACATGCCCTGGGTACCCGCGGGGCATCCGCGGGCACCCCGAGGGGATCCCCGAGCCTCCAGCGGGGATCCGGGGCGTGCATGAGCATCCTGTGGGTCTCCGTGGGGCCCTCAGGACATCCCGAGGGGCTCAGCCCCGCAGGGCGCGGGTCCCGCCGCCCCCCGCCCCGCACCTACCGGCGGCTGCGCGGCGCTCCCGGCTGCGGCTCCGAGCGGATGGAACCGAGCGAGCGGGGATGGGGAGGATGAGGAGGAGCTGCCTCGGGGCGGGGGAGCGGCTGGAGGATGCGGGGGGGGAAGGGGAGGCTGATCGCATCCACCCCCACAGCGGGGCCGGGCACCTGCCTGCACTGCCCGAGCACCGGGGGCTGGGGCTGAGCCCCCCGGGCAGCAGGAGCGGACAAAACCCCCCAGAAGCCAAAGCGGCATCGGCCTTCATGTCCCTCGTCTTTTCCCTTCCCTGCCTCGGTGCCCTCCGGAAAGGCGATGACCTCCCGCATCCCAGCCTCCTCCCTCATCCCAGTCATCCCCGAACGCCGGGGAGGTGGGGACGGTGTCCCTGCGCCCCCATGGGGGTCCCTGCCCTCTCCAGGGGGGTCCCTGCCCTTCCCATGGGAGTCCCTGCCCTCCCGGGGGCAGCTGCCGAGAAGGGGCCAGGGCAGCCCGCGGGCTATGCCGGGCACGGCCGCGTTCCCGCTGGCACCGGGAGAGCTTGGCCCGAAAAGCCGAAGCGTTCCGGGAGCGCGGTCAGCCGGATAAAATGCAGCTCCGTGTCCCCGGGGATGGGCGCTGGAGCCCGGCAGGGCTGGCTGTGCCCGAGGGGCAGTGCTCGAGTGGCTGTGCCCGAGTGGCTGTGCCCGAGGGGCTGTGCCCGAGTGGCTGTGCCTGAGGAGCTGTACCCGAGGGGCTGTACCCGAGGGGCTGTGCCCGAGTGGCTGTGCCTGAGGAGCTGTACCCGAGGGGCTGTACCCGAGGGGCTGTGCCCGAGTGGCTGTGCCTGAGGAGCTGTACCCGAGGGGCTGTACCCGAGGGGCTGTGCCCGAGTGGCTGTGCCTGAGGAGCTGTACCCGAGGGGCTGTACCCGAGTGGCTGTGCCCGAGGGGCTGTGCCCGAGTGGCTGTACCCGAGGGGCTGTGCCCGAGGGGCTGTACCCGAGGGGCTGTGCCCGAGGGGCTGTACCCGAGGGGCCGTGCCCGAGGGGCTGTGCCTGAGGGGCTGTGCCTGAGGGGCTGTACCCGAGGGGCTGTGCCCGAGGGGCTGTACCCGAGGGGCTGTGCCCGAGGGGCTGTGCCTGAGGGGCTGTACCCGAGGGGCTGTGCCCGAGGGGCTGTACCCGAGGGGCCGTGCCCGAGGGGCTGTGCCTGAGGGGCTGTGCCGGGGCATTGGCCGCGCTGGGGGCCAGGGCTGGGCTCGGGGCTCCCGCGGTGCCGCAGTGGGTGCAGGTTGCGGGGCGGCTGTGTGGGGTGCGAGGCCGCTGCCGCAGCACTAATGAAGCACTAATGAGGCACTGACGAAGGCCGAGCGATGATTTCAGCGCTTGGCCGCGCTCCACGAGCCCTTTGATGTGGTGATGTTTAGGCTGCGTTATCTAAAGCTCGCTCAGAATAGGCTTTTAGTCGCGGCTCACGTGGAGCCAGCGTGTTTGGACAGGCATTCCGGGCTGGAAATGCCCGGAGCCCAGGCGTTTGGATAAAACATTCCCGTGGTTACCGGCGCCTGCTGGGGACAGCTCCGAACCCTCCCCACAGGGCAGGTGGATTCGGAGCTTTCCCGACACATCAACACACATTATTTCCCCCCTTTATTTTTCATAATCCCGCCCAAGATTTCGCCTTGCTTTTTCAGAAAATAAAAAGTAGATATGGCCAAACATTCCTGAATCTAACAGAAGAGCAGGCCTGGCTTTACCTCAAGCTCTCCTGGGGGAAAGGGTTGTGAGGTCGCGAGGAAGATTAGCAAAGAGGGGTCCATGTTCTGTTCCAGAGCTGCCGGGGCTGCCCCCTCCCTGCAGGTCCTGCCTCCCCCCTTGCCCGGCTGCCCTTGTCCGCTGGCTGTGGTTGGCACCGCCCTGGTGCGGTGTTTTGCAGACCGTGTCCTGCCAAATTTGTGTCCTTTCTGCCTGTCCCGAAGGCTGATGGCTCCGGGATGGAGCCAAGAGCCGGAGCGACGCAGACACAGAGCAAACACGGGCTTGGGCAGCGGGATCTGCGCCCTGCACGCGAGACAGGCTTGGCCAAAACCCAGGCACCGACAGCGCTGCAGTGGCCCCGGGCCCCGCACCGAGAGCCAGAGGGATGAGGGCACTGCAGGGGTGGGGACACGGCAGGAAAGGGATCTCATTAGGGGTAGGGGCCCTGCAGGGGTNGGATCTGTTCAGGGGTGGGGGCACTGCAGGGGTGGGATCTGTTCAGGGGATGAGGACACTGCAGGGGTGGGATCTGTTCAGGGGATGAGGACACTGCAAGGGTGGGATCTGTTCAGGGGTGGGGGCACCGCCTTGGCAGCAGCTCTGCGTCCCCCCTGCCCTCCCCAGTCCAGCCCTGCCCGGGCAGTGCCAGCAGCGCCTGCAGCAGGTGTCTGTGTTGTTTCTCAGGCCCGTGGGATGAATTGGACGGGTGGCTGCTGCTGCAGCTCCTCTCCTGCCCCCGCCTGTGGGGAGGAACCCGCTCGCCTCGCTGCCCCGAGCGCCCGCCAGCGCCCTGGGCTCTGAGCGCCGTCACTAACACACCTCGCGGGGCTCTGGGGAAGCACAGGGAATAATTGACCACTGAGCCCCAGCCCCGCTGCCCCGGCGGCTCCTCATCCCCCAAACAACGGCCCCACAGCAGGAACGACTTAAGCAAAACTTCCTGCACGTTTAGAGTGAGACCCGCGAGATCCGGCACTCCTGGGCTTTGGCTCCATCCCGCCTGAGGTGACATTCCCGGGAGGACTCGGCGGGCACCGCTCAGCCCAGTTCGAGCTGGGAACAGCACCCAAGTGGAGAGCCCCGTCCTGCCTCCTGCCAGCTCCCGGAGCCGGGGCAGAGGGAAGGAAACGCCGGCTGTTCCTCAGCACCACACACGTGGACGATCTGCTGAGCTTGGCCGGGAGCTCAGGAACGTGGAACGTGCTGCAAACCCTGTGGGAAAGGACTGCAAAGGTCCCGGGAATCCGCGGCGCTGTGCCGGGGTGGGGAGCGCGGGATGCTGGAAAAGGCACTCACCTGAGGAGGGTCGAGGTGTGCAGGGCTGGGCCGGGGCAGCTGGCGGGCAGCGCCGCTGACCTGCCCGGAGGTGGGCAGGGACGTGCTGGGGTCACCGCGCCCCTCGCTCGCCCTCCCGGGGCCCCGCAGCCGCTGCCAGGGTCACACCCGCGCCCCTCGCAGCTCCCGGGGCTGCCCCGAGCCGGGTCCCGCGGCTGAGCACCGGGAACCTGCCGGCTCCGGCCTCCAGCGGCCCCGGGGCGGTGCCGGCGCGGCTCTGCACCCACATGGGACGAGGAAGTATGGATGCATAATCCTTCGCCTTGCTATTTTTTTCCTCTCATGTGATCTTGTTTTTGGACGGCTATTTTGGGGCTGGACTCCAGCCCAGGTGAAAGACAAGGATTGAATCCAGCCTCCCCCTTTCCCGGAGGCCCTTCCAGGACCTTTGCCTGCCCGCCCGCGGGACGGGGACGAGCCCTGCCAGCGGCTCCCATCCCTGGCTGCTGCCAGCCCTCTCCCTGTCCCGCTGCGGAGCCCTTTCCGTCCCTTCCTGCCCCGAGCAGTGGCAGGGGCTGATGGAAGCCGTGCGGGGCTGATGGAAGCTGTGGAAGGGCTGATGGAAGCTGTGGAAGGGCTGATGGAAGCCGTGCCGGGGACTCCGGGCCCGGTCACCCGGAGCCGCCCCGCCCGTGGGTGCAGCTGGCGGCTGCAGACTCGGAGTGTCCCAGCACCATTTATTTGCCTCTTTGTGCCCGTTTCCCCCCCAGAGCAGCCTGGCAGGAAGCTGGCGGCAGATAAATAAATTAAAAATATGCTCGGAGCAGCCTGGGAATGAACCGCGGCCCGCCCCGGCCCCCAGCGCTGCCATCAGCCCCCTGATGCCAGCAGTGCCTGGGGGACAGGGACAGGGACAGGAGAGGACAGGACAGGACAGGACAGGAAAGGGACAGGAGAGGGACAGGAGAAGGACAGCAGGGACACGGGAGCTGAGCAGCTCTGCGAGCTTCTCCACTCCGTGTGGATCCTGCGGGCGTCTTGCCCATGCTTGCCCCGGGGTCTCCTCTGAGGACATCCTTGGGGACATCTCGGTGCCACACGCTCAGCGCTGTCAGGGTGCCTGTTTTTATCCCGTCTGTGTCTCTGGACCCTCCGAGTGAAAGCGGAAGGGTGGGGAGCTGGCCTGGCTCTGCGGCTCCGAGGGTGCAGGTGAGGGGCGGATGCCGGGGATGTGACGCTGCTGGATCTGGCTGTCCCCACGTGTCGCTGCGGACTCACCGTGCCCTCCCACGGCGGGTGGTGGGAGGAGTGGGAGCCGTCACGGCGCCTTGGGCTCCCTGAGCTGTCTCTGCATGACTAAAACTCGTTAAAGGTCGCTGAGATGAGTCTCAGGGAAACCTGAATTTCCCTCAGCCCAGTGTCCCCAGTTCAGATGCGGGAGAAGCTGGTTTGGCTGCGCAGCACCAGGGGCAGGTGGCAGCAGGGGACAGATGAAGGACAGCACCCACCGCGTGAGGCTTCAGTCAGAGGTGGGTGCAGTTTGGGTTACAGAGAAATGGGTCGTTCCAGAGGTGTGCTACAGATGTGAAAAGTCCAGGTCCGAAAATCAGATGTCACTTATCTGTTCAGCCTATTTCCAAGTCTTTATTTTTAAAAAAAAAAAAATTCTACATATTAAGTATATGACAAATATACTAAATGTAGATTAAAAATGTAAAACTATTAAATTGTATTATTTGTATTAAAGACTTATTTAATTGTTTTCTTATTCCTGCTTCCCACGAACCAGTTTTAAGTGAAATAAGGAGTTGATCACTGACACTTACTGAGTGCTCTCTTTTTGGGGGGACTCTCACCAGGGCCAAAGCTTTCCTCTTGCAGTCTCTACAAATCTGGGTTTTTATCATAACAAGGTGAATTTTGGTAACCAGAAAATCCTGCGAAGCCACTTTTCCCTGAAGGAAAGGTGACTGAAATGACTGAGCTGGGAAAATCCTGCAGGAGAGGGAGGCGCAGGGAGGCTCCGGGGCCGCCAGAGGGCACCGCGGAGCCGCAGCAGGCGCAGCTGGGCACAGCTGGATGGAGCGGGCACAGCTGGATGGGCGCCGGGCACAGCTGGATGGGGCGGGCACAGCTGGTGCACAGGGCAAAGGGGGGGTGATGGCCCTGCCAGGGGGCAGAGCTAGAGCCAGGGCACAGCTGGTCTGGCTGTGGCACATCTGGCAGCCAGGGGTTATCTGAGACCTGTGCAGGTTAGGGTGCAGCAGCCACAGCTGGAGCACATCTGGGTGGCAGCAGTGCTGGCTGCTCTGGCCAGTGGCAGGCCGTACAGCTGTCCCTGTGCACAGCTGGTGGCACAGTGAGTGAACATCTGGGGGCCCAGGGTGCCTCTGGGGGCTCCCAAAAGCTGCTGCAGCTGCCCCAGGTGTGGGTCCTGTTCCTGCAGGAGCATGGCAGGGGTTGGGGCTCTGCCCCTGGGAGCCTGGCAGCAGCCTGGGCCCATCAGGATCCTCTTGCCCTCCCTGGTCTCTGCCAGAGCCTGTCCCTCGCCCAGGCAGACACAGGACAGGGATTCTGTCTGTCTTTGCCGTGGTCTGGAGCGTGACTCTCGGTCCTGGGTCCTTCACCAGGATCCCTTTGGTGTTTCCCAGTCCCTGTTTCCCAGGAGGGAGCAGCCCCTCCTGAGGAATGACTCCCAGCCTTTGTGTTTTAACAAATGACCTGAGACACTGAACCCAATGTTGTTTACTCGGCTGGGCATTAGCTCAGAGTCAAGAGCTGCCTCCCAAAGGGCTCTCCTGGATACCCTGACCAGGCCTCTCCTGTAATTACATTCCAGGGAAAACAGACATCTCCTGATTCATTTAATATGTGCCATGTTGCATTTAGATATGTAACAGAAGCCCCATTACCTTAAAAGTCCTGCTGTTATCAAGTACTGACTTAATTACAGTTTTATCTAAAAATAGATCAAGTTAGCTTGACAGAATCCATTTGTCCTCCTCCCCTGCTTCCCAGTGATGCTTCCTCCCTGCAGTTCCTGCTCCATCATGGCCAGCACCAATCCACGGCCACAGCCCTGCCCCAAGAGCTGCAGAGATCCCACGAGCGTGTTTGCTATTCCCTCAGCACCGTCTTCCAAAGCTTACCAAACACAGATTCACAGACCCATGGAATGGTTTGGATGGGAAGAAACCTTAAAGCCTGACTTTTTCCAGCCCCTGCCATGGGCAGGGACAACTCACATTATTCCAGGCCCTGTCCAATCTGGCCTTGGACACTTCCAGGCATGTGGCAGCCACAGCTGCTCTGGGCAACTTGTGCCACTTACAAATAAATACAAATATAAGTATATCTGTACACATCAAAATCTAAACACAGAGAGCCCAGGAGGCTCCTTTGGCTCAGGCTATCCAGCTCTGGCTGCTTTGAACCTTCCTGACCCTGGGACCTGCTGCCACCCAAGGAATTGGGCAGGATGTGGTGCATCATCCGCCTCTCCTTTGCTGTCCTTCCCAGCTCCCACCCAAGGAGAGGCCCAGAGCCAGTATCTGCTCATCAGCATCACTTTCCTCTTTCCTCTGATTGTTGTGTGGTTTCCACAGCTTTTGTAGCTGCCCCACTTCCCTGGAAGCCAAGCCAAGGCAGCTTTCTTCCCACTTGGGAAGGAAAAGGCTCCAAGCAGTGTCTGCCATCAGCAGTGGTGGCTCTGAAGGAAAGGTGACAAAATCCCATCTGTGAACATGCCCTCAGAGCTGTCCCAGCTGCTGCCTGTGCTATGCTGGGCACTCTCTGGCTTTCATTTTATTTCCCACGTGCTTGACACCAGACACAGGCTTTTCTCTCCTCGTTTTGGTACGAGCAGGATGAGGCTGTGCTGCGGGACTGCTGGTGGGGCTGCCGGTGCTGCAGGGCCAGGGATGGACGGACTTGGAGGATCCCAGCTCTCCCTGGGTGCCACTGGTGGATCTTTGTTAGCCTGCCTCGCTGCCTCAAAGGTTTTTGCTCCTGTCTGGGTGAGGGAGGCAGGGAGGGCAGCCCAGGACCCCGGTGTGGTGGCTCGCTCAGGAATGGCAGCTCCGCTCATTGCAGCACTGGATCTTCTGATCTGAACCCATGAGGAAAACAGAGCTGGGGCTACTGTGTCTGAGAGCTGCTTCAGGAGATATCTCACTGCCCAAAATCTCCAAGAATTCCTGATTTTGTCTTTGTCAGCCCAGCTACTTGTGCTAACAGTGTCAGGCCAGGCTGGGCACACAAAGCAAGGTCGGTTTTAAGCCGTTCTCCTGGAACAGAGGCGCTTGGAGCCGGCACAAAGGAATCTCTGTCTCTCCCCTGCACTGGCATCCCGGCAATTAACCCGGGAAACTGCAGCTTGGCCTTGTCCTGGGCGCTGAGGGTGGAGCTGTGCAGGGCAGGGGGCGGCTGGGGTCTGGCTGTGCATGGAGAGGGAGCCAGAGCCCGACTGGGAAGTGCCAAATGAATGGAAACTCGTCTGCTTCCAGAAAAAAGTGAGCAAAATCATTTGGGTTTCTACATTGAACTGGGTTTAAGAGATGTGTGTCCAAAACCCTGAAAAATTAGGAGTCACCTAATCAGAGCATCATGGAAGAGCCAGAGCTGGAAGGGACCCACAGGGTCATCGAGTCCAACTCCTGGCCCTGCACGGACATTCCCACAAATCACAGCATGGATCAGACATGGGCAACCTGACAGAAACACCGAGCTGGTCCCATCCCCATGGAGCAGCGTGCCACCCTGCAGGGAGCACCAGGCAGGAACCCAGCCCTGCCCTGCCAGGCTCCTGCTGGGAGCGACAGCCATCAGAGCTAAACACTGCACCCTGGGAAGTGCTGCTGAGGCAGATAATCCCCAGGCACGGGGTGTGGCAGCCTGCTCGAGCATGTCACAGCACTGTCACCACCATTATAAACGCGGTAATTGGGTGCCCAGGCTGGGCTCATGTGTGTGCAGGGGAAGTCCTGAGTAATTAAGAAATATTCTACATTTGGTTTGCCACTGCACTTCTCAGAGAAAAAATAAGTAAGAGATGAAGCCAAGTTTAAAATAATTTTAAAAATTTTGGCCTTGTTATTTTCACTTTTTTTGTTTAATTTTTTTCTATGTAAAGTCCCTGGCAAACCTCCCTGCAGCTGATACAGGCACAAAGAGTGAGGGAATTAAAGGTACGAAAAGGAGGTAAGTCACAAAGAGGAAGAGTGTAAGCCATGCTCAAAGTGTATTGTAGAAACTACAGGCCACCCAAGTCCAACCCACTAGGAAACAAATATTTAATTGTACAATAAATAACATATTTTTATGGTTCCAAACCAAATCTCAGAAGCCACATGAATATAAACAGGTGTGACATCAGCTCAGCCCTTGGCCCTCCTGCATCTGCCATGGGATGGGGACAGCAAAGAGCAGGAGGGGAACAGACAGGGCCAGAGCTGTTAACTGGAATTGTGCTGGCTGCTCGGGGAAAAGGGAGCGCTGCTCTCTGGGAAGCAGGATTGGAGAGCAGCGCTGTGAGGGGATGGCTCAGGGCTGACCCTGGCGGGCTGACACGCAGCTGGGCACAGCCGAGGGGGCAGCGGTGCCCAGGGATCCCCGGGGGTGCCTGGAGCGCCTCGGGATCCCCGGGAAGTGCAGCAGGGTCTGGCACGGGGCAGTGTCCGGCACAGGGCAGTGCTCAGGACAGGGCAGTGTCTGGCACGGGGCAGTGTCCGGCACGGGGCAGTGTCCGGCACGGGGCAGTGTCCAACACGGGGCAGTGTCCGGCACAGGGCAGTGTCCGGCACGGGGCAGTGTCCGGCATGGGGGCAGTGCTCAGGACAGGGCAGTGTCCAACACG
Organism: Anthoscopus minutus; assembly: GCA_013399455.1. Classification (NCBI taxonomy): domain Eukaryota; kingdom Metazoa; phylum Chordata; class Aves; order Passeriformes; family Paridae; genus Anthoscopus; species Anthoscopus minutus. The sequence continues at coordinate 37,270 of VWYI01008251.1, read as the reverse complement.
GGGGCAGTGCTCAGGACAGGGCAGTGTCTGGCACGGGGCAGTGTCCGGCACGGGGCAGTGTCCGGCACGGGGCAGTGTCCAACACGGGGCAGTGTCCGGCACAGGGCAGTGTCCGGCACGGGGCAGTGTCCGGCATGGGGGCAGTGCTCAGGACAGGGCAGTGTCCAACACGGGGGCAGTGCTCAGGACAGGGCAGTGTCTGGCACGGGGCAGTGTCCGGCACGGGGCAGTGTCCGGCACGGGGCAGTGTCCAACACGGGGCAGTGTCCGGCACAGGGCAGTGTCCGGCACGGGGCAGTGTCCGGCATGGGGGCAGTGCTCAGGACAGGGCAGTGTCCAACACGGGGGCAGTGCTCAGGACAGGGCAGTGTCTGGCACGGGGCAGTGTCCGGCACGGGGCAGTGTCCGGCACGGGGCAGTGTCCAACACGGGGCAGTGTCCGGCACAGGGCAGTGTCCGGCACGGGGCAGTGTCCGGCATGGGGGCAGTGCTCAGGACAGGGCAGTGTCCAACACGGGGGCAGTGCTCAGGACAGGGCAGTGTCTGGCACGGGGCAGTGTCCGGCACGGGGCAGTGTCCGGCACGGGGCAGTGTCCAACACGGGGCAGTGTCCGGCACAGGGCAGTGTCCGGCACGGGGCAGTGTCCGGCATGGGGGCAGTGCTCAGGACAGGGCAGTGTCCAACACGGGGGCNTGGCACAGACACACGGACAGGATGGCACAGGGACACATGGACAGGATGGCACAGACACACGGACAGGATGGCACAGGGACACATGGACAGGATGGCACAGGGACACACGGACAGGATGGCACAGACACACGGACAGGCTGGCACAGACACACGGACAGGATGGCACAGCTCCCTGCAGGGCAATTCCTCATTTTTCTTATAATTATTGGGCTCAAAAATGCAAAACTGATTTCTGGTTTTTCTTTCCTTTTCTTGGAAGGCAGCCGGGCTGCAGCCTCTCTGCTCCTGCCCTTCCAGCTCCTCCAGGCCGGCTGGCTCAGCCCTCCGGGGATTTCCCCACCGCACCCAGCCCGTGGGGAGCCTCACCGTCACCCTCCGGCTCTGTCACCGTTCCCTGTCTTCCTCTGACAGCTCAGAGAGGGGACGAGCGATGTGCAGAGCCAAGGACAGGCAGAGGCCACACGAGCCCAGAGTGTGGTGACAGCACGGGGCTGCAGGGTCAGGCAGGGGAACAGGGGCTGGCTCCTGGAGCCCCTGCCCCAGGCACAAACCCTTTGTCTGGGCTTCCGGGCACGGCTGGGATAGTTAGTGGGGATTTCCACAGGAATTTCGAGAAGCTGTTTGAAGATATTTTTATGCAGGAAAGGCAGTGGCCTTGCCTAATTATGAGAATTAAAACGATTTGCACTGAAGCCAGCAGAAGGGAGTTGCTGTAAAGTGGCTCGTGTGTGGGGCTGGTCCCTGAGAGCTGGGCAGAGGAAAATCTCCAGATTCCAGGAGCAGAGATGGAAAGAGAGGGAACATTGAGGGCTGGGACCGCTGAGCAGCACCAGGAGGAAATTACTATTTACACAGGAGAGGCAGCGCTCACATCCCTCGTACGGGTCGGACCAGGGCTAATGCACAGCAGACATCTCTGAAACCCCTCCAAAAAGGAAACTAGAGTTTGGTTTGGGAACTTCTGGTTCTAATTCCTGGAAACACAGCTTCAGCTCAATTTCACAGTGGTTTGTGACATTTTTCCAGTGGTTATACAAATTTTGGGAAAACATTCCTCTCCTTGGAATTGTCTTGTGATAATATAACCCCACTTAAGTGGCTGGAGGCTTCAGACAGCTTCACACCCCTCCAGAGGGGCCTGTGAGAAGCAGCTCCCATCTGCCTGGCATGGATCCTGCCCCTTAGGCACAGGAATCCTTAGGGATGGGCTGTTCTTGAAACTTTTTATTGATGCAGGTGCTGAGGCCCTGGCACAGGCACCCAGAGCAGCTGTGGCTGCCCCTGGATCCCTGGAAATGCCCAAGGCCAGGCTGGATGGGGCTGGGAGCAGCCTGGGACAGTGGGAGGTGTCCCTGCCCATGGTAGGGTGTTGGAATGATGTTCCTAAATCCCTTTTGTGTCTCGGGATTCCAGGAGCTCTCTGGGATCCCTCTCCACAGGTGCTGCTGGGAGAGGCAGCAGTTGCAGGGCGCCAGTGCCGAGGGGATCCAGCCTGGGGTGGGCTACGGATGCTGCTGCTCTGGCCACCCCCAGCTTTTGGGGGAGCTTTGCAGAGCTCCTGGCTGGGGCAGCTGTGCTGGCCACCCAGCCTGGGAGCACTGGTGCCTGCTGGAATCCTCTCTGGAGCACTGGGACTTGCCTGCAGCTCCTGCGTGGCCAAGGGCAGGGCAGGTGTGGAATGGGACCCGTGGGTGTCCAGTGCAGGTGGTGCCAAACCTTTCCTGCCTTGGGCTTGGAGCAGGTTCCACCTCTGGGTGCTGCCTGCTGCTGCTCCATCTCCAAGGGTTTTTCTGGAACAGGGTGAGGCACTCGTACACCCCCAGCTCCCTGGGGTGCTGCTGCTCTGCCTGGTGCTCCCTGTCCTCCCCACAGCCCCTGGGGCTCACCTGTGCCAGTGTTTATCCACGGAGCATTACGAGCCCAAAGCTCCCTGCAGAACATGGAGAGAGGCTGATCTTTCATGTTTGGAGAGGAAATGAGTGGCAGCTGCTTGGCTGGGCCTTTGAGGGGATTTTGTATTTCTCCCAAAAAGGAGAGTAAGAATAGGCAGATTGTTTAGCCTTTCCCAACAATGAAACTTTGTCATCTTTATAATTAACCCTGTTATTTAAATACTTCTTCCATGGATATCATTGACAATTTCATAGCCCTTGGTTCCTTTACTTTTCCATTTCAGCTTCCTGTACGGCAGTGACTCCCAGGGGCGTGACTAATTTCACTTTTCCATGTAATTGAGAGCTTGTTTCTGACTCTGTGTGTTTAACTGTAGCTGGGCCAGCTGCTTGATGCCTTGTCACTGCCCAAAATGCACCTGTCAGGCCTTTTATTTTCCTCTCAGGGAATTTAGAGAACTTCTATAACCAGCTCTTTTTTCAAAAACATTTTCAACACAGTGATGTGCTGTGGGTTTTCTGTATTGTTTGCTGTGTGTCCATCTCCCACCTTAAGGAATTCACCCAACAAATCCTGAGATTGAAACTCTTCTTACACATCACTTCTATTTCTCTGTCAGTAAGGACTTCCCTGAGGAAGGTGATGTTTCCTGTGCCATTTCTCTGGAAACGACAGGGACTGGATTCCCTTCTTCCCCTCACTTGCTAAATATCCACCAGCCTGCTCTGCAGAATCCTTGTGCCAGTGCTGCCTGGATGGAAAAGGACCTAGTGAAGCTTTTGGACAGCACAGAGAAGGATCAGGGATGAAGGGAATGACAATGCTGGAATCTTCTCTCAGGATGAGATGCAATCTGGACCATAAGCAAGGGGACAGTGATCTTCAGCACCACTGAGCCTGTCTTTGCCTGGAAGGTGACTAAATATACAAATACACATGTGAGAACAGTGGGGTCGTGGCTGCCCCATCCCTGGCAGTGTTCAAGGACAGGGCTTGGAGCAGCCTGCTCCCCTGGAAGTTGTCCCTGCCCATGGCTGGAACTGGATGATTTGGAAGGTCCCTTGCAGCCCATGCTGATCTATGAAGTTCTTTTGGGTGCTCTTCCTGCATCGTGGTAAATGTGCTAAATGCCTCCAGACATCCCAGCTCCCTGAGCCAGTGATGTCCCACCCTTATCCTTGTGCCTGAGCCACTGTCACATCTCCAGGGGCTGTGACCTCGCAGCCCCTGCCTTCCTGGTCTGTAGCACAGCCTGGCTGCTGCCACAGTGATAATGCAGAGCTTTGTTCTGTCCCACATGTGTGCACAGCCCTGGTAACATTTACAGTGGGAATGCTGCTCCCAAGGGAGACAGAGAGGGGTCATTGTGGCTGGAGTCAAACGGGGATTTGTGCAGCTGGGAAACTGAGCCTCCGCAGTCCCCTGCTGAGGCATTACTCTTTAAAATAATGTTTCTGGTTTGTCAGTTATTCTGTGTCCCGTTCCTGGCCAGAACAGGGTGAGCACAGACCCCTGCATGGCAATTCTAAAAGCTGCTTCAACATAAGGCTCTCAGGGCGCCTTTGATCATTGATATCAATACCACCACTGAGTTATGGGGACACAAAGCAGACATTGAGAGCAGAAGCCAGGCTCCAGCACCCTGAGGATCATCCTGGAAACAAAAGTCAAACTTGACATCAGGCTAGAAAAAGCCACAGGGGTTTGTGAATATCCTGTGCTCTGAGGAGGATCCTGGTTCGGGGTCCTGTCAGCAGGCAGGGTTGGGGTCACACATTCGGACAGGATGAGGGAGGTTTGCAGTTGGACAGGTGTTGGAGCAGAGTTTAAATCTTAATGAAGTAATAAAAATGTAAGTAAGCTGCCCCTGAAATTGGGGAAGGGGAAGACCAGCAGCACTCTGGGGAATTGTGCCAAAAATCGACAGAATTGGGCAAAGTGCCCCCCGTGCAGTGTGACAGGAGCAGCCCAGCAGAGCTGAGGGCAGCTCAGGGGTCAGGGGCACACAGAGCTGCCCAGTCCCAGCTGAAGAGTACCAAGAAGTTTTCTTCTATTTTTAACAAGGAATCAAAGGAAGCAAACCTTCCCCGCAAGCACCAGGAACCTCCCCCGAGCCTGAGGCGTGTCCCTGCGCCTCCTGCCGCGGAGCTGGGTCCTGCTCTATCTGCTCTGACACCTGCCAGGGAGATGAAAGGGGAGCTGCCTCTTGTGCAGACAGCTCCCCGCGGACGCACGCCCTGGGGGCTTTGTCCCGGAGATTCCTGCTCTCCTTGGAGCTCCCAGATCTCTGAGAGACACGTGCCAGGCTTGGCAGAGGCCGAGGCGAGGACCTGGGCATGTCCAGGCGGGTGTGAGTGTGGCACAGCACGAGCAGGAGCCACGAGCAGAAGCCAATTAGCTAAAACAGATGAGAGGCTCATCAGCTACGGTTACAGCAGCGTGCTCCTACAGCAGGGAGAGGAACTCGTGGCCCAAGGCACGAACACGGGTTCAGGGAGCTGCATGTGCAGATCGCTGTGGCACCACAGGCTGGCTAACAGGAGATAGCAGTGATTACTTCCATTCAATGGGAAACCAGTTCCAAAACCAGTTCCAAACCCGTGGTGTCTGGGGAGAGTTGGCAGCACAACTTCCTGATGATGAGTACTGCAAACAAGCATGGGAGGTTAACGAGTGTGAGCTGGGAGCTGAAGAGGGTTTGGGAGCAGAGACCTCAGCCCGGTTTGCTTTTCATTTTGGGAGGATCTGTCCCCTGCAAAGGCTCAGCTCTGTCACTGCCGTTCCCATCTCCTGTCTCATCTCGCCCACCCCTGCAAATCTGCCTGAGGGCCAGGAGGAGTGACTGCAAGGAGAAAAGTGAACTGCAGAAGGGAAAAAAGGAATTGAGTAGGTGGAAATTCATGTGTGACTGTGAGAGGTGCAACGCAGCAAGGAGAAGTACTGTTCCACTCTAAAATATATATTTCTAAAATCATGTTATGTGGAAAGCTCGTGAGTGCTCGGTGGAGCTGCCACACCAAGGCTGCTTGCTGCAGTCACATGGAGAAGTATCAAAGAAGAATACACCCACAGCACATTTCCAGGATAGCATGGGAGAAGGGGAAGCCCTTGGTGTCTGCCCTAGAGTTGTATTCACAGCCAAGGAAAGGTCCAAGGTCAAGGATCTGATCTCTTGGGGGGTTGTCAGTACAACAGGTCAGGACATGCCCTTTGGTTTACAGCAGGGAGTTCAAGGGGATTCATTGTGATGGTCTAATGCATTATCTGGAACAGGGTGGTTTTATTTTTGCCATATACAATGCCTCATCTGTGTCTAGCCCAATAAAAAGAGTCCTGGGAGCAAGGAAGATGTGAGTGTGATATACAGCCACATAATAAGTAGACCTTGAATATCGCTGCCTGAGGGGAACTCCAAGAAGCCTCAGCTCCTGCATTCTGGCAGCCAGGATGCCTGCTGCTGTCTCCTGGCTTTTAATGAAATGCATTGGTGCCCAAGCCTCTGGTGCTGTGAGACCTGGAGCAGGGGGTGGTTTTCCCCCTGTACCACGGGCTCGGATTTTCCCAGCGCTGGGAACGCTGCTGGGACCAGGGCAGCCGTCGGAGGGAGGCCCCAAGATCCCCGAGGCAGGACAGCCACGGATGAGGGGTTCAGCTCCCCACGAGGCCCGGGGTCCCCGTGCGGGTGCTGAGCTCAGCCCCAGCCTCTCTGGCACTCCGAGCTGCCCAGACCGAGCCGGGAGATGCCGAGAGCTGACGCGGGCGCTCCGAGCTGCCGTGCGGGGACGGGGCTGGCTCCTCACCTCCTGCTCCTGCTGTCACTCCAGCTTTCCCGAACTGCTGAACTTAACTGGCAGGGAGCTTTCCCGGAGGAGAAAGGGGCTCCTTCTGCCGTGTCAGCGTGGATGTGTCACGGGCATCCCGTGAGAGCTGCAGCCGGTGTGAGGACGGGGGGAGTGCGGAGGTGGGAAGAGGCTGTGCTCAGATGAGGGAGGCTGATCCAGCTGAAAGCTCACTCTGGACAGAATTGCTGTTTTTCAAACAAACCGGTTTAATCCAGCTGGCTGTGTGACCCACCCGGAGATAAGGCAGAAGAGGGCTGGGGAACGGCTGGGGCTGATCTGAGCTGATGCTGCTGTGGTCAGAGAATCCCAGATTGGTTTGTGTTGGAAAGGGCCTCAAAGATCACTCAGTTCTAATCCCCTGCCATGGCAGGGACACCTTCCCCTGTCCCAGGCTGCTCCAAGCCCCGTCCAGCTTGGCCTTGAACACTTCCAGGGATCCAGGGGCAGACACAGCTGCTCTGGGCACCTGTGCCAGAGCCTCCCCAGGGGACAATTTCTTCCTAATATCCCATCTAAACCTGCCCTCTGGCAGTCCCCCTCTTCCTTCTGCTTGGCTGTGGCAGCCCCTACCCCTGCACCAGCAGTTATTTGATCCAGAGTCACCTAATCTAGGTAGAAACTGCTCTTTTTTAAAATTTTTATTTTAATGCTGGAGTAGTTTGCTGCAGATGTTCCCTGAGCGAGTGAGCTGTGGGATGTGGGCTGGTGAGTGAGGGAGAATGTGCTAATGTGCGGTCAAGGATGGCTCAGGGGTGGGAGTGTGGGATTAGGGCAGCCACAGCTTTCCTCTGTGGGAAGGAGGTGTGAGCACAGCCCTGCAGAGGCTCGCAGGAGGACTGGCTGCAGCCAGTGGGACGAGCTCTCAGTGGCCAGGGTCCTGTCCAGTGCTGCTGGACCCCTACACTGTGTCCAGCTGACTCACTTGGGGTGAGACAATCCAGCTGCTTAAAACAATAAATCAAAGCATGGCAGGGATTACAGAGGGATGAAAGCTGTTGTTATCCACAGGCAGGAGGATGTGGAAGTCTGGGCCGTTTGTTTGCTTATTTTTCCTTTCAGTGATAAATGTTCTCAGGAATGTGGTGGGATTCCTGGGGTGTCCTGTGCAGGACCATGAGCTGAGCTCAGCGATCGCTGCTGGCCCCTTCCAACTCAGGACATTCTATGATGTTCTTCTGCAGTTTGGGTCCACAGCCCTAGGAAAATGAGGCTGGAAGTTGTCCATGGCTGCTAATCCCCAGTCCTGTTGCCCTGCTCTGCTCCCACATTTGGAGCTCAAGCAGGAGTGTCTCCTGAGGAGTGAAGCCAGAAAAGGGGAGAAGATTCCTCACTGCCTGCCTGCTTGAGGCCTTGGTTCCAGTGGCATGTGTGGTGCTTCATGTATGGCAGAGCTTTGTATGACCTCGATTCTGTCCTCATCAGAAAATGACAGTCTGAGCATCATCATTTTCTGTGATTCTGGAAGAGTGCTGAAAAAAATTCAATTTCAAGCCCCAGATATTTGCATCCTCCAAGGCAGTGTCCTATAAATCTACTTACAGGTTATTCTCTATTAGCAGTAAGTGCTGGAACACTTTTAAATACGAACAATGGTGATGGAGAAGGATGAAACCAAAATAGTGCTCTTGTGGCTTTGTGCAGGGTAGATTTAGGGAGCATAATCCAAATAATAACATCTCATGCTTTTATGGGGCTGCGTGCATATGGCATAAATGACAGCTCATTAAACTTTATATCCTGCCTACAAGATAAGCATGTAATTAGTCTTACATCCTTTTTTATAATTAGGAGGCCTCATCCAAAAAAATATGGCTCACAAGCCATATTTGAAGGCGGTGACTCAGCCTGAATTAGGCTGTGGTGTGGGGATGGAGAGAATCGTGCTTTAGAGGATTAAAAAAACAGAGACAAAAGGTTGAGTTGGTGTCAGGTTCCTGTGCCCGCACCCACCCGCTGGAAAACAGAGGTGCATGAACTCTTTAACATCAGGCGTGGGCTGGAGCCCGTCCTGCCAGCCCGAGCTTCGGGCAGGACGATCCTCGCACGGGCCGCGCTGGCATTTCACGGCTGAGCTGCCAGGAATGCTCGGTGGGAGCGGGGCTCGGCTTCCCCTCCGGGACGGCTGAGCGGGGAACACGGGGAATTCCAGCCCCTCGGGGATTTCTCGCAAATGGGGCTGTTTGTCACAGCGGGGGGAGAGGTCACCGCCGGCCCATCCGTGCGTGTCCCGGCCGCGGGCGGCTCCGCGCCCGGTTTGGTGCCGGTGTTCGCGCTGGGACCGGGCGCGCTCAGCTCCACGCTGACGGGGTGTCCCGGATTCCCGGCCACCAGCTGCCACCGTGCACCTTCTGGCAGCCAGACGGACCCACGAAGAGGAGCAGTTGTTTTGTGCGGCTGCAGTTCGTTCCTGGAAGCTCCCGGCCGAGGGAAGGAGGTGACGAGCCAGCTGCTGCGCCCGGGCCAAATTCCTGGCGTGTTCCCGAAGGAAGCGGGCTGAGGGGAAAAGCCACCGGGTCTGTGTGTGCGGCGACAGCCATCGTCTGCGCGGAGAAGTGACGACGTCCATCATCTATGGAGGGAAGTGGTGACAGCCATCGTCCGTGGGACGATGCTCTTTTGGGGACACAGTGCCGGGACAGGGCCCCGCAGCTCCTTGTTAGTGCCGGCTTCTCCCGCTGCAGTTCCACATCCAGCCCTTCCAGGAGATTAGGGGTTTATTCTCCCAGATCACACCACTAAGCCCGGGTAATAATCTCCCGCACAGATGTGTGATGGCAGCAGAAACGTGCGAGTCGCCACCAGGCCGGGCGCGGGGCCGCGCCGGGCAGGGTCGCGGGGAGCGGGACCGAGCGGGGCAGGAGCGGGCAGGGGCAGGAGCGGGGCAGGAGCGGGCAGGGGCAGGGGCAGGGGCAGGAGCGGGGCAGGGGCAGGGGCAGGGGCAGGAGCGGGCAGGGGCAGGAGCGGGGCAGGA
>VWYI01008251.1:0-27685 GCA_013399455.1 Anthoscopus minutus | reverse complement strand
ACCGGCGGCTGCGCGCCTCGCCCTAAACGCCCTTCCGTTTTGCGTTTTCTCCGGATTTTTGCGTGCTTTCCCCCGCCGTGCCGGGCAGCATGGGGCTGCCGGCGCTGGAGTTCAGCGAGTGCTGCCTGGACAGTCCGCAGTTCCGGGAGCGGCTACGCTCCCACGAGGCCGAGCTGGACAAGACTAACAAGTTCATCAAGGAGCTCATCAAGGACGGGAAGTCGCTCGTCGCCGCCCTCAAGAGTAAGTGCGGGGCTGGGGGCGGCCCTGCGCGACCCCGCGACCCCCGCCCCTGCCCGCCCGCTGAGCCCTGCCCACCCCGCGCTGTCCCCGCCACCCGGGCTCCTCCATCCGGCACCACCTGCGCCCACCCGTGTCTCCCCTACGCGCTGTGCTGTGCCTGGGCCACGGGGACGTGCCTGGTGCTGCTCCAGCGGGACGCTGGGTGCACCAGGATGTGCCTGGCCGTGGTCCATGGCGACATGTGTGCTCCTGGTTCTGTAGCATCAGCACAGCACGGGCCTTGCCCGAGTCCATCGAAACATGTGTGGTCCGTCAGGGTGGATCCATCGGGATGTGCAGGGTTCCGGTGCTGGTGCATCGGGATGTGCATGGCCATGGTCCATTGGGACGTGTGCGATCCTGGTCCTGGTGCACCAGGTCCCGGTCCGTGGTCCTCGGGGGTGGCATCGTTTGAGAATGGTTTTCTGGGGTGATAGGTTGGTGCCTCGCCCCCGTCCCCCCGCCCCAGGTTGTCCTCTGTCCCCTCCCTGCTGAGGGTGGGGGATGCCCGGAGCCCCCAGTGTGGCTCTGCCCGGGCTGGCCCCTCCAGTGCTGTCCTCTCGGTCTCCATGGGGAAGTGGAGGCGGTTGCAGAGCTGCAAACCGGTGAGGAGGGGTCTGGGTGGGAGTGGGATGCAGCGATGCAGGCTGTGGCTCTGGGGCTGGGGCGACCCTCACCTGTGGCTGGCAGCATCCCAGTCCTTCCTGATGCCCAGGCTGGGCTGGCTCCTGTCCCCACAGCCAGGCTTGGGGACACCTCTGCATGGCTGCCTGCTGCCAGCACTGGGTGGGCTGTGCCCTCAGGGTGCTGTGCTGTGTGGGCTGCTCCCCAAGCTGTGGCTCTGTTCCCTCGTGGAGCCGTTTGGGTTTTTTTCTGGTTTTAGGTTTCTTTGGCTCAAATCACAGGGTGCTTCCCCATCTGGGGGTGCCTGCACCCAGCATGCCAGCAGCACGTGTGGTCACTGCTCTGTGCCGTGGGGTGACAGGGGCACATCACAAACACAGGTGCCATGGAGCCCCTGCAGTGTCACCTGCCATGAACCGGCCTGGCCAGGGTCACTGGGGGCTGTGGGACAGCGAGGTCACCCCAGGGTGCGCGGGCAGGTGATGCTCCATCCATTCCCACCACCCTGTCCATTCCCAGAAGGGCTGATTCCTGCTCCCTTCCCCTTCTGATCTGCTACCGAGCCCCTTGGGTGTAGTTCCTCTGTGCTGAAGTAGCAGCTGGTAACATCTGGCTTACGGGGACTCTCATTGTACCAATTCTTGGCATTTGGGGTTAAAAGAATCTCAAACCCGACAGCTGTGGGTTCTGCAGGTCTGAGCTGTGTTCTGCTGTGGAGTGTTTGCTGTGCCTGGTTCTGCCTGTAGCATTCATTTTATCCCAGAACAAATCCCACTGCGTTGTCCCTCACAGAAAATACATTTTGAGAGAGAGCTGGTGAGTCCCGAGGTGTCTCTGGGCTGAGTCAGCTTGTAGCAGGTGCTGGCTGAGGTGACTGGCTTTGCTCTCAGCCTGGCCATGCTGTGTGCAGGTATTTTGGGGTGTGCTGTGAGCCCCTGTGGGCTCGTGGCTGCCCGTGGGCTCCTGTGCCTGTGGCTGTGCCGCACGGCCCCGCGCCCCGGGCTGCCCGCGCCGCGCAGGAAGAACGCTCGCTGGCCTCTGGAGATAAGGATGTTTTTATGGCTGAATTGTTTTGTAGCTTCTATTGAATGTGTTCCTGGATTAGCCCTTAATTCCTGCGCAGGGCCGGGGGGGAAGTTGCAGTGGTGCCCAGGCAGCAGGGACAGGAATGACGCTGATTCTGCTGGAGTGTAAATCAGTGCCCTGCCTGCCCTGCCTGCCCTGCTGCCCCCTCCCAGCACGGGCTGGTCCCCAGGGCACTCTGGGGGAGGCTTTGGGGCATGTGGGGCAGGGCACTGCCCGGGAGGCTGGGAAGGGCTGTCCCCTCCCTGGCTGGGATGCTCGGCCCTCTGTGCATCCTTCTCCTGCTGTGGGAGTGACTCCAGTGCCTGTGCCCGGCTCTCACTGCCACGCCTCCGGCTCATCAGCAGAGCCCTGGTGCTGGATGGGATCTGGGCCGGCTCTTCCCACGTGTGCCACCCTCAGTGTGTGACAGGTCCAAGGTCTGGCGTGTTCCATGAGCCCTTACAGACCAGTCCAGTGTCCAGCAGCAGGGATGGAGATGCTCCAGGGGTGAGGAGCTGCTGTGCTGCCTGTTGCTGGTGGTTGTATCTGTGTCACTGCTGCAGGGGCTGGGATGTCAGCCCTGTGAGCCAGCGCAGATAGGATCTGGGGGCCATTCCTCACTGTGACCAGGTGCTTGCTTTTCTTAGCTGGTTTTTATTTTTTAGTGGCTTTTCCAAGTGGTTTTGGTTGGTCTCCCCATGGCTGGGCATGGTGGCCTTATCTGACTGTCATTGTCTCCATGCTGCTCCTCAGCTGTTGTTGTGACACGTGGCTGTGGAGCTGGGCAGGCCTGGGGGCAGCAGACCCCTGGCTCAGGAGGTGCTGCCTGTGCAGAGAGGGGTTCCCAGGCTGGGCAGTGTGACTGCCTGCAACCGCAGTTACGTGAGGCCTTGGCAATATCCTCTCTCCTTTTCCTTCCTCTTGCCTTTTCTGCTGAACGTTTCACATCCTCTGTATGAAGTCAGGCGTGGGGAGAACGTGTAGCTCTGTGTTGGTGAGGGGCTGCTTGGGCTGGGTGGTGGAGGGGAGGAAGATGAAGAGGGAGGAAGAGCGCTCTGCAGAGCTGGGCAGGAGCGACAGCACAGGCATGCAGGGATGGGGAGGCTGGAGTAAGGACATGTAACAAAGTCTCTGCCAGGGCTTGAAAGGGCTGCTCTGCCCTGCTTTTGCCCTCAGTGTAGGTACAGAGAGGAACAGGAATGATTCACAGTTCTTTCTTCTTCCCTTAGAAGAAAGAACAAATTCAGAAGGTTGAAAATAATCCTCATTTGCTGAAGGGCTAGTCTTGCTAAATACCCTCAGATGCCAAGGGCATCTCTGGAGTGTGTGTGTCTGTGTGTACATAAATGCTGTTGGATCTTTTTCCCCCAGTGAGTTTCTGTGCCTGTTTCCATTGTCTCCCTTTGCTGCTTGGCTGGTATTCAGTGACCTGGTTTTCAGCAAAACGTGTCCCTCTCTTCCTCCCTGATCCACCATCCATAAATTATTCAGAAAGTTTTGCAGATGCAGAGACTTCAAGTGTGACATAAATAATGAACTTGAAGCTTGGATGCCACGGAAGTCATTCCCCAGCACAGGAGCTGTGGTGACCATCAGGACCAGGGATGCTGAAGGATTTTATCCCTTTGCACTGTGAGAGGGGCAGGCAGGGAGCCCGTGGCTGGTCCCTGCCTGGCTGGCATCACCTCCAGCCCCTGTGCTTCCAGGGCGGGGGAGCTGGAGCCCCCGGATGGCGATGTGGAGATGCCTGCAGCTTGCTTTGGGAAACAAGCAGCATGTGTAAGGCTGGGGGATGTGGGGGTGCAGGGGCTGCCTCCCCAGTGCTGGCACCTCCTCCTGCTCCTGCCTGTGCCCTTCTCGCTGTGCTGCCAGGCGCCGTGTCCTGGTGGCCATGGGGCTGTTGTCCCCTTCAGGCTCTGGGTGCAGCCCGGAGCCCTGCCACGTTTCTGCTGGTTTGTTTTCCTTCTTCCAACTCCCAGGCACTAATTTGAAGCCACCAAACCCGTCCACACCCCGGCTGCTGCCATGCTCCCACGGCACAAATTGCAATTTGTGTGCTGGGGTTGGGCGGGTTCTGTGAGCCCCCTCCCCACAGGGGCACACAGGCTGGGCCCCAGAGGGGCTGTGCCATGCCCCAGGCTCCCACGAGAAGGGCAGAGGTGCCCATGGCCCAAAAGGCACATCTGGGCTGGTGTGGTGTTTTGGATCACTTTTCCCTTAGCTGTTTTTTCGGCCAGGTCACTGCAGAGCTGCGGCTGGCAGCGAGGAGGGATGGGACCCAAGGGGTGACACTGGTGTGGACCTGGATCCTGCAGTGCTTGGGAACTCCTCTGGCCCCACCAGCTTCCTGGGGCAGATGCTGTGGCACTGTCCCACAGGTCTCATGGCAGCTCTGACTCCACCAGTGTGTCCCATGCTGGCTGTGGTGAGCAGCTGGGAGCTGCCCCTGCTCCCAGCTGAGCTTCTCAGAGAGGTCAGAGAGTTGTGGTCTCCCTTCTGTCTGTGCCTGCAGGGTGTGATTTGAATGAGCTGCCCCCTGGGCTGACCCCTGTGTGCCTGCACCGTGCCAGGGTGGCTGCAGTGGCCACCATGGGTAATGCCAACAGGGCTTTTGCTGCAGCTCTGGGGTATTTCCTGGGACACATCCTGCTCCGAGGCTGCTGTGCAGCTTGGAATGTGGAGTGGGGTGGTGGGGTGGTTGCTGGTGGTGTTCCAGACTCTCGGATGTGCTTGCCCATGGGTTCTGTTCCACCTCTCTGCAGCATCCTGGTGAAGCCGAGCCTTTGTGAGAGGTCTGTGCCCACGGCTGTGGGGTGGCAGTGCCAGTCCCAGATGGAGCCAGCCCTGGATCTGCAGCAGCTGGAAGCGAAAGTGAAACTTTTGCCCAGTGTTTACTTAATTCTCTTTTTACACAAACGAGGCTTAGGCGGGTGATAAGGCAGCCTGCTGCTGACTGCCCACTTTGTCTTTCCTTTCCCATCCTGCTCCCCACGGTCCCTGGTTCAGCTCACACTGTCCCCCTGGGGGTGGGTCTGGGGGAGCCCCGACCCGGGTGGGCAGAGGGCAGGAAGGTAAGAGGGTGCTGTGCACTCCAAGTGCCCTCATGTGCCTCTACAGGGAGCCCTTGGGTGTGCTGGAGCACGATCCCAGTCTGGGGCTGCTTTGTAACCTGGTGCCTTCTGGGGTGACAGGTCCTTGTGCCCCAACTGTTTGGTGCTGGGGAGAAGGAATCCAAAGCCCATCTTAGGTTATTTCCATCCTTTTTGCTCTTCTGGTCCCTGCAGAAAACAGTCACAGCCCAGACCTTCTCACCACGTTTGCACAGAGGAGTGGAGGGATCAAGGTTCAGAGGTTTAGGTCTGGCCTCTCCAGGAGCAGGAGCAGCCCCTGTTTGTGCAGGTGCTGCTGAGAGCTCAGAGCTGTACTCCTGCCCCAGAGAGAGCTGGACTTGGCAGGCTCCTGTTGGGAGGAAAAGGTGTGTTGTGCTTTCTGGAGGGTGCAAACCCAACAGAAACCGCCTGGCTGGGTCACTGTGACACTCGGTTCTGCTCGGGTTGTGCCATGAGGAATGGTGCTGGGCTGCTGGCACCCAGTGCTGGGCTGTGGGGCAGCCCAGCTGAGGCACCTGTGTCTTCCCAGGCCGGGGAATTGCTGCCTTGCAGCTGGGGAGGATTTCCTGGAGCATCCATGTGTTGCCCAAGGAGCTTGTTCCACGCTCCGAGGGGCAGGGGCACGGCCAGGCCCCCCTGGGCTCTCCCTCTGCCTTGCAAACCACAGGGAAAGCACGTGGGTTGGGGTTTGGCTGGTAAAATGATTTACTTAGATTTTTTTCCTGCTTTGTTCAGCCAGCCGAGGTGTAACGTGGCTCTCCTGTGTCAAGAGTGCATTTTTCCCCTCTTCATTCCTGTAGGAAACGTTTGGTGTAGGGAATACTTGAGCTGTGGAGGAGGGATATGGTTATGGCTCAGCCAGCCCTGCACCAGCAGAGCCAGAGGCACCAAGGACTTCTCCTTTGCATGACCTGTGTGGCTTGTGCAGCCACATCTTTAATAACTTGTCTGGGATTTTATTCAAATGAGAGGTAGGACAGGTGATAATCCTGTGCTTCAGTTTTTGCACAAGTTAATTCTCCTCTTCCTCCCCAGTGGAAATCTTCAGCAGGAGCACATTCCTGCCTGGGAGATGCTCTTTGTGGTGGTGGGTCAGCCCTGTGAGCCCTGGAGGGCTCCTTGTGCAGGCAGGGCTGGCTCCAGAGGGCTGCACTCTCATCCCACCCCGCTCTGCCCGGGTGTCAGGGGGAACCTGCCCTGCGTGGATGCTGCAGGTGCTGCCCCGTGTGCGCTGCCGTGGGCGTGATCCATGCGGGGTCACAGCATCCCCAGGGAACACTCGCCCATCTCCCGGGGATCCCAGCCCAGCCACCACCCCTCAATGCTGGCAGCTTTGGGGACTGCTGGTGGCAGCCAGGGTGGGCGGGGTGGCTCCTGAGGCCCTGCAGTGGGCACTGAGTGGGAGCTGTGAGATGTGGGGCTGGGCTGGAGCCGGGCTGTGGGCAGCCCTGACGGGGAGCCTCCTGAACTCATGGGTTTGTGTGTGCAGAGGAGCCTGTGCTCATGATTACATCTTTTACCTTGTGCTGACAGAAGGCTCATTAGCAGGGCTGGGAGATCTCTGTGGTTGGGAGCCTGCCACAGAGCACCTCTGGGCACACGTCCCCATACGCTGGGGTGGGGACAGAGCCCGGAGAAGCTGCAGGGCACGCTGAGCACGTGTCCCATGCTGGGTTAAACCCAGCCTTTGGGATGGGCTGGGATAAAGAGCAGCTCTGAGAGCAGGGGCTGGGACTGCCAGAGCTGGTGGAGACTGAGAGTGCACGCCTGTGTCCAGGGAATGACTGAGCAGGGGCTGGACCTGGGCAGGGGATGTGAAGGGTCAGGTTGGATGTCCCTATGTTCATCCAGCACAGGCTGTGTCCTGCTCATGCTTCCAGCATGGAGCAGATTTGCCTGATTTGGGTCAGGGGGCTGTTTTCCCAAGGCTGCAGATGTGCTGGCACAGTTTGAATCATCTGTCTCCATTTGTTTCTGCAATGCTGCCAGACTGAGAGGCGTGTGGCATCACCTGTGGCGCGTGTGGCATCACCTGTGGGCCCTGGACACAGGCTGGGAGCAGTGGGCTCTTTAGGTTTCCTTTTTTGCCTTTGCTTTGCTGGAAGCAGCTGACAGTGACGCTGGGAATCGTGTGAGGAGATGCCGTTCCCATGGTTGCTGAGGGGAGGGTGGGAGGCAGCGCCGGTGCCGTGTCCCTGTGCTCTCTGCAGGTTGGCACACGTGGTGCTCCTCTGGCTGATTCAGTAGCAGCGACGGCATGGGGCAAGTCGGTTCTGCCCTTGCTGCCTGCCAGACCCCTCCCCGGCTGGCAGAGGGGGACCCCAACCCCTTTGTTTGCACCCTCTCCCCGCAGGCGCCCTAAAATCGTGGTGTGCTTCTCCCTGAACCCCAGGGGCCGCGCCAGCATCCCTGCACGAACCAGGCAGGGCTGCCCGGGGAATGCAGGGCATTCCTGCACCACGGCAGAGGAGCTTCAGTCCCCACCGCAGCAGCGGTGCCAGTGTGGCCAAGCAAACCCTGCTCACGCAGTGCTTCTGGTTTGGGGCATTCTGGGCCCTTTCTGCTGCATCCGGGAGCGGGACGGGCTGGGGGGCAGCAGGGACGGGCTGGGGGGCAGCAGGGGACAGCAGGGACGGGCTGTGCAGGCACCCCGGGCCGGCTGGGCTGGCTCCCCGCTGGTGGCAGGAGGCGGTGATGAGTTGCTGTAGCGTGACCGTGGTGGGTGGGAGGGGAGGCAGAGGAGGGGGAGCGCGCACGGAACCTGCACAGCTTGTTCGCTCTGCTGTGAATCATCCCCCTCCTCCTCCCCCGGGCACGCCGGCGGCTGTCACCGCTCCGGCGGGGACAGGGATGTTTTCCCGGGGATGTTTTCCCAGGGATGTTTTCCCAGGGATGTTTTCCCCGTTTTCCTGGCGCACTCCCTGCGCCAAAAGTGCTTCCACCTGCCCCGTGCGAGCGCTGCTGGCCCTGGGCCCCTGGGCTCCGGGCAAGGGCGGATCTTTCGGGCATCGCCCCGGCTGTTGGTGGCAAGGACAGTCTCAAGGGTGGCTTGGAGGAACTGGGATCTGCGCTCCTGTGCCCCCGCTGCCGCCGGCCGATGGGAGCGGGGTCAGGGCGTGCTGGGGATGCTCTGTGCCGTGGGGAATGTGGCACTGGATGGGAAGGGGGTGTCTGTGCCGTGCTGCCAGGCGGGTTCTCGCTGGCTGTGGGAAGCCCAGCAGCCTCCGGACCATCTGGCCCTGGCTCGTGGAGCGGCGCTGCGGGGGCCGGTGCCGCCTGTGCCAGCGCCGGCACCAGGGACAGCGAGGGCTGGGCGCTGCCTCCTCTGCCTTCCCCGCGCTTGGCATCCTCAGGCAGGGCTTGGAGCAGCCTGGGCTACAGGAAGGTGTCCCTGCCCGTGGAATGAGATGAGCTTTAGGGTCCCTTCCGACCCAAACCAGTGTGGGGCTCTGTGATCCACAGTGAGGGAAGCGGGGAGGGTTCTCTGGGCCGAGTGACCTGTAAAAAGAGCTGGTGTGTGCCTTTTCCTAGCACTGCCTGGTGTCCCTCCGCTGGTTTTTTATTCTTTTTCTCGCTGAAGCAGCGTCTGTCCAGAGTGATGCCCTCGTTGAGCACTGGTTGCTAAGCAATGTTTTACAAAAAAAACCCCAACCATTGCAGAGCAGAGCATTGGGTGTCTCTCCCATGAATTCTGGGAGAAAGCCCAGGTTAAAGGCAGTGATTTCTTCCTGGAAAGGGGGGTCAGATACTGGCACAGGCTACCCAGGGCAGTGGTGGAGTCACCATCCCTGGAGAGGTTTTACAGATGAGGACAATGGTCAGCATTGGCTTTGGCAGTGCAGGGGGAACAGCAGGACATGAGAACCGTAGAGGGTTTTTCCCACCTAAACTATTCCATGGTTCTGTGCTGCACCCTGGGCTGTGCATCCCTGTTCTCACCCTGCATGCCTCCCTATGCTCTACTTGAGATTTTAATTTATATTTCTCTTTTCCTGCCGAAGCAGGAAAAATTGACTCACTTGCCACTGATGTTCCTGCAAGCACAGTGGGATTTTTCCTGTTCTTGCAGCTGAGGTGGAGGAGCACTGGCGACAAAAGGATTTCCGTAGCTTCCTTGGGAGAAGGAAGTCGGGTGTGCAGAGCTGCTTCTGGAGGGGCTGGGAGCTGACCCTGGGGGGGCTGTGGGTTCTGGAGGGGCTGGGAGCTGACCCTGCAGGGGCTGTGGGTTCTGGAGGGGCTGGGAGCTGGCCCTGGAGGGGCTGTGGGTTCTGGAGGGGCTGGGAGCTGGCCCTGGAGGGGGCTGTGGGCTCTGGAGGGGCTGGGAGCTGGCCCTGGGGGGGCTGTGGGTGAGAGCTGCTTCCTCTGGGATGGGGACAAGACAGGGGCACAGGGGAGGCACTGCCCTGTGCCATGGCCTGGCTGGGATGTGCCTCCTGTCCTGCCCACAGGGACAGGGTGTTGGTCCCCTCCCCAGCTGGGGCACGGGGTCTCTGAGGTCCCTGGGGACCCCAATGCTTTGGTGCCTGCCCCTTGAGAAGGGAGCCCTTGAGACATCAAGGAAGGTCCCCATGGCCCACCTACAGCTAATTTGATTTAGTGCCAAACCAGTCCAGAAGCAGGGCCAGTGCCTGGGGCAATCTGCTCCCCCCTGGCAGGGGCTCTGCCACAGCCCCTTCTGCTCCACTAATGGGCATTGCCTGGGTCAGGAGCAAATTTCTTCTGGATTAGTGTCCTCTAAATCAATTAGCTGTCTCGGGCAGGGCATTCTGTCCTAATGAAATGTGATTCCAGGCTCCAGTCGATGAAAAATTGTGGTAACAAGGGTAAAGTCATCTGCAGCCTTCCTGTGGGTCGTGCCAGGGTTTGGAGAGGAATCCCAGAATTACACAATGATTGATGATGGAAATGACCTCCAAGATTATCAAGTCTAACCTGTGACCCATCACCATCATGTCAACCAGCCCAGAGCACTGAGTGCCACGTCCAGTCCTTCCTTGGGCACCTCCAGGGATGGGAGCTCCACCACCTCCCTGGGCAGCCCCTTCCAATGCCTCACCATTCTTTCCAGGAAGGAATTTCTCCTGATGCCCAGCCTGAACATCCCCTGGCACTTCAAGGAGAGGGCTTGGAGGAGAAGCTGCAGTTATTGGAGCAGTACTATGCTAATGGGCACTGACCTGCACTCCCTAGTGAGGGAACTGGGGGCAATGGGGAGCTGTGAGTAAAACACAGTATTTCCATCCTGCTCTTGGAGGCACTTTACTCACAGGTGTAAGGCTGGAGGCATTTACGTGGCCTTTCTGGAGCAGTGTGCAGGTGGAGGGGGAATGCAATATTCAAAGTCCTTGTTTTGGGAATAGCAGCCAGGGGCTGGGGCTGGGAGGTCAGGCACTCGGTGCAGTGGGACAGCTGTGCTCAGCAGGTCTGACATCTCTCTCTCTGAGCCAGCACTGTGCCCAAATCCCTGCTTGGGGCACAGGGATTTTCACTGCTGCTGCCTTGCATTGTTGGCTCGTGCAGTCGGCTACCCGTGGAAATGCCAGCTGGGGCGGTAATTTTCCATTTCTTTACCATGTCCCTGATGTTTCCCAGGCACTTTCCATGTTCTCTGTTTGGATGTATCCCTCCTCTGTGTTGGAGTGGTGAAATCTTACATTTGATTTTCCTTGGATTCCCTGCCTGCTGCCACCTGAGCTCCCGTTGCTCCGACGCCTGGCTCCCTGCCCAGCAAACTCTGTGGCTGCAGGTTGGGACAGGCCGGGGGGTTCTGCCATGAAACAACACCAGGATGTGAACAAAAATAAGCACAGGGAAAAGTGCCAGACATGGGAGCTGGGTGGGGAAGTGGAGAAATCCCGTTGTACTTTGTTTTGCTGCTAAGTGCACAAACCACTCCGTGTCCAGTGCAAGGGAGCAGGGATGGCATCCAGGGGATGCTGCCCTGTGCTGGGGGCCAGATGGGCTGTGCCCCTCCAGGAGCTGTAGGAAGTGATGCTCAGGGGGCTGTGGGAGGACTGGAGTGTTGCCTTGTTCGTGCAGAGCGCCGGGAGCCCCCTGGGCAGGGGTCACCAAGGGCTCTGCTCGGTGCTGGGGGTTCTGCTGACCCGATGTGCTGGTTCTCTGCACGGTGATGGTCAGCCTGGAAACTGCCTGCCAGGGTGGTGGTACCTGCCTTCAGGCCCCTTATCTTCCAGGGCCATCCTGGGGGTAGGTTGTGGTTGCCAGGAGGGCTCTGGCAGGCCCATGTTTCTCTGAGCCCCACTGCTCCTTGCTGGGAGTGAGGACTCGTGTCAGGCTGTGCCTCCCTGCAGCTGCACACATCTGTCTCCTCAGGCCCTCCAGGAATGGGAAGCCTTTCTGGGAGTCGTTTACATCATTCCTGGGTTTTGTTTCTTGCATGTCCTGGCTGCAGGCAGGGCAGGCTTTGCTGCCTGGCACCTGTGGCTGCACAGGCAGGCAGTGCCCAGAGCTCCCGGTCACTCCGGGTGCCATCACTGCCCTTCGTCCCCATTCGCCATCATCACCCCTGTCCACTCTCCCCACAGAGGTCTCTGAGTCAAGAGATGCTGCAGCTCGTTAAAATAACCTGATTAATGCAGGGTAGGGCCAGGCACAAGACAGAGCACTTCACTTTGGAGTGGTTCCTGCTGAAAGGTCCTGTTTGGGCAAGTGAAGAACATCATCCAGGGTTTCTGTGTGGGACAGGTGGGAGTCCCCCAGGTCTTCCTTTCCTGCTGGGGTGCAGAGGTTGTTGCTTGGTGCTTCCCATGCCCAGTGCTGAAGTCCCTTCAGCTGCATGCACCACTGGTGCTGCCTGCACCAGTTCCTCTCCTGCCACTGTCCCAGCCCTGGTGCTCCCTGAGGGGGGAGAGGCAGAGCTGTTTGATGAGCTGGGCTTCTGCAGCCACCGTGAGATCTGAGTGGCTTTGTTGCAATATGACTTGAAGGGCAAGCACTAAGAAAAGCTGAACAGGAAGGATGGAGAGAGGCTGCGAGAGGCTTGGTGGCAAAGCAGGCTCAGCACTGGGCTCAAGGCTCCAGAGCCTGAGGAAGCCCAGGGCTGATTCATGGTTGAGAAGTGGGGCAGAAGGGCAAGGGTTCCAATTGGCCACCAACTTCCTCAAACCAGGGGAGAACAGGAGAGGGGCTGGAGCAGTGGGAGGTGAAGGAAGTGGCTTCTTGCTTTGGTGCTGCTGCAGCTGGCCCTGCTGCACGATGTCACACACTGGACATGCTGGACTGGCACCTTGGGCCCTGATGGTCCTTCTGGCTTCCCTTCCCTTGGATCTCCAGTGCCTTCCATCAGGAATCTTGGGAAGCTTTGCAGAAACGTCCTGGCCTGGCAAAGCTCCAAGATAACTCCAAGCATTATTGATTTGGGGGCGGCACGATGACGTGGCCGGGCTGGTGGGCAGTGGGGGATAATTCCAGCTGTACAGCCAGGCAGTCCTTCCAGGGGATAACTTTGTTCTTCACGAGGTGCAGAACCTTTATCTCTTAAAATACCACAGAAATAATTCATGTCCTCAGCGTGTTGCTCAGATCTGATGTGCTGCTTGGGCCTGGTCAATGGGGCCATTCAGCCCACAAAGGGTCCTTGTCCCTGTGCAAACGCTGCCGTATGGGGCCACGCTGAGTGTGTGAATCCAGGCAGATGGGGCTGCCTGGGCTGGCAGCAGTGCCAGTGCTGTCCTGGCTGCAGGGCAGGGCTGAGCCAGAGCTGTGGCACCTCCTGGACCTGCATCTCAGGGCATCTTGGGCAGAGCTTCAGGTTATCTTGCATTGTAGCACATCTGAGCAGTTCTGAAGCGTGGTTTGTAGGGAATGTGTGTTTGTAAACTTCCCGTGGTAAAAATGACGTGGTGGGGTCTGGCCTCGCTGGGTGTGCTGCTGAGACAAGGCTCAGCTGGAGGCTCTGTGTGTGGGGAAGGCACCAAAGTGGGGTCTGGGGAGCTGTGGGGCCATGCCAGCGATGCTCTCCCTGCCTGGGGTGACTGCAGGCACTGTGCCCATGGCCCTGCTCCGTGGGGTCACCTTGCTGTCTTTGGCACCCTCTAACATCCATCTCCGGCGTGTGCCAAGCCATGGCAGCATCTCCAGGGGCTTTTGTGCAGAATGTGATGGCAGAAGCTGTGCAGGAGGTGGGGTGGGCTCTGCCCATCTGGTTTTATCTATTTACTCAGGATGATTCAGAGGGAGAACCTGCCAGCAGCTGCCGTCCCATCCTAAATCACTGATTAACTCCAACCACCTGGTGGAGAAGTTGTTTAATAAACAAATCAGTGCTAATTCTGTATGGAAGTGACTCTGGGACTGGGCCAGGCCCAGAGCACCGCGTTGTCTCATGGGAGCAGGGCTTTGTTGACCTTGCTGGGAAGTGCAGAGAGGGAATTTAAACCTTCTGGAGCAGATGAAGCGTTTCATGATGCTGTCCTGACGCTTGGTGCTGACCCCAGTGCTGCAAGGGCTGGGCAGGTAAAGCTCAAACTGGCAGCTGCAAACGCTGTGCTCAGACATGAGGTTCTTGTTGCTGGTTCCTGCCCGAGCTGCGGGGCTGGGTTGGATGAGTGGCCCATGCAGAGTGCTCACATCCATGGGTCAGGCCCAGCTGGCCATTCCCAGCTCTGACCTTTCCCAGAGCCCCTTCCCTGGGTGTCCCTGAGCTGCAGGAGCGTTGTGTGACCCCACGAAGGGGTGCTGTGCTCCCCTGGCTCGCAGTGGGGACAGACACCATATTGCTGCTTTCTAAGCCCCCTTGGCAGGCTGTAATCTGGCTGGTTTGGCTGCTGCTTAGAGCAGCTGCTCCCTGGATTACCCATCCCTGCTGGCCCGTGGGCTTGTTCCGTGCTGCCTGCGTGCCTGGGGAGCTGTGGGGCCGTGCAGGTGCTCAGTGGCCAGTGCTGTGTCCTGTTCCCTGCAGCCCGGTGAGGGCTGGGCAGTGCTGACCCCCAGGTGTGCCCTGCTTGGGGCAGGGGCTGCTGGTGGGGACGGGCACTGCGCTCCTGTCCCTGTGCGGGGGCTTGCAGGGGACAGCCAGCCTGAGCCTGCTGTTCCTGCTGCTCTTTGCTGTGGGGGAAGGAAGGGGCAGGAGTCTCAGTTCCTGTTGTCCACTTGAACATTAAATACAGGCTGTTAAGCAGTTTTCTTTGCAGGAAGTGTAGAAATCCTGCTCCGTGTGAGCAGAGCCTCTGACAGACCCAGAGCTTGCCTTGCTGCAGCATCCTCTGCTCCCCTTTGTAGCAGCATTAACCCTTCATGGCCAGACTCAGCAGCAGGTTTGTCTTTAACCTGAACCACCCATCCTGCTGCTTCTGGCCCTGTCCTGGGTGCAGCTGAGCCAGAGCTTTTTGCTCTTTCCAGCTTATGTAGCAAACTGGCTGCAGAGTCAGCTCTGGGGAGAGCCCCCACCTCTGAGCCTGCAGTTTCACTTTTCCCTGGCTGACCTGACCTTTCCTACACGGCACCAGGCAGCAGGGGCAGGCATTTGTCTTCCTGACATCTCATTTTGATGTCTTGTGGTTCCCCTCAGTGTCCTACCCGTTGTTTTTGGGGTGCTGACTGCAGGCCTGGCTGGAATGGGCTCACCCCATAGTGCCCGTGCTGCTGCACTCAAGGAGGAGGGCTGGGAAATCGTGACACTTCCTTCTACAAATGGCCTTTTTCAGTAGTTCCAAATTCCTTTGGAAGAGCCTTTTTATGTAAGAAGCAACCACTTCAGTCTCCTTGCAGTAGCAGCAGCCACTTCCCAGAAAGCTGAGGAGGAGGAGGGGGGACAGGGAGCACGAGGTGCTCCCTTGCTGCTGGTCCCTTGCAGGATTCCTGGGGGCTGGAGAAGATCCCTTCAGCCAGGTTTGGAGGCAGCCCTGGAGCTGGAGTGTGTGGCTGGGCTGGAATTCTGCCAGCAGCTGCTCCCTGGCTGCGGAGGGAGGAGGAAGGTGGGGGACCCCTGGGCTGGGAGCAGGAGCAGGGACAGGCAGAGGGGGCACCCAGGGCTGCTTCCAGGGAACGCTGCTGCCCTCGGACCTGCTGGGAGCTGTGCCCCTTCCTGCTGCTCCTGAGGTGCATGGTGAGGATACAGTGGGTGGGGAGCATGCATCTCTTCCAAAAGGGCATTTTATTTCCATCCTTGGTTGCTGTAGCTGTGCAGGTGGACTTGTGTGTGCCAGTTTTCTGCCAAGGGGACTTTCCTGAAGGGATTGTCCCATCCTCACCAGCCCAGGTGGGAAAAGGCAGCCATGGGAGGTGATGCTGATGATGAGAGCTGCGACCTGAGCTGGTTGTGTTGCTCAGGCAGAAGGATTTTTTGGGCTTTTTGTGGTGGTTTTCCCTGATACTGTGGTTGACTGATGGAGCCAGCAGAGAACTTGGAAGGAAAACTTGCCAGCCCTTGGTGCAGCCCTGGTGTGACTCATGTGCAGTGTCTGGGTGGTTTTTCTCGTGCATGAGAGGAAGCAGCAGATTCTCTTGAGCCTTTGCAGGATTTTGGGTTTGCTTGTTCTCAGCCCTGGGGAAGAAGAGCCCTCAGGAGCTGAGGCTCATCGAGGGGCTGCCCTGTTCTCCCTGTGCCTTCCTGCTTCCCTGCAGGGCTGCTGTGCCAAAATGCAGCTGGGGGTTCCAGCTTTGAGGAAGAGGGGATGCTGGGGCTTGAGTGGTGGTGACAGTGGCCCAGGGAGGACAATGGGGCCCCACAGGGTGGGCATGGGTGCCCCTCTCTCCTTTTCTGGCCGATCCTGCTGCTAATTTTATCCTTTATCGCTGTCACTGCAGGAGTTATCTCCCTCTCCCTTGCCTATTTATAAGCCCTGTGGGCCATTGCTGTCAGTGCTGCTGGCTCCAAAGGCTTCTTGGCTTTGCTGTGGCTCGTGCCTGGTCCCAGAGCCCTGAGCTGCTCCTCTCTCCGGGGTGGAGGAGAGGGTGCAGCTGCAGAGGGTGACCCTACCTGGGCTGGGGAGCTCAGCTCCCCTGGGTGTTCATCCCTGTGCTGCAGCAGCCTCCAGCTCTGGGGTGCTGCCCAGCCTGTGCTGGGCACGGGGTTGTCACATCAGGCCTGCGCCAGGTGGGGACAAGGCACATGGCCAAGGGCTCAGGGGCTGGGGGCCAGCAGGGGCTGGGGGAGAGGAAATGGCTCCTGGAGCCATGAACATCCGTGGTTCCTCCAGGGCAGGCAGGAGGCACTGGGGGAGAGCCCCTGGGCCCTGGGGCTGCTCCAGCAGGCTCTGCTGAGGGAGGGAGGGAGGCTGCTCTGCTGCTGACACCAGCACGTGGAGGGGAGCAGGGAGAGCTGCACGGCGCTGTCCCAGTGCCCTTTGCTCAGCCCCGTGCTCAGCTGGAACAAACTCTCCCACCCTCTCGAGTCCCTCTTCTCAGCCCTGCCCAGGAGCAGCTGGGAAGCTTCCCTAAAAAACATGTTTCTTGCTTCTGTAGGCGCCAGTGGGGACTCCTGGCAGCTCTAGGCACGGGAAGGGTGTAAAAGCTTGTTCCATCCTCCAAGGAGCAAAGTGCAAATCCTGTTATGTGTGAACCTTCTACTTGAAGGAGCCCCCTCTGTACTTTTCCACTGGGAAAGCTCCTGGGGATTTTTCTCTCCCTGCCTGCCTTGGCTGGGTGATTTCCTGCTGCCTTAGGAAGCAGTTGTGTGAAGGCAGCCGGGACTGAACTGGGCAGGATTAACCCTAGGGCTGTCAGCAGCAATACTGGGAAAACAGCTTTAATGCTTGGAGAAAGTTGCCAACTCCCTTATCCCATGGGGAAGGCAAAACCACTTGGACTCTGGTGTGGTTATCTCTTGGCTGTTGGTGTCTGAGAGGAGGAAGCGGCCTTTGCGTGCACACACGTTTTCCACCGATGCTGGGAAAGGGAAAAAACCCCCTTGGAACTGTGGAATTTTGGGCTTTGGGTGAAGAAATGCACGGGGGTGGGCCGGCTGTGCTTTGTTCACACGGGCAGTGCTGGCAGGCACGTGCTGCCTTCGGGACTGTGCGTGTGCCACGTTAACAGGGCTGCTCTGCAAAGCCAGTCCTGGACCCACTCGGGTCACTGTGAGTAAGAACTTAATAGGATCCAGATCTCAGAGAAGCTGCAGCTTGGGAATGAGACTCTGCAGCTTGGGAAGCAATAAAGCTCTGTGCTACTGCCTCCCCTCAGCAGAGGTGCCATCTCTTGGGGGGCAGTGTCACTGTGTTGTCACCGTTTGCTGCTGCCCATGGCTCCAGGTCTGAGCTCTGGGGTGGCTCTTTTGGTACTCTGAGGTTTCATCTCCTGTAGGGTATGTTGGGGGTGCTGACAGGGACCCCCAGAGCCCTGTCCCTGGCGTGGGTGCAGAAGGGCAGCGCTCTGGGGCTTCCCTGGTGCCAGGGGTGCCTCAGACAGGTCCCTCAGTGGGTATTTCCTGGGGGGATCACGTGTCTGCCTGCACCCTGCTGTTGGGGGGCTTTCCCACTTGTGACATCCCGGTTTTCCCCGCTCCTGCCCCCACAGACCTGTCGGCCGCCAAGCGCAAGTTTGCGGATTCCCTCAATGAGTTCAAATTCCGCTGCATCGGCGACGCCGAGACGGACGATGAGATCTGCATCGGTGAGTCCTGGGGCTCCTGCAGCCAGGCCCCCAGCAGTGCAGGGCACAGCAGGGCAGGGCACACCAGCACACCAAGGCGTGCAGGAATTTGTCTGGGTGCTCTCAGAACAGCCCAATCCTCCTGGTTCAACAGCAGCAAAGCTTTCCCCAGAGAATCACTTGCTGCTTCTTGGCCTAAACCTGTCCCTGCCAGACAGGAAAGGGAGAAGATTGACTGTATCTGAAACCATCTCAGTTTGCTGGATGTTTGCACTGGAGAGGAGAACTGGAGGTGGCTGTGGCTGGGTACACTGCAAGGGGCTGTGCTCGGAAGCAGAGGAGCAGCAGCCTCGCTGCTGGAGCACAGGAGCTGTGCTTGAGGGGATCAGCAGTGCCCAGCCTGGCAACGCTCCCTGAACTGAGCCTGGCTCTGCCACAGAGCTTCTCCTGGCACAGGCCAGTGCCTTCAGCCTCTCTCACCCTGCTCCTGCCCCAGCTGAACTTTTAGAGCTTATTGTGCACATAGTCTGGAGCCAGGAGAGCAAAGAAGCTTTAGCCCTGATTTAACTTTGCTTGTTTATTTGTGCCCAGTCTCTCAGCAGAAATAGCTCCTCATCCTGCTCTCCCTGGTGCTGTGCCCGTGCTGGGGAGCTGCCCCTCGTGTGCTGGGCATGGCTGGAGGCCAGTGCTGCTCTGTGGGGCTGGCTGATACCTGACTGCTGGGTAGGGCAGGTTTGAGCTGAGGATGTTGCTCTCTGGAGGAGGAAGCCTGGTCCTGGGGATGCTCTGCTGCCAGTTGCTTCTGTAGGAGGCAAGAAACTTTCTAGGGAGAGAGCAAAGATAATAAAAACCCCAGCCCCTCCACCCAAAACATAGACAGAGAAAACAGTCTGTGCAGTTTCTCTTTTTAAAAATGGGATGTTAAATGCTGACTGTGTCCCTTCCAGCCAAGTCTCTGCAGGAGTTTGCCACGGTGCTGCGGAACCTGGAAGACGAGCGGATGCGCATGGTATGGCCCCATCTGTCCTGGGAGCAGGGGCTGCTGGCACCTGGGACGCCGTGGTGACAGCGACTGCCAGCCCCAGGCTGGAGCTGCAGGGGAGGGCAGAGGAAGGAGAGGGTGGGCTTGGTGGGGAAACGCTTGAAAAGCCTCAGGAATGGAGCCTGGCTGTCGGAGAGCGGCTGGTGCTGCTGCTGGGGACTCCCAGGTTTGCAGAGAGGGAGGGCTGAGGCCCCTGGGTGTCTGGGGGCTGTGGGAGGGTTTCCATGGAAGAGGCTGTGGAGCAGCACAGGTGAGTCTGGGGGCTGTGGGAGGGTTTCCATGGAAGAGGCTGTGGAGCAGCACAGGTGAGCTGTGCCTGTCTTTGCCCCCAGATCGAGAATGCCAGCGAGGTGCTGATCACGCCGCTGGAGAAATTCCGCAAGGAGCAGATTGGGGCTGCCAAGGTAACCCAGGCACTGCCCCCCAGAGCTGGCCAGGGCCTGGCACACTGCAGGGTGGGCTCAGCCATGGGAGGAGGCAGCTGGGTCATGGATACAGGCACGATCCAACTCCTGGGAACTGCCTCAGTGTCCGAGTTCACCCACAACCAAATGACGTGCCAAGGACAAAAATCTGCATGCCAGCTGAAGCAAACTTTTTTCCTTACTCCGAGGAAGAATTAGGATTTTCTTGGAGGGGCTCACATTTTCCTGAGTCCCCCAGCCTGCACTCCCCACCCCAAAGCATCGCTGGGGGCTGCACGGGAACTCCGATGCTTCTGGCAGGACGGGGAAGCGCCGGTGTGGCTGAGGGGGGCTGTGAGACAGCCTGGCCCCCCCTCTTTCTTTCCTGCCTTTGTTCTGAAATGAAAACCACTGTCTGTGGCTCCCCTGTTGTTATAACAACCTGCTGCTGCCTGCAGGCAGCTCATGCCAGCGCCGGGGCCGCGTTCGCATGGCAGCGGTGCCCAGCCCGGCCTCGTGCAGCTGGAAACAAAACACACCCAGGAGCCTCCAGGGTGCACCTGCTCCTGGGCAGTGCTGCCATGGGCTTGGTCCTGGCCTGTGTTGGGGTGGCCAGGCTGGCACGAGAGGTGCAAAGGAAAGGGAAGTTGGTGTCCTTAGTGCTCATGCCACAGAGTTGCTGTGCCACTGTCACTGACACAGAGAATCTCCTGCAAGGGATGGGATGTGGGACTGTGATGATGTTCTGCTTAGAAAGCACTTTCCTTGCTCTGTTGTTTTTGGACCTGGATCTAGATGTTTTACCAAGCACTGGGCCCCAGGAGTAGAGGAGGGGTTCCCTCAAGCTTTGGGTTTTGGCAGCATAAGCTGCTTTCCTGTAGCTGCCTGATGCTGGCAGAGAAATGCAGCCTCACCTGCTTCCAGCTGCTGCCCCAGGTCCTGTCTCGTGCTGGCTCCCACCTGGGGCTGCCATCCTGCCCAGTGCCACGGGGATGCTGTCACAGCTGCTCTGGGGCTGTTCTGTTCAGTG
Organism: Anthoscopus minutus; assembly: GCA_013399455.1. Lineage (NCBI taxonomy): Eukaryota > Metazoa > Chordata > Aves > Passeriformes > Paridae > Anthoscopus > Anthoscopus minutus. Next base: position 7,576 of record VWYI01008251.1, on the reverse strand, counting down.
TCACACCTCTTGTTCTGTTTTGTAGGATGCCAAAAAGAAATACGACAAGGAGACTGAGAAATACTGTGGTGTCCTAGAAAAGCACTTGAACTTGTCTTCCAAGAAGAAAGAATCCCAGCTTCAGGAGGTGAGAGCAACCTCTGAGTTTCCATGTCTGGCTGTGACTGTGGAGAGCTTTTTGAATGCCTCACACAGCTTATAACAATGATTGTCCTGGCTGTAAACTCATTTTTTCCCTCATTCTGGCTGCGGGTGCTGGGTTTTCCCCTTTTCCTATAATGAAAGGATACAGAGCTGTCTTGGTGAGTAAATCAGAGAGATCCCAAAATGGATAGCAATGAAAAAGGAGAGAGGGTTTATAATTAAAGAGTGTAACAGAAAGGAACTGGTTCTGCTGCAGGCTTCCTATGTGCCAGCACAAATCAGGGATGTCTGGTCTCCTTCTCTGCAAGTGGCTGCTCTGCTTTGTGCTCCAGGGGAGGAAGGGATCAGGCTTAGTGCCTTGAACTCTTTAGGAGCCATCAGTGATTCAGGAGGTGGTTAGCCATGGTGACAAGTGCTCCTGCTGGATGAGTATGCTGAGTTTTCAATCGCTTCTTTCAAGTCTGGAATTCCTTGTGCTGGCCTAGAGCTGGGCTGGTGCTGCAGGATGTGTGTCCTTGCCTTTGGGCATGGTGCTGGGGTGCTGCTGATCCCTTACTGGGGGCACTGGTGGACATGGAGCTCCTGTACCCAGCAGAGCTGGGGACTTGAGAGCAGAAATACCTGTGGCACAGGTGATCATCTTCCAGCAAATCAGGGCTGAGGAGGGCCAGAGTCTGGGCAGATGTGCCTGCAAGCCAGCCTTGGCCTTGGGGTTTGGAAATAACTGCCTGTGTGTGAGCACCCACGTGTCCCAGGGAATGGTGGCTTTTGAATGACCCCCTGAGCCCTCGGTTTAGGTTGTGTTTGAGATGCACAAATGGGGCACGGGAGGGGAGGGAGCTGTGGCTGGGGAGGGCAGGACCAGTCATGGCTGTCTGGGTGCAGTGCTGGCTGTTAGAGCTGTGATCCTGTGCCCTGGGCAGTGCATGGCCCTGTGGGGCTGCCTGGAGGTGCCATATGGGATACAGGGGGGTGCAGAGTGGGATGTGTGCGGGATGCAGCACAGGATTTGGGATTCTCTTTGGGATTCTGTGCGGGATGCAGCATTGGGGTTTGGGATTCTGTGCAGGTTTCTGTGAGGGATGCAGAATCGGGGTTTGGGATTCTGTGCAGGTTTCTGTGAGGGATACAGAATTGGGGTTTGGGATTCTGTGCAGGTTTCTGTGCGGGATGCAGCATTGGGGTTCAGGATTTTGTTTGGGATTTTGTGCAGGATGCAGCACAGGGCTCTGTGCAGGATTTTGTTTGGGATTCTGTGCAGGATGCAGCACAGGGCTCTGTGCAGGATTCTGTTTGGGATTCTGTGCAGGATGCAGCACAGGGCTCAGCGGGGGATCCTGCTGGGGCTGTGCTCACAGTGGGATGCTGGATGCTGTGCAGGTGCGTTGGAGCAGCGCTGGCTGCTGGTGCCATCTGCTGGCATCTCCCACCCAGACCTGCCTCGGCTGCTGCCCGGCGGGCAGGAGGAGCCTGCAGCCCGCTGGAAGCAGCTCCCAGTTCAGGTGCTGGTTCCTGTTCCCCCGTGCCACTGGGAACTGTATTTGTGTGGTATTTGTAGTGGTGTGTGTGGCTCAGACCCCACCGAGGGAGGGGCTACCTCAGAAAGAGGATTCAGTGTGGAGTTGTGAAATGTGGATGTGGCATCCCTGGCAAGGGGGAGTGCTTTCAGAAAAGGGAGAGTTGCCTTTTCTTGTCAGGTGATTTCCATTGTTCTCTCCTCTGCTGCGTGTTTCCTATCCAGCTGTTGGGGAGGTGAGCACCTGAGTCCCCACACCCATTTTTCTCAGCTGAAGGAAGGGCGTGCTCATGTGGGTCAGGTTTATGTTTATTCCTGTGCCATTTGTCCAGCTGGGACTGGGGCTGCAGCTGGGTTTGCTGGGCTCAGGGGGTGTTCCCAGCAGAGCCAGGTGTGCTCTGGTCGGTCCTGAGCTCGTGTTTCCTCCCCATCCCCTCTGCAGGCAGACAGCCAGGTGGACCTGGTTCGGCAGCACTTCTACGAGGTCTCACTGGAATATGTCTTCAAGGTGCAGGAGGTCCAGGAGAGGAAGATGTTTGAGTTTGTGGAGCCTGTAAGTGAGCTCCCAGTCCAGCCCAGCCTGCACAGAGCTGGGGGTGGTGTGCTGAGACCACAGGGGTCATGGGGAGCCCTGGCAGTGCAGGAGCCGGGGGCCCAGCCTCTCCCCACAGCTCCTCGCCCCCAGGGCCCACCAGGAGCCCCCTCCCCTCAGCACTGGTGCCCCTGGGTGCAGCTCTGGGTCTCTGCTGACCCTCTCCATTTGCTTTTTCCCAATGCAGCTGCTGGCCTTCCTGCAGGGGCTGTTCACGTTCTACCACCACGGCTACGAGCTCGCCAAGGACTTCAGCGACTTCAAGACAGAGCTGACAATCAGCATCCAGAATGTGAGTGTGCCTGGGGTGTCCCTGTTCCCGGGGTGTCCCTGTGCCCTGGGGTGTCCCCATGCCTGTTGCTGTCAGTGTCTGGCAGAGCCACTTCACCTTCTGGTGCATTTTAATCACAAAATGCCAGACTGGTTTGGGTTGGAAGGGACCTCAAAGCCCATCCAGTGCCACCCCAGCCATGGCAGAGACACCTTCCACCATCCCAGGCTGCTCCCAGCCCCATCCAGCCTGGCCTTGGGCACTGCCAGGGATCCAGGGGCAGCCACAGCTGCTCTGGTCACCTGTGCCAGGGCCTGCCCACCCTCACAGGGAAGAACTTTTTCCTACTATCCAATCTAAATTTCTTTTCTTTTAGTTTAAATCCATTTCCCTTGTCCTATCCCTATTGATCCACATTAAAAATCACTCTCCCTCTTTTTGTAAGCCCCCTGAAAGTTCTGGAAGGCCTTGCCAATCGTTGTAATATTTTTGCTTTTGATCCAGGCCCAGGAAGCAAAGCTGCCCTGAGGCTGCCCCTGGGCTCCCCAGTCCCATTTCCCATTTCCTGGGCCCTGTAAGGACCCAGCCCCACCCCATGTGCTGCAGAGCCAGGTGCTGGTCCCTGCTTTAATTCCTGTTCTGATTTGCAGACAAGAAACCGCTTTGAAGGAACCAGGTCAGAGGTTGAAGCTTTGATGAAGAAGATGAAGGAGAATCCCCATGAACACAAAAACATCAGCCCTTACACCATGGAGGGGTATCTCTACGTGCAGGAGAAGCGTAGGTGTTGGGTGGGGAATGTGGTGGGGGGAGCCTGGGGAAGGGGCTTGTCAGGACAGGGGCACAAAGGCTGTGGTTCAGCAGGTGCAGAATCCCTGGGACACAGGGACTGGCCCACTGAGGGGGGATTCAGTGGGAACGTGGCAGCCAGGAAGAATCACTGCCAGTGCCTCATAGAAGTGTTTTAGGGGCAGGAATCTGGCATGTGAAATGATGGCTGAACAGAGCAGGGTCCAGTGTGAGGGCATTGAAACTGCCCCTGCATGAAAAACCCCTGTGTTTGCTCTGCAGGTCACTTTGGGACTTCCTGGGTGAAGCATTACTGCACCTACCAGAGGGAATCGAAGCGCATCACCATGGTGCCCTTTGACCAGAAGTCAGGAGGGAAAGGGGTGAGTGCTGGCAGGGAGCAGGACTGTCCTGGCAGGGAGCAGGACAGTGCTGGCAGGGGACAGGACTGTCCTGGCAGGGAGCAGGACTGTCCTGGCAGGGAGCACGTGGCGCTGCTGGCTGCAGGCTCTCCTGGGGCTCAAACTGTGTCACCTTTTTGGCAAGGTGACACAAGTGCAGTGAAGTGGGTCACATTCATTCCAAGCTGAATGGCTGCCACACGGGGAATGAACTTGGCACCTGGCTGGAGAAAGAAAAGACAGGAAACCCCAAGAGCCCAGAGATCTTTGCCACCCACGTGCACTCACCACACTCCAGCTCCATGGGTGCCTGCTCCCCAGTCCCTCATTCCTGCTCCAGGGCATGGACAAGAGAATCTGTTCATTATTTCCTCCTTCTCCAATGCCTGTGACCTTGTCCAAGGCCAGGTTGGACGGGGCTTGGAGCAACCTGCTTGAGTGGAAGTGTCCTTGCCCAGGGCAGGGAGTGGAAGCAGATGAGCTCCAAGTGCCCTTTCTACCCAAACCATTCTTTGAGTCTCTGATGATCCTATGACTTGGCCAGTGAAGTTGTTTAGTTTTGGACAGAGCCCCAGGAGAGCCTGAAGCTCCCCTTGGCCCCGAGGGGCTGTGAGGAGCAGGGGGAGCAGTGGATGTGGGCTGTGGGGAGCCAGCACATGCTGTGTCCCAATGCAGTGCAGCAGGAACAATAGACCCCTCCACAGTGCTCCCAGCTGGGCCAGTTTGCAAACACAATCCCCTTGCTGGGGAGTGCCTGGGGCAGCTGGACATGGCTTCCTTCTGGCACAGGGAGCTGGCTGTGTGCAGGGAAGCTTCTAAAATTAATTTCCTCTTGCCTTGGAGCATCTTCATTATAGCTCAGCATTAACAATATCCCAGCCCTGTAATCATCAGTGGCTGTCCTGTGTTTCATCTGGTCCCCTCCCATTTCAGGGCTCTCCCAGCACCCAGGGGCATGGGAGCTGCTGGCAGCACCCTGAGCCCCTGTCCAGGGCCAGGCTGGAGCCCCTGTCCAGGGCCAGGCNGAGCCCCTGTCCAGGGCCAGGCTGGAGCCCCTGTCCAGGGCCAGGCTGGAGCCCCTGTCCAGGGCCAGGCTGGAGCCCCTGTCCAGGGCCAGGCTGGAGCCCCTGCCCAGGGCCAGGCTGGAGCCCCTGCCCAGGGCTGTGCTTGCCCTTGTGGCTTGCACCTGTGGCATGAAGCGCTGCTGGGGCAGCTCTGGCTGGGCTCCATGGATATCTGCTCTGTGGTGTGTCCATGGATATCTGAGCATGGATATCCAGGGACCTGGGGCTGCACTGCTGGGAGTGCTGGGCTCTGGCTGGAGCAGGTGCCCAGGTGCTGCCTGACACCCATCACTCATGGGCTGTAGGTGCTGCCAGCCCCTCGTGACCTTGGGCTGTGGCCAGAGCTGGGAATTGGTGGCTTTGGAGCAGGGGCATTCTCTGAATTCTGTGCAGAGTGGGAGCAGCCTTGTGCTGGCAGTGGGCCAGGCTGTGGGGCAGCAGGGCAGGGCAGACCCTGGGGAGGAGCCCTGCAGGGAGCCCTTCTGTGCTCCTGGGTCCCTGCTGCTTCCCTTGTCTGGGACAGGAGAGTTCTCAGTGAGTCACAAACCATGGGAGCACTTGAGAGCAGTCAGGTGGGAACTGGGGCTTCTCCCCACAATGGGGCAGGTCCAGAGATCCAGGAGGAGAGCATCCAAGCAGTGCCTGCAAATGGGCAGCAAGCAGGAGGGGCTGGGAGGGCTGCAGGAAAACTGCTGCTATCCTGGTGGGATGAGCAGCACTGTGTGTTAAGTGTGTTTTGGCTGTCAGGAGATGAATGATGGTGGCAGTGGGGAGGAGTTTATGGATAAGGACCAGGGAGTCACCCTCCCTGAGGGATTTAATGGACGTGTGGCCGTGGCATGTGAGGATATGGGTTAGCGGTAGGTTTGCTGTTCTGGGCAACTTTTGGACTCTGTGATCTTAGAGGTCTTTTCCAATCTAAGTGATTCTAAATATGTTTCCTGGAATAGTGGTGATGTCAGGGAACAGGGTGGTCAGCCAAGGTGTCATCAGGAACAGCATAGAGAGCCCAGAAAAGTGTCTGTCTCCAGGAACTCCTTCAGAATTCATTTTCTCTTAAGTCATCAGTGGAATTTCACAGTTGCAGAAGTGTCTGTGCTGGCAGGGGCTGAGGCAGGATTTCCTCCAGCAGAGGACAGCAGTGCTCACAGATCCTGCAGGATCACTGCTCAGCCCTGTGGAAATCCAGTACAGCCTGGATGCAGAGAGCCATGCTCTGGATGGGAGAACGGTTTTGTCATTGCTTTGTTATATAATAAACATTTAAAGACATGTTTTCTCCTGTCAAGAGTGTTCATGTGCACAGTGTTCCCAAAAACACAGCGTGGAGTGCAAACTGCCAGCAGGTCTATGGAGTGTTGCTCAGCAATGGAAAATAAAGCTGATTTTCCCCAAAGTTGTGGTCCAACACTACCTGAATAATGGGTTGTGTGGTGCTTACTGCTCAGGTTGAATCGTGGGCATCCTGAAGGGAAGGCTCCTCATTTTGGACTAAATAAGAGTAAAAAGACAAGTCCTCCTGTCAGAGACATCAGTAGATATTTTTAGCAGGGTGATGTTGCCAGATCTCCCAGGTTTGAACCTGCTCATTGACAGCAGTGGCTGCTGGGGACAGGCCTGTGCCTGTTGGCTGTTCTCAGCCTCACCTGTGATTTTTGTCTCCTCTCAGGGGGAAGATGAGGCTGTCACCCTGAAATCCTGCATACGGCGGAAGACAGACTCCATTGAGAAGAGGTTCTGCTTTGATGTGGAGGCTGTGGATCGGTGAGTGCTGCCAGGAAGCTCCTGGGGCTGTGGTGAGCACGTGGAGGGAAGGGCTGTGCTCCTGCACTTGGCTTTGGGACAGTTCCTGTGCACTTCCCGAGTTTCTCTCCTTTAGTCACGCCCTCTGTGAGTGGAAAGCCTTAGTCCATGGGATCACACCTTTTCCAGCCAGGTGCTGTCCGTGTGTTGAGCTGGAGCTTTGGTTCACAAGTCTCTCTGACTCAAGTCTCTCTGACTTTAAGGGTGTTTTAGCACTTCTGCAGCCTCTGGCCACACAAGGTGAGCAGTTGCCAGCCTCAAGAGGAGCTCTGTGACTGTTCTGGGAGGGAAGTGCTGCCTCTTTCCAGCACTGGGTATGTGTTGGAATAGTGTCAGCTTTTCTGCTGCAGTGGCTGTTGCTGGTTCTCCATGGATGGGTGATAATGGACCTCTGGCTCGTGCCTCCAGGCACTTTCACTCCTTTTTTTCCTGAGAAGGAAAACACTTCTGCTGTGACTTACCACACAGCAGCTGGACCAGAGGTATGTGTGGATTCAATCTCTGGCACCCAGGAGTGAGAGCTGCTGCCATATCACTTAGCATCATGCATGGCTTACACATATAAACGGGAAAGCCAGGTTGGTGTTGCCATTCCAAGAGGAATTAGTCGCTGCCTCAGGTCTCCCTGGCTGCAGAAGTTCTCGTGGTTCACAAAAGCTTGCTCCAAAGGCATTCAGTGTGTTCTCCCAGCTGGGTGCCTGTCCGTGGTCCAGCTGCCCTCCCATCTGCAGGAATTGCCTGGAGGTCTCATGAAAAGCCAAATTCATGAGAACCTGGGTGTTGGATAGCGCTGGAATCAGCCCTGGTGCCTCTCCCAGTTCAGGCCATGCTTCAGCAGCGTCTCGGTGCCAGCCAGGGCAGGGAGGGCTCGGGGTGATGGAGCTCAGCCTGAGCTGGCTGAGGGATGAGATAACCTGGGGCTCCCTCCCACTCTCTGGAGCTGTGCATTTCTCCAGAAAGCTGCAGTATTTCTGCTGACACAGGAATTTTTTTTTT